>OY804609.1:29723664-30071420 GCA_963680895.1 Fragum sueziense | reverse complement strand
CTGGTTGATATCTGCTGAATCTCATGTATCTCAAGATTTGGTTAAATGGAAAAACCAGAAGGTCCCTTTCAGTGTGACAGGTCACATATCTTTGTGTCCACCTTTCTGCACCTATAGTGGCCACCCATACCTATATGAACCACCAGCTTTGTCTGCTGAAATAGCAGACAAAGCAAAAAACAATGACGGGTGAGATTTCAAACTGACCTCTTTCATTCAAAATAATATGTAAACTTGTCATTAGCTTCACACAACTCAATATTAATGATTTTTTTTTAAACTTTATGAAAGATTGACACTGTGATTTGGCACAGCAGAATACACCATCGAATGATCAGACCAGACACATTCTATGACATCAGTGAGAATCAGTGGTATATTACTGTAAATATGATCAATTAAGGAGCCAGAATAATGGGTTGTTTTTGACACTTGTTGACTGCAGTTGAAGAAATCCTGCATAAACCTCTGGATAGTTGTATTCATATCCAATAAATCAATGTTGATATCACCTTGAATAATGAGGTGCTTCCCTTTGAAATGCTTTAAATTTTCAGTTAGAAATTTCTTCAGGTCAGTCACCGAAGATTTAGGAGAGTTGTACAATGTTGCAATGACTATTTCTTTATCTTGCACCAAGAGTTCTACAACAATCATTTCTATGTTTTTCTTTACCACAGAAAAGCTATGAGAAATATGAATGTTGTCCCGCACATAAACGATAATTCCTCTGTGAGGACGAGCATTGCTTACTTGTTTCCCATCTGCTCTAACAATTTGATATCCAGTTCTCTGCACTAAATCGATGGAATCATCTGCAGTTAACCATGTTTCTAATAAGCATAAACAATCTGCAGCTTTGACATTGGGATCTGAAAACAATTCATCCTTATGGCTTCTGTAAGACTGCATATTGTTGAAAAGGCATGTGAAATGAGTGTCACTAGTCATGTAAACTGGAGTGTAACATAGTTTCAATTTCTGTGATTCTCTTAAACGTATCATTTCTTCTTGAACTTTAGTTGACACAGAAATCTTGCTTTCATTCAAGTTTAGAATGTAAAGGCCTTTCAGGGATCTTGATCTACTTATTGCGACATAATGGGCATGGAAAATACACGTTTTCCATCCATATCTATTACAACCTGACTCAACGTGTCTCCTTGAGATTTATGTACAGTTTTTGCTGTTGACTGGCGCAGAGGGATTTGTATTCTCACAAAAGTTTTTCTCAAATACACAAAGTTCCTCTTTGAATCAAAGATAGGTGTCCATAATGGATTAATAGCACTATGATACAAATGTCTGTACTTTGAACGCCATGATGTTCCGATTTTATCATCATTGAAAGAAACCCACACAATACTTGGTCTAGTAGTATTTTTCTGTCTGTATTCAATTTTATTTATCATACAAGAAGACCCATTTACTAATCCATCATCTACATCAAGGTTAAGACATAGGTCATAAATCATTCCAATAGCTATTCCTACCATCTGACTAAGCCCTGCAGTGTGTGTGGAATCATGTGGCAACTTTGATATTAGTTGTTGTTTAACTGTCACATTGTCATCTCCTAATACATGATCAAGAGCAGGAATGTTTACTTTTTCATTAGTATTATTAAGAAAGCTCCTGACATTGAAATTGTTCACTTTCTCATTGGTATTGAATAAATGTGTTGTATTTTGTGGATAGTCTGTACTAGCAGTATCAGTCAATCTCTTTTTTAGATTTTCAATGTCAACTTGTGTATGATTTCCTTCTCGTAATCTGTTCAAAAGTTCAGCAAATTGCTTGTCTTCCTTTTGCCTCATGATCTCATCCAATTCATGCATTACAATAAAATCCTGCCATAAGTTTGTAGCTAAAGGTCCAAAATTTGTTTTCAAATTCTCAAATATCCAACCATCCATCACTGGTTTCAACTGGAAAAGGTCTCCAATGAATATCATATGCAAGCCACCAAATGGAACATTACTGCCCTTTATTTGTTTTAATCTTTCATTTATGAGTTTAAGCATGTTATTTCCAACCATGGACACTTCATCAATCATAACAACAGACAAGTCTTTATATTTTGTTCGAAGGGTGTTTAAAGTGTCACTATTAAGTGGAGTACAATCATAACCCTGGCTTGCTGGAATGCGGAAAGCTGAATGTAATGTTACCCCATTTATATGAAAAGCAGCTTTACCTGTTGGTGCACAGAGAAGAACTCTACAGTTCTCAGGATTATCACCAGGATTAGATGTCAAGTAACGCTGCAAAGCTTCAAACAATGCACTTACAAGAACAGATTTTCCAACGCCTGCACCACCAGTTAAAAAAACTTTCAACTTTTGTTCATCACGCTTAACAGATTGGAAAACATGAATAAAAAATTCTCTCTGTTTCGTATTCAATGATTTTATCAATTGCCTGTAATCTATGTCTGACATTGTTTTCCTGCGTACACTAATATCTACAGAAGCAACACTTAAACCAACATCTCCAGCAATATCACCTTGTCTCTGATTTTCAGGTCTATCAGGATCAAAGAATATGAAACTTTCACTTTCTTTTGCACCAATATTTGAGTCATCCTGCTCAGACTGCTCTGTGCCTGGGGCAACATCATCAAAATCTTCCTCATTGTGAGCACGCTCCATTGCATCATCTAGTTCATCAGCATTCTTTTCATACTGCAAGGCTTTGTGCTCTATGAAATTTTTAATGGATCTGTACCTTGATAGGTAAGAGTCATGACCTTGTTTCAAATCAATACTTTCATCTCTCCATGAAGTAAATAGAAGCAATCTTTCTCTACAGAACTGTTCGATGTCAATTTTTTTCGAAAATCTTACATATCTTATGACTTTTCTTTGTTTCCTTTCACTTATAACAATTCCATTTTTGAGAACAATTCGACCCCCAGGAATAGAATATTGTCTATCCTCACTTGAATTATAGTCATTTGTGTCTGAGTCAAGCACCTCATCCTCGTTACAATATGTATCCATGTTTTCATTGTTTTCACCTTCATTGGTTTCTTCATTTAATGTTTCAGAAATGTTTTCACCTGAATTTCTTGCAGTGCCTTTGTCAGTGTTGTATTTGATATCAAGCTGGGACACATAGTCTGCTAAACACCAATTTTCAAGTTGTTTTGGTCTTTTAGAATATCTTTTAATGGTATTATCTGCTTCAATATCTGTAGAATTTGAAGATAATTTTTCAAGAGATTCCTTAGACTTAAGTAGGAATGTTCTCTCTTCAGGCAAAGAAGTGTTAATGAAAACAACATCCCTTGAGGCTTTTGTCAATGGCTGTTGTAAAAGTAAGTAGCAGGCTTCCTGGGCACTAACCTCAACACTATTCAAGAATTTATTTCCAATATGTCTAACCTGTTGTCGGAGATCCATATTTCCTCTTCTAGCTTCTTTACATGCCTCATTCATAAGAATACTCATTCCTCTCTGTGCTTTACTAATATATGAAACTATATATACAGCACATGCATATGGATCCAATACAAATTGTAAGTCATGGTTTGCACCCCAAGCGTTTAGAATAGGTTTCATGTATGCATTAATTCTAACCTCACTTAATTTTCTTTTCAGAAAAACCTTTGGACCACTCAATGAGCTTTGGACTGCTTTGATGTAATCATCCTTGCTTACTTTGATCTCAGTAAGGAAATCATCTACCGTAATATTTGTTTCCTTCAACTCATCCAATTTCTTTTGTATTTTGACAAATAAATCTTTGTAATTTTGCTTTTCTTTACAGTCATTTAACGGTTCCAATATAGTTGTGCTTTTCATTGGAGGAATGGGAAAACCAAATCTACAAATAGATTTCTGTTTCTTTCTACAAGACTTGGAATGTTTATGTATCTGTAGTTCTACAAGTTGTTGATCTGGATTTTTCTCACAAGATACATACTTATCTATGAAGGATGTTACTTCATCTAATGAACTTTCATGATATCTAGGAGCCTTTTCAATCCATATTAACATGTGGATGTGAGGTGAACCTCTTTGTTGGAATTCAACACGATAAAAGTAATCTATTATTTTTCCTAATGGGTCATGGGGACTTTTAAGTACAGTGTTTATGAATTCTTGTACTCGGTTGTCAAAATACCTTACACATGTAACTGGATCTTTTTGCACAAGTTTTGTTTTATCAATCCAAGTCAAGTTATCCAATTCTTCCACAGACATTGTTTTTCCATCATTTATCTGAGAGAGCATATTTAGTAGATCATGCCATCTGGTATCTGCCGACGAAAGAGATGTAAACCAAGTAGGTAATCCTAGTTGTCTAATCATTGCAAAAACATCTTTTTTACGGGCTTCAAAATATGGTGGTGAATTCCTTAAACTTCTGAAAATATAAAATCCCTCATCCAATCTCACAACACCTTTAAGATGATTTGTATCAAGCATTTGTGAGGCAGTAAATGTTTTACCTTCTGTTTTACATCTACGCAAAGCAAGATGGACTTTATCAGAAATTTGTTTCAGTTGAACTTTCTTTAACTTAAAGAAGATATTGGGAATATTTGATGCTACTCTGCGATCAATATGCCTCAGTTCTAGCTTGCATGTATCACTATAGTGAATGTGAACATGTTTTTTATCATTTGGACTTCTTCTCTGTCCACAGAAAATTGTAGGAAAAGACAAATATTCTGCATCAGGATCTTGATAAAGGCTGAGTGGTGTTTGACCCTCACCTGGAGCAAAAGTATAAGCGTTGTCTTTATTTGGGTCTGCAGCATCCAGCATAGTGTCACTATTACCAATAACCTTTTCTGTCTCGTCAACTTCACTAAAGTGATCAGAGTCATAATTCACATCATCATTACAATCTAATTCTTCACTTACGCTTTCACCTGTCATTCCAAAGAACTCTTTTACTGTATCACTACAATCTGAAGTAATTGATTGCATCCAGTCATCATCTACTTTAACACCAGATTCTTTATACAGTACACTATGGTTCACTAACCAATGAAGAGCACTTAAAACATGCAGAGGTCTAATATTTTCAGTGAAATCACATTTATTATATGAAAGTTTCTTCTTAAGTTTAACAGGTATTGTATAGTGACTATCTAATGTTCTTGGTAAACTGTGTATAACAGGCTGAATGTCAACCGGGACATTGACAACATTCCCTTTGATGGACAACTGACCTCCTCTTGGTAATTCTCTAATCTGCATAAATGGGATTCTCAAAGAAACTAATCTTTCCTCTAGCTGATGTAAATTCAGTTCCTTTGGCAGTACAGGAAATGCATTTTGATTGAAAACAGACATTGGAGGGACTTTGTTAAGTTTAATTTTTTCATAGCATGTTTTACACAGCCATTCACAATCATCAACAGAGATGTAATTTGTAGAAAATTTTTTAACTGCATCAGAAGAGCATTTAGAATTTAGTTTGTTGAATAACACAACAGAATGTTTAAACCATGTTTGGTTACAGCATGAACAAACATAAACAGGGCCTTTTGAAACATTCTTCTTAAATTTTTCAATGCAGTCGTCTAAGCTGGAACCATATCGCTTTGAACTTTTGTAGCTCTTTTCCTTAATTTTATAATCTAAATTAGACCTTAGACTCTGGCGCTTAGTCTTATTTCTTTCATTTTCTACTATCATATTGAATCTTGATGAACGTTTATTCTGTTTTTTCATCCTTTCTGAATCTTTATACAATTTACTAGAGCGGCACTTGTGCATTGATTTAAGAGTTAACATTCTTTCTTTCTTCTTTCTTTCCTCATTTTGTCTAACTTTTTGCATAGAACCCTTTGTCATTGACCTTTCTTTGACTTGCCTTTCTGGATTTTCTCTTGCTTTTTTCTTTGAAATATTTGTCATTGTCCGTTCCTTGACTTGCCTTTCAGGATTTTTTCTTGCTTTTTTCATTGAAGTATTAGTCATAGTCCGTTCCTTGACTTGCCTCTCTGAATCTTGTCTTGCCTTTTTCTTTGAAATACTAGTCATAGTCCGTTCCTTGACTTGCCTTTCTGGATTTTGTCTTGCTTTTTTCATTGAAATACTAGTCATAGTCTGTTCCTTGACTTGCCTTTCTGGATTTTTTCTTGCCTTTCTCTTTGAAATACTAGCCACTAATCTTTCCTTAGATTGTCTTTCAGGATCCTGCCTAATTTTCCTCATATAACTTTTCATATATTCATTTCTTTTTAATCTTTTACGTTCGTGTACAATTTCATAATCTGACCTAACTTCTTGTTTGCGCTTTTGTCTCTCTGCTTGATCCTTGAAATATATGTCAATCAAAGATAATTTCTCAGGTGGACAATTTGTAAATTCAATTTCATTTTTCTTGGATTCAGATTCATGGATTTTTTCTCCTATAACAAATCTAATTGGCATCATGTCAAATTGTTCATTTAGATCGATGTTCATACTTTGATACATTGCATACATGAACATTACCAAATCATCTATTGAAAGAAAAGAAGCTAATAATGATCTTCCATCATCATCTACCAATCCATCAACACCATGTGAATGAGAATCAAATAAACAATATCTACCATCCTGCCTGAAAATTGCAGAACAAACTGAACCAATGATAAATAAAAGATAAGAAGTTGTGTGAAATGCTTCCTTCAAACAACTGTGAAGTGATGACATATGAGTGTTGATAGAACTTTGAATAAATACACCAGATAAAATATTTCCTCTCACAATAGAAACATGTCTATCAAATGCAGTTACAGAACCTGGGATCTCTTCCAAATTCAAAAGCAAGCTTTGAAAGTCATTCCTCGCTTTCAGTCCAATCACTATTTCTCTATGTAATCTATCTCCTTCTATTAGAATTTCATCTAGATTTTGTGAAGATGGCAGATGTCTAAGCTCTGTGTATATCATCGAGCATAAGGCATTGGCTGTACATTGTAGATTTCGAGAGGATGGGTCAAACATTTGATTACCTTGATGAAAAGTTCCGAAAATCATTGTGTTGGATTCTGTATCTTCAGCAACAACTTCAGTAGCAAGAACAGTATTACCATCAGCACTAGCATCAATAACAGTGTCAGTAAGTATATCATCTGCAGTATTTGGTAAAGTATCATGAACAGTATCAAGAACAGTATCAAGAACAGTATCAAGAACAGTATCAAGAACAGTATCAAGAACAGTATCAAGAACAGTATCAAGAACAGTTTCAGAACAAATTCCAGACACAGATGGTTTTTGTGGGTGGGCAAGTCCCCCATCTGATATTCCAAAGACGCCCTCCATAGACACAGATGGTTTTTGTGGGTGGGCAAGTCCCCCATCTGATATTCCAAAGACGCCCTCCATAGACACAGATGGCCTTACATCTGTTTCATCCAAAACAGATGAAGGTAAAGGGTGGGATAGGCCCCCATCTGATAGTTCAAAGACACCCGTTAAATCAGCTGTGGTTTTCGTGAGTACATCTCTTCTGGCTCTACTCATTCGCCAATTCTTCTTGCGAGGCATTTTCCTTCTGCAATTAGAAAATATAAACTAAAATGGCAAATTTTCCAGACATTCAAAGACAACTTTTGACATTGTCTGATGACCAGGACCCTGTTTTACAAATGAATTGAAATGTTCATAAAATCATAAGAAAAACAGGGCCCTGGACCATAAAAGCTGCTACATGTGTATGAAGTGTAAATTTGCAAGCATGTATCGTTTTGACCTTGATAAGTCACTTTAACAATGTTATTAAGGGATTCATACCAATGAATTATGAACTGTTTTAATATCAAATTTGAGCACTACATCTTAATTTCTAACTTACAAGGAAAAAACAGACAAACTAATGGACAGACCAGATTTTATATTGATCCCTTTCTGATCTTTAGGTGCAGATAGTGTAAAAATTCAAGAGAAAGTAATAAAAAGCCAGTTCTTACATTAAACGGATAAATCAATGGTAAATCCAAGTCCCTTTTTCCTCTGTATCTCTTTTCTTTAACTTCGTCACACTGTACTCTATATCTTTCAGCAATCAACACAAAGTGATCTATATTAAGGTACACAACCTTAAGTCACATAGGGTAGAACTTATGTTCACAATAATTCCAATATATACTCCAATTCACTGTCACAATGAACTCACAGCTACATAAAAATCACAAAACTGTATTTAGAATTAAATCAGTGTTGCACAAAAATCATAAAAAAATGTTCACTATTAAAGTGTTCACAATTCACTGTTCCACACAAGAATCATAAAAATGTGTATAACATTTCCAATTTTGGAAATAATAATAAAAGTTCACAAATGTTCCAAGTGATATTACGGTAAGTCTTTTTGTAATATTGATAAATTTGTCTGAAATAAATAAGAACAGTTGTTGAAATCATGATTGATAGAATAGTTGAGTGACAAAATGTAAGTTTCTTGAAAGACAAGATGTGTTTGTGAAACATGAATGCCCGAAATGGCTATTTTTCTACAATGTTAAGTTTTTTAATTAAGAGTTGATAAGGGTTACATGGAACATATAGATATCATTGAAAGGAAGTTAGATACCAAATTTCAGCTTTGTTTGTCAAACACTTTTGGAGAAAATGCAAAATGTTAAGTTTTCTGACAGACAGACAGGAGTAAAACAATAGAAATCATGTTATTTTGCTAACCTATGTAAAAGATCTGGAAGTAATTGCGATTAGCAATTCTAAATTATTCACTGTGTGTTTAGTTTTGAGATTTAAATCTAAATTTGTTCAAAACGTTATAATAATTTAAATATTGGCATGACACTGTACATTACTAAAGACTAGAAAATCAAATTCAGTTTATTGTTGAAATATCATTTCCAAAACTTAAATAAATGTGTATCTCTGTTAAATTGATAGAAAATAATTTCCACTTTCTATGAAAGTGGTAAACTATTTTTTGTGATAAACAAGGCGGTTATCCCAAAAAGAGGCCCTCTTCATAACTGGTGATAATCATGTATGCAATTCAAAGAAAGCAAATAACAACTGTCTTTGAAATACACAATCCTACATACTCAAAAGATTCCTGCAGCATGTTTTGGTCACCAGCACACTTACCTGGTATAGGTTAACGTCTGCAATAGCCCCTAAAGAACAAAGTCTATCTAAACTTTTGATTTAAATAGAATTTAACAAAGTATGGGTTACAAATTATCAATCATTCTTCATAATAATCATAAACTGTTGTTTTTTTTTCTTCATTAACACAAACACTTGTCACGGGTCAAGAGGGTCTGAAATGAGAAAAAGAGTATATCACATTTTGGCATCAAACTTAACCATTTTCCAAACTCTTCCAATTTGAAAGGTGTTGCAGACCGCAATATCAAGTGCATGGAATTTTAAATTTTTTGGTGTTTTTTTGTTCAGAAAATATTGTGGAAAATGAAAAAAATTGCTTATCACAAGCAATTTCTTCATTTTCCACAATGTTTTCAAAAGCCTTTATCTTGCAGGGTGTTGAAAGGCGTCACTGTGTGGTAATGGGTTAAACAGTGGACTCTTAATAATTATATAATCCTGTTATAAGACATTCATTGCAAATTAGCAATTTCCTGTCTGCAAAAACTTAAAATTTTGAGAACAATATACTCCCTTTTTAGCTTTTTTCTGTTAATTGCAATAATTATCTTGACAAATAGACATTGCAGTTAAAAAGAATCCACTGTTTAGTGCATTTTCTCTTTTCTCAAACGATAAAAATTCAGACTGTCAAGATTTGACAGCTACTGCAGGTGATGAATTGGGTTACAAAACTATATGGAATTTGTGAACATTACAGAACAGAAAATACTGAAGGAAAAGGAGCAAGTGCTAATAATCAGCATTTTGTTTTTTCTTTCAAAGTTTTCTGACACTAAATTCCTTCAGAGACATGAAAACATGGTCTTGTTAGGGAAAGGGTTAATGAACGTTGAATTGATTTTCATGTGACTAAAATTCAACACAAAAGTTCTAAGAAGGGTGTCTCAAATAAAAAATGGTCTTGGAGATGTTTTGAAAATTCAAAGTAAAAATAAAAAAATTGCAAAAAGTCACCTAAGGAACATTCTGGCAAAGTACACTCATAATATGTCCAGTGATTACAGAAGCGGCAATCAATGAAAAATTTTCTAATGATTTCTGATAAGCCCCATCCTGCCATGCACCCATTTTTGGACAAAAAACAGTTTTTTTCTAACATTTGACCGCTTGACCTAGTTTTCAACCCCAGTGACCCAATTTCAATCCTTCAATGATTTCATCAAAACAATCACTCTGACCTCTTTTCAGATTGACTGGGCAGAAAATATGACCTCTGAAGGGCATACAAGGTTTTTCTAAGATTTGACCTAATAAAGATTTATGTTTAATTAAAGAACTTTTTCATGGTTTGTCATATTCTGATAAGCCCTACCCTGCCGCACCCAAATTTATAGACCAATTAAAATTTTACTAACAAAGTATTATTGAATAACAAAGTATGGTCGAAAGTAACAAAGTATGGTTGATTTTAAGAATTTCTCGTGATTTCTCCCATTCTGATAAGCCACGCCCTGCAATGCCCACATTTATGGACCAATCAAAATTTCATGAACAAGTTAAGTATAGGGTCACTTAAGGTGCATTTCTACCAAGTTTAATTGAAATTGGCCCAATCGTTGATTTTTAAAGAATTTAACAATTATTTTGTGATTTTTCTAAGTCAGATAAGCCCGGCCCTGCCACACTCAAATTTATGGACTAATAAAAATTTCACGAACAAGTTAAGTAAAGACTCACCCGATGTACATTTCTGCCAATTTTGGTCAAAATTGGCCGAATGGTAGATTTTTAAAGAATTATTTTGTGATTTCTCTAAGTCTGATAAGCCCAGCCTGGCCACGCCCACATTTATGGAGCAATCAAAGTTCTTTAAACAATTTAAGTATAGGGTCACCTAAGGAACATTCCTTCAAAGTTTGGTCAAAATTGACCAACTGGTTTGAGAGGAGAAGATTTTCAAAGAATTATTTTGTGATTTCTCGAAATTTGATAAGCCCCGCCCTGCCACACCCACATTTATAGACCAATCAAAATTTCGCTGACAAGTTAAGTAAAGAGTCACCCAAGGTACATTTCTGCCAAGTTTGGTCAAAGTTGGCCAAATGGTTGATTTTTAAAGAATTATTTTGTGATTTCTCTAAGTCTGATAAGCCCCTCCCTGCCACGCCCACATTTATGGACCAATCAAAATTCTTTGAACAATCTAAGTAAAGGGTCACCCGATGTACATTTCTGCCAAGTTTGGTCAAAATTGGCCGAATGGTTGATTTTTAAAGAATTATTTTGTGATTTCTCTAAGTCTGATAAGCCCCGCCCTGCCACGCCCACATTTATGGACCAATCAAAGTTCTTTAAACAATTTTAGTATAGGGTCACCTAAGGAACATTCCTTCAAAGTTTGGTCAAAATTGACCAACTGGTTTGAGAGGAGAAGATTTTCAAAGAATTATTTTGTGATTTCTCAAAATTTGATAAGCTCCGCCCTGCCACGCCCACATTTATAGGCCAATCAAAATTTCACTGACAAGTTAAGTAAAGAGTCACCCAAGGTACATTTCTGCCAAGTTTGGTCAAAGTTGGCCAAATGGTTGATTTTTAAAGAATTATTTTGTGATTTCTCTAAGTCTGATAAGCCCCGCCCTGCCACGCCCACATTTATGGACCAATCAAAATTCTTTGAACAATTTAAGTAAAGGGTCACCCAAGGAACATTCCTGCAAAGTTTGGTCAAAATTGGCCCACTGGTTTGAGAGGAGAAGATTTTTAAAGAAAAAGTTAACGGACGCACGGACGCACGGACGCACGCACGACGGACACACCGCCATGACAATAGCTCGCTGGCCTTCGGCCAGTGGAGCTAAAAATCACTTTCAAAATAATACTAATAATTCCATTTCAAACAATTCAACAGACTTCTAAACTTTCTTTAAACAAATATTTTGGAGGTGGGGTGATCGAACGAATATGCAAATTAGCTACCTGTACAGATCAAACGCCAAATGAAACAGATAATCTGACACAATTCATTTAATGAAACTGTAAATTTGTTATTTCAATTCAAACCCTATGTTGTGGGTACTCATTTGAAGCGTCTCATCGAGACGTTTCAAATGAGTACCCACAACATAGCGTTTGATAAAGTATAAAGAACTTTTTGCATTTTGACATTTTATTGACAGTTCTTATCCGTAGCTACGAAATGAAAAATGGCCAATCAATACGAACCCTTGTGTAGGTAACGAGTGTATTGAAAATCTATTTATAGAATATTTGATGGTTTATTTATGTCATGTGACAAAAGGTGTATAATTTCTCAATTATCGACACCATATAAATAATTCATGCCCATTTGACCCTTTTAAGACTGGTCCAGATTGAAAGATGTTGCACATGACAAACTAAAAACATGCAAGATGGAGAAGATGCTAGTAACCAGTTTGGAAAAGAGTTTAAAACTAGAATCTATGAATTATAGTAATTTGAAGGTTAATTATGATAATGACACTTTGTTTCTTCAACCATATACTGTGGGTTCTATATAACCTTCAATTGGGCATTTTACTCAAACCCTGTTACATGTTGAACTGCAGCCACACCCAAAACATACTTTAATTAATGGATTAATTAAATCATACCCTCAACTTCAGTTAAAGGCAGAATAACACCTAACATCTTGCAAATTTTCCGAGAACTTCGTACAAAAAAATAAATACATATTATTAAAATATGGTCTTTAAATTGAATATATGCCAAATCTTAGCTTTCTACCTTGTGTATTGACTTAGATGTCGACGGATTTAAAACCCCATGATTTATTGTCCCGGGGATAATAATTACAATAATGGAACGTATGGGGTTTTAAATCTGTGGACATCCTAACCAATACACAAGATAGAAAGCTGAGATTTGGCATAGATGCAATTTAAAGGCCATATTTTCATAATACATATTTATTTTGTACGAAGTTCTCAGAAAATTTGCATGATTTTAAGTGCCATTCCCCCTTTAAAACAGTTACTATTGGATTATAAATCAATTTTACTGTATCCAGACAAATACATTTTTACCATAATCATGACAATGCCTCCTCTAAAATAATTAAGACAATCTAAACTGTTATACCCTTGGTAGATCTGAATGAACAAAATATGATCTAACAGTTCGCTACTTTTCAACAAAAACCTCGTAACTGCAGCTTAAAACAAGCTTCAGTAACAAGGTTTTTGTTGAAAAGCGATAATTTGTCTGGCAAATTTTACCATTAAACCTGAAACAAATGCCTGAAGATATCATTTTTATTTTAATCCCTTGGAATATTAACCCATTTGTGCCTAGCGTCCACTAAAGACGACACATGACTTTATCTGTAAGTAGATGCTTACGTATATGTTTATCTCTGGTTCTCATCATTTGTTTGTATTGATAATCCATTGATAAGCAGAGTAATGTTGATCCAAGTGCTCATTAGCGATAAAGGTATCAGTAAAAATAAATATTATAAGAGAAGGGAGTGATTTTACAGAGAAAAAAAGAGACTTGAAAATGGGTAGGGGAAAAGGTATGTTTATTTCCTTTACTTTTTTATATTTCTTGTTTTATTATTATTCTGTAATGTTCCTCATCTGTGGGTAACTGTAGATAGATTTTCCAGAGAAAAATAATATGTTTTAATAGTTTTATAGGAGAATATAATTTTGTCCACTAAAGTGGACGCTAGGACTGAGAGGGTGCCTGTAAATTCTTTGTATAGTAACAACATATTTTGAATTTTAAATGCAGAAAATATAAAGTAAACATAGTTGTATCTATGCTTGAAGATGAAGGAAGATATATTAGCCCAATTGTGATCTTGACCTTTGTGACCCAAAAACAAAAGGCACCTCCTTGGGTCAAGGGCAACAACGGAGTAAATTTTTATGATCTTATGTCAACCGGTTCTCGACTTAGAGCATGGAAATGAATTTCAAACAAAGCCAAATTGTGACCTTGACCTTTGACTTTCGTGACCCCAAAACAATAGGCACCTCCTTGGGCCATAGGCAACAACTGTGTTAAGTTTCATGGTCCAAGGTCAATAGGTTCTTGACCTAGAGCACGGAAACGGATTTTAAACAAAGTCCATTTGTGACTTTGACCTTTGACCTTCATGACCCAAAAACGTTAGGCACCTCCTTTGGTCATGGGCAACAACTGAGTAAAGTTTCATGACCCTAGGTCAAACGGTTTACGAGTTAGAGCAGGGAAATGGATGGGTGGATGGACGGACGAACGGACAGACAGGCAAACATGGTGAAACCAATACAACCCCTCTACTTCGTAGGTGGGGGTATAATTAACAAATTGTGCTTGTATATTTGCAAATTTCATGACGGAAACTATAGTTTTTGGGGGAAATATAAGATAACTTACACGTACCCATTCGTGCCTAGCGTCCACTTAAGTGGACAAAAATGTTTTTGCACAAAATCATACTTTTCAATTGAAATTTCACAAAATTAAAGCCTAACTTGTTGTTTTCACACGGTTTTCATTGTTTTCTCTGATTTTTTTCTTAAAATAAAAATTCAGGCATAAATGGGTTAAATTCTCACCTGTCTTAAGAGGATGAAATATAGGCTATGTAAAATATTTCCCCTTAATCATAGAAATTGCACATTTCAAAATCTCACAAATTCAACAAAAAAAGATAATTCCATTTCTGTCATCCTCCTTATAATTCTCCTCACCGATAATTATCCAAACACTGTCAGAACATTATTTAGGTCACAGCATGAGAAAACTCGTTAAAGTGCTTACTACAGACAGCTTGAAGGTATAGGCGGGAAATATCTGATCTCCCATGAGGTAATATCTATTTATAGACCCCCAAAATTTGGTAAAGGGGGGTAATTTTTGTGATAAAATGTATACCTATGGTTTGCAGTCGAGTAAGAATGTCAAGTCCTTTTCCAAATTACTCCTCATCTTGAAATCCTTAATCCATTACCACACAGTGACTCTTTTTGACGCCCTAACACATTACATAATGGCTTTTGAAAACATTGTGGAAAATAAAGAAATTGCTTGTGACAAGCAATTTCTTCATTTTCCACAATGTTTTCTACCTAGAAAGACCAAAAAATGTTAAATTTTGTTCAATTGTAATTGTCATCTGCAACACCTATGAGTTTGGACAAGGCTAAAATTTTGTTGTTTGGTAATGGGTTAATTCATTACCATACAGTGACTCTTTTGACGCCCCACCACATAATGGCTTTGGAAAACATTGTGGAAAATAAAGAAATTGCTTGAGACAAGCAATTTCTTAATTTACTACTATGTTTTCTACCCGGAAAGACAACAAAAAAGTAAAATTCAATTCAATTGAAATAATTGCCGTCTGCATTTGGAACAGTCCAAAATTTTGCTGTCTTGTGATAGGTTAACAAAGAAAGCTATAGATAATCAAGAATTTAGGAGGAAAAATGCTGATAATAAGCACTTTCTCTTTTTCTCTCAATAGTTTTTGTGCTGTGTGCAAATTCCATTATTATTAATGTGCTTTGTCGTTAATGTAGCAGCTAGTATTCAAAATGAGTCCTAACCCATTCCCACACTATGCTTGTCAAATGCAATTTCTTCATCTTCAACAATATTTTCTACCAGAAAATTTTGTAAAATTTCATCAATCTGAAAATGTCATCCACATCCTCTTTCAAAATTGGTTAGTCTAAAATTTTGCCACTAGGGCAAAGGTATTGCGATGATTCTGATAGACTTAACATATTTCAAGAGAAAAAAACTTTTGGAACATAACAGACAAAAGAAGATAATTAGAACAGATTATTTGAATATTATTACAGTGTATAAAGTATTGAGAGAATAGGCACTATAAAAGAAAACGATGTGCAATAGCATTAAATTTGTTCTAAAGAATGGTTTTGTCTTTCAATGCTTTCAAAGGCATCGTTTTTAAATCATGAAAATCAGGGTTCGCTGCTTTACTTTTGGAAAGGGTTAAAATTATACTTTTGAAGGATGAAACAAATTATGTCCTCTAAGATAAGATAATGTCAACAGAAAACTTATGATAATCTTTCAAAAATATATCCGAATGGAATTTCACCTCAGAAAAAAGACAAGAAATCAGTATTAAGACTAGAAATTAGTATTTCCTCTTTTGTAATAACAAAGTCAACCAAGATCAGTCCCTGTCTGAAAAGACAAATGTTCCCTTTGATATGTTTTTGTGCAAGTACAAAACTCCAGTATTAATCCATACAGCAGCTGTCTTAATTCACTCTCTTCTTCAATGTAACTGACCATAGAAGTTGAAACAGGACTGGTGTTAGCCACCAATCAATCAATCAATTAATTAATTAATCAATCTTAAATGTAACAAGTTTTAGACTACTATAAGCCCCATTTTATCATAACTCCACACACTGTCCAACCTGTTACAATCTGCGAGCAATGCATTGGACGACTTTGCAAAAAAATGCGGTATATGCATATAATTCTAACAAGTCCTTACAGCAGTTTTGCACAGAGCCTAACAAAATGACAATAGCGAGTTTGAGTGCTACTTAATTATAAAGGAGTTAAAGCAGATCTCCTCATAAAATATTCACGAAATTTTCCCCTTTTCTTGTTTTTATTTCCATGCAGAGACTAGAGAGACCAATAAACGCAATGGAACATCAACACTTTCCCCTAACTGCCATTTTGAATTGAATGACTTCCAGTATCTTGGACCTGAATTTTCTCTCTTTATGTGTCATTTCATAAACTTTTTTCGCCATTACGATTAGCTACAAAATTTTTTGGCAAAATACAAATTGAAAATACAATATGTAAGCTGTGGCATTATATCCATTTCTATTGTCCAGCAAGATTAACCCGGGACATCTGCATATGTAATGACCCCACTTTGGCTATGTTTTGTTTAAACGCTCAACTAACAGACTTTGCGCATGAAAATTAAGTTGTCCCGGGTTAATTTGGGTGGACAATATAGCTTTGAAATCAAAATAATTACGAAAGAATAATTTCTATCATCTCCAGACTGTTACCACAGTATTTTTCACAAATACGGACGAAAAACAGTTAATCTCTACAATAATTTTAAAGTCAAGACAAAAACTAAATTATAACATTACATTTTTGCTAATGTTGTAAGATGAAACATAATGGGGCTATGACCTTGAAAAACTTGTTTACAAAGAGAAAACACTATCAAAGGGTAGCAGTATAGACCTTATTTACAAGATAACGTCTGATAAGCCAAACAGTTTCTGACAGGATTGTCAAGAGATATGATACAGTAGCTTCTAATCTGTTAACACATTAGCAGACGACAAAATTTTAGAGTGATCCACTTCAAAATCTGCCACAAACGACATAATAAAGGTTATTAAAGATTGGTTTTGTGAAAAATATGACACAGAAAATATTGAGACAAAAGGAGAAACTGCTGATTATCAGCAGTTTCTTCTTTTGTTTCAATGTTTTCCAAAGCCAATTCTATCAGGGACGTCAAAACCAGGTCTTGTTTGGGAAAGGGTTAACCCATTAGCAGCCGGCACAATTTTAAACTCTTCCACTTTGAAAGATGTTGCAGACAACAATTTCAAGTTGGAAATTTTTTAAAAATATTTCCATTTCGGGTAAGAAAGCATTGTGGAAAATGAAAAAATTGCTTGTGACAAGCAATTTCTTCATTTTCCACATTGTTTTCCCAAGCCTTTTCTTGTAAAGGTGTCAAAATGTGTTACTGTGCTGTACGAGGGGCGTTCAATTAAAAGTGGTACTAATGGTCCACCATACCTCATGGTTCTATAGAACTAACTGTGCTTGCGGCTATTTGACGGGAAAATTACTGTCCACACTTGGTCAAAATTTGAGACAAATTCGTAGACTCCTTCAAAAGTTTTTGAACTTTTAAGTTGGTTCAGTCATATACACTGGCTATTTCGTTGTGCGCAAAGTGGAAAACGAACTGAAGTAGGATTTACGGGTCTATATTGCAGGTCGCATAGGCTTTGAAATATCTGTATAACATGTATATAATGAACTATATCAGATTCGTGTACATTCAAACGTTGAATATACGTCAGTTTTTAGGAAGATAATAAAAATGAAGGTTGGTAAAACTGGCCTGAATGATGCCCCCCTCTCAGGCAATCCGAGTAGAGCTAGTGCCAAAGCAAATGTTGCTGTAGATTCCGACATGACCGAACAAGACGCATGGTTCAATGTGCAAGAAATTGCAGATAAAGTTGGTTTTTAATCGGGGACATGTTATACGATTTTGACGAAAGGGTTGAAACACAGAAAGGATTATGCCCATTGGGTCCCCCACCAGCTGCCTAAAGGACTGAGAGCTGCCCGTGCAATATATATGTTGAAATAATGCAATAAATGCAACAAATGTGGGCTTTCTGAGCTTTAAACATATGATTGAACAATAATCTACCATTATGAGCACCAATGGCGTCTCATTAGAAAGCAATGGTTGCGAAAAGATCGGGAAAGGTCCGTAATAGCCATACTATTAAAAGCGCGGCAAAAGTTTTGCACGCGGTAATTTTCAAATTTAACGGGTGTATTGTTCAAATTACTGTTTCAAATAGTACCACTATCGCCGGTCATTCATACATGAAATGTATGAATGAAATATCACAAAACGAGCAGATCTAGGGCCGGCTAAAGAGGCTTGTACCAAATCCATGACAACGGAGCTGTCCACAGGTGTCCACAGGTGTAATCTTGTCCAAGACTTCTTGGAAGAGACACATGCTGCAAAGCGTCTTCATCCACCCGTATAACCGGGCTTAAGCCAGTGTGGCTTTTTTGTGTTCCCCATGATGACGAAGAAGGCCCCTGGTCGTCGGCATAGGCCTTCATGTTCCATATGCAGTGTAAATTACCAGTGTCTGCGGGGTGTTCCAAAAGAGGCCCATTTATTGGCATATAAGTAATGGATCTCAAAACTTTAGAATACTGTGGGTGTCAAAGAGGATTACTTCGAAGGATTAAAGAAATTGAATTGCGACATAACTATGGCTTATAGAACCCCAGTTCCAAAATTAATTGAACGCCCCTCGTAATTGGTTCTCGGTAACAGGTAAGAATGGGTAAAGATATTTTAACTTTATCATCTTTAATCCAAACCCTATGTTGTCAGTACTCTAACAAGCTGTAGAAGTCCAGGAGATCTATGTTGACAGTAAGATAACGTTTGTTTACAAGTAAAAGAAGTTATCAATGAGGAGCAGTAAGACCTGATTTACAAGATAATGTCTGATAAGCCTCATAATTCTGACAAGAATGTTATAATACTCACTCACTCCTTATAATTTGTCAACAGCAATTATCAACAGGACATTTTTGCTGAACAAACCAACGGGTGTCGCCCCAAGAAAAGGTTTGTTTACAAGTAGAAGTCATCAAAGGGTACATAGCAGTACACCAGATTTACAAGATAATACCTGATAAGCCTCATATATTCTGACAAGAATGTTATAACACTCACTCACTCCTCATAATTTGTCAACAGCAATTATCAACAGGACTTTTTTGCTGAACAAACCACTGGGGGTCACCCCAAGAAAAGGTTTGTTTACAAGTAGAAGTCATCAAAGGGTAGCAGTAGACCTGATTTCAAGAAAATACCTGATAAGCCAGATAAATTCTGACAGGAATGATGTATGTACTCACTCCCTTCTGAAAGTCTGTCAGCATCAATATACCGGCATCATCAGGACAATTTTGCTCAACAAACCACTGGGTGTCACCCCAAGAAAAAGTTTGTTTACAAGCCAAAAACACTATCAAAGGGTAGCAATACACCAGATTTACAAGATAACATCTGATAAGCCTGATATTTTCTGACAGGAATGATATATGTACTCACTCCCTACTTATTATCTGTCAACATTCCTACAATAGTACCGGCCAAAATTGACAGTGACGTGGGCTAATGTTTACTACTTGACAACCAATCAACTCTGTTCGTATTTGTAACGGTGCAAATCAGACGAATTGATTGGTTTTGCATCAGTAAACATCAGCCTACGTCACTGTCAATTTCGGCTGGGACTATTGTATATTGTCGCTTTTCAACAAAAACATCGTAACTGCAGCTTGTTTTAAGCTGCAGTTACAAGGTTTTTGTACAAAAGCAACTATATGGTTTACAAGATAATGTCTGATAAGCCTGATATTTTCAGACAGGGTTGATGTATGCACTCACTCCCTACCTAGATCTGTTGACATCTATATTCCTATATTGTCGCTTTTCAATAAAAACATCGTAACTGCAGCTTGTTTTAAGATGCAGTTTCAAGTATTATGTTGAAAAGCAACTATATGATTTACAAGATAACGTCTGATAAGCCTGTAAATTGTAACAGGTATGATGTATGTACTCACTCCCTACTCAAGATCTGTCAACATCCATATTACCATTCCCAAAGTCTGAACTAGTCTATATTCAAAGCAGCCACAGATGCCTGAGAAGTAATGTTACTAAATTAACATTTCAATGGACATTATAATACGAGAAAATACTGGTGAAACTTGCTAGGCTAATCGGAATCTTCTCTGATGTAAATACGCTCTTTGATATTTTGATTTTTCGCTATTTCGCTACTCTAAATCTTCATCAGTCTATGATCATCCATTTGCTATAGATACTAAACAGCTCTGTTTTCTTGTTTGTTCATGAATAACATAAAGCTGATATAAAGCTTAAAGTATTTTGACAGAGAGATGTCAAGAAAGTATTGTAACCTGTTGTATGTACCCACTCCCTACTATGTTACTGTCAACATCTACATTCTACTAGTAAGGCTGATAATTTTATGATCATTGTTTTCAAAAGCAAGTAAACAGCTGATAAGCCCAACATATTCTGACAGAAGGTTGTCAAGGATGTATTGTAACCTGCTATTAGTACCCACTCCCTACTATGTTACTGTCAACACTTATATCTCTGCATCATTCTGATTTGTATATGTGACTAGGGCTGCAGGGGTGACTAAGTACATTTTGAAATAATTCCTAGTCTAGTGCCAAATTACGGGTAATGATGAAGGGTTACAGCAAGATGACTGTAACAGTAAGCAATTTGTCGTAAATGCAAAACCTCGTATCTCGTTTTTTGAAAATTTCAAAGGGGAGGTAAAAAAGTGTAATAACTTTTCCCAAACTGAAATATTTTACTTGAAGTTTGGACATATTGTTCACAAATGATTTGTCATATATATCAGTAAAAATATCTCAAAACCTGCAAGAATTATCTTAAATTGGGCACACAATTAAGTTTGTACTTTGAAAATCGCGAGAATCGACTGATACAAGGTTTTGCATTTACACCGACAAATTACAATAGTATACCCCTGACCCAGCAAATATCTACCAGTGACCTTGACCTAACATCAGTGTAACCATTCATAGGTCATCATCAAACTTAAATGAATGATACTTGGTCTCATATTTAATAGAGAGAGTATTACAAAACTGCATGTTATCATTTCTTTTATTTTCAGAAATGAATTGTTTATTGACAGAGACCAAGTAATAAAAGAAACAGCATTATCAACTAACACATGCATGAGGACACAGGTGAAAGTGTAGATTCCAAAGATGAATAAAAGCACTTGTAGATACTGCTGCTTTTCAACATAAACCTCATAACTGCAGCTTAAAACAAGCTGCAGTTACAAGGTTTTCGTTGGAAAGCGACAATATAAAGGTACCACTGAGGAGACCATCAACCAGGAAAGATGAGTGGATATCTCTTGGAGACCAATGGACAAATGTTGTTTAACCCTTTCCCAAACAGCAAACTTTTAGGGTGATCAACTTCAAACAAGGTGTCAAACTGTCACAAGATACGCCCGTAACACTGCTTTATGTCTACAGGGGGAGCGGGTTGGTAAAAGTTTCATGGTCCTAGCTATTATACTTTTCGAGATATGCCCTGGACGATTCAAGTATGAAAACAACAAAGGGCAATAACTCAAAATATAGGATAGGTAGAGTTAAAATTCTTATGCACTGCACTCCTCCTTAGTGAGATCTATACACCCATGAAGTTTCATGATCCTAGCTATAATACTTTTAGAGATATACTCCGGACAAGATTCAAGTATGAAAAACAACAAAGGGCAATAACTCAAGAAATAAGCCAGGTAGAGTTATGGTTCTTGTGCACTGCACTCTCCCTTGGTGAGATCTATACACCCATGAAGTTTCATGATCCTAGCTATTATACTTTTAGAGATATACTCCGGACAAAATTCAAGTATGAAAAACAACAAAGGGCAATAACTCAAAAAATAAGTCAGGTAGAGTTATGGTTCCTGTACACTGCACTCCCCCATGGTGAGATCTATACACCCATGAAGTTTCATGATCCTAGCTATTATACTTTTAGAGATATACTCCGGACAAGATTCAAGTATGAAAAACAACAAAGGGCAATAACTCAAAAAATAAGTCAGGTAGAGTTATGGTTCCTGTACACTGCACTCCCCCATGGTGAGATCTATACACCCATGAAGTTCCATGATCCTAGCTATTATACTTTTAGAGATATACTCCGGACAAGATTCAAGTATGAAAAACAACAAAGGGCAATAACTCAAAAAATAAGCCAGGTAGAGTTATGGTTCTTGTGCACTGCACTCCCCCTTTGTGAGATCTATACACCCATGAAGTTTCATGATCCTAGCTATTATACTTTTAGAGATATACTCCGGACAAGATTCAAGTATGAAAAACAACAAAGGGCAATAACTCAAAAATAAGCCAGGTAGAGTTATGATTCTTGTGCACTGCACTCCCCCTTGGTGAGATCTATACACCCATGAAGTTTCATGATCCTAGCTATTATACTTTTAGAGATATACTCCGGACAAGATTCAAGTATGAAAAACAACAAAGGGCAATAACTCAAAAAATAAGCCAGGTAGAATTATGGTTCTTATGCACTGCACTCCCTCTTTGTGAGATCTATACACCCATGAAGTTTCATGATCCTAGCTTTTATACTTTTAGAGATATACTCCGGACAAGATTCAAGTTTGAAAAACAACAAAGGGCAATAACTCAAAAAATAAGCCAAGTAGAGTTATGGTTCTTGTGCACTGCACTCCGTAATGATGAGAAGAATATAACTGCCAAGTTTAAAGTCAATCGGACTTAAGGTGACAGAGTTATGCTCCGGACAAAGAAGTGGACGCCGCCGGACGCCCGGACGCCGGACGCCGGACATCACGGGTGATCCCATAATACGTCCCGTCTTCGACGGGCGTATAAAAATGACAAAAATGACAAAATTGCAGTTATAAAAGATAGAATTTGTGTAAAATATGGCATAGAAAATATTGAGACAAAAGGAGAAACTGCTGGTTATCAGCAGTTTCTTCTTTTGTTTCAATGTCTTCCCAAGCATTTTCTAATAAGGACGTCAAAACCAGGTCTTGTTTGGGAAAGGGTTAATACCATGCACTATTAAGAACTTGATCACTCTAAGACCAACAAACAGCATAACCCTTCTTTTCAACAAAAACCTTGTATCTACAGCTTTTGTAAAGCTGTTACTAAGATACGAGATATTTGTTGAAAGCAACAATAATTAAGGTAATAACATTGAGCACATGTACATCAGAGTGCAGATTTAATATGTCAACATAAATTTTCACCTTTGTAATGATGTCAAAGTCCCAAAGAAACAAATTAAAATATGAATATAGATAAATTATTTTAACATCAACTTACAATTAATTGAAGTCCAATTCCATCAAAAATCCACCATTATCAAGATGAGGAATCCCAATATAAACGCAGGAATTGACATAGAAATTGAACTATCCATTTATATGACATAGTTATCACAATATTCAACAATTGTCCGTGTTATTTTAAACGGTTAAAGTTGATCAACAACAACAATTGTCAAGTACTTTGTAAAGCCAATTTCAGTAAAAATCCGTGTTTTCAAGTTCAATAATGCCAATATCAATCCAGAAATACATATATACATAAATGAAATATCATCCATTTATATGACATATAACGACTAACTACAGGATTATTTCATTTGATTGGTTCATTCAATGTACACTGGTTACAAGAATCGCTTGTAATTTACAAATTAACCATTTCCATCAAAAATCCATGGTTTCTAAGTTCAAGAATCGGATATAAACACAAAAATTAACACAGAAATCAAATTATCCGTTCATGTGACATACAAAAACAAACTACGGGATATTTTCATTGGTTCATTCAATATCACCACACCAGCAAAAACAGCCTGCGTAAACCATAGAGTAAGATAAATCGTAGATGCATATGAATGACGGCTTTCTAAATCTATTATTTCCCATCGAAACCCTGTGTTGTGGTTACTCATTTGAATCGTCTCATCGAGACGATTCAAATGAGTACCCACAACATAGGATTTGATCAATGATTAAGGAAATTTTCTCATCTAAATGGTGGAAACTTTTTCTTACCTAGAACTTTGGCAAGAATCAATGAAATGGTATTGGGAAATCCTAGTACAAGGATGACAATGCTCTTGGTAATAGTAGATTTGTCATACACTAAATTCCTATATTCTCCATTTAACCCTTTCCCAAACAAGACCTGGTTTTGACGTCCCTAATAGAAAAGGCTTGGGAAAACATTGAAACAAAAGAAGAAACTGCTGATAACCAGCAGTTTCTCCTTTTGTCTCAATATTTTCCATGTAATATTTTACAAAAAAATGTACCTTAAATAACTCAGATTTTGTAAGTTGTGGCAGTTTTTGAAGAGGAACACCGTAATATTTTGCCGTTTGGGAAAGGGTTAATCAGCTATTTTTAGCTTTTATGGTCTTTAATAAAAATAAATTTCTGTACATTCACTAAAACAAATGAAATAAAAATGTTTGTTGTCATATAATAGATTCACTATTAAACGAGAATTTTTACAGTTGAATTGCTTTATCAACACAACTGAAATAATTCTCGTTTAATAGCGAATCTATTATACTTATAACATTTATAACAATCGCAAGAATTGTAGATAATAAATGTTATAAATATAAATTTTGTTGACGTAGACAGAATTGAATGAATTTATGCGATATTGTAAACATTATTGCATCATACGCTAGCGGCTATACATTTGCATTGATTATTTTGAAATTGATGTTAGCTTTCATAATGCTGTATTTCTATGCAAATTCCATTGTATTTTATCTAGGCAATGCCAAACACTGAATTTCAAACTGTACGCAAAATATTAAGAAATAAGAATTTTCATGGTACATAAGCAAGCATTGTTTTCCTTCATGATGCCTTTTCATAGGAAAGTCATTTTGTGTAATTCTATTGAAAATTATTCAATAAAAAAATCCAACCTGTTACTATCTCCCAGAATGAAGTCAATCATATTTCTTGGAACATTATTCCACACAGCCAATTTCATCATGCCAATAAAAACAAGTGGGCAGAATATATTGATTATGTCTAAATCAATATCAGTACTTTTTATAATCCGCTGTACCGAGTGACATTGTTCGACCTCAGATATTGATCCGCTATTGAATATTTGACCCCAAGGGACCTTAGAATTGACAAGTCATCAAAAAGATGCTTTTCTCAGCAACATATTATAGACCCAGGCTAGAATAAAATGGAGTTGTAAATATTTTCTTCCATTTCCTCATTTTATTTCAAGAGATTTCTCACTGATAGTCATTATAAATTGTATGTTGTAAATTGGTAATTAGGGTCAAATCTATTTCCAAGCCGATGAAATTCCAGACTGGTTCAAATCTACAATTAACAAGCCGAAAATAGAAATATAGATCTATATAATTTAGCGTAGATCTATAGCGCAGCTTTGAAAACAGCAGCAAAACGTAGAAAATGTTGATTATCAGCATTTTCTTCTTTTCCCACATTTATTGCCAAATGTGTCTCCTATAGGGTCATCAAATCTTGTTATAGTTAGGAAAAGGATCGATTAATTGATGGCGGGCTAGGATAAAGTCAGACTGAGTCAATCAGGTGAAAAATCGATTGACCGATTCATTGAGATTGCAAAATTGCATCAACAACCTTTCTCTCTATTTCAACCCTTTCTCAAACAACATGGGCGGATCTAGAGGGGGGTCGAGGGGCCCAAACCAAAATGCAACTTGGCCGCGAGCTTGCGACGAGCTCATGATTAGCGTATCAGTCATTCTATAGAAAACGTACATCGCCTGTCCCGGTGTAATTACGGAGTAATTCTGTGCTAAAAGTGCACTTATATACAGTATTCAGTATGTTTATCTTATGTTAATCAAAGCCAAATACTTTTTATTTAACAGAAAAACGCCAATTGTAACAATATTTCGGAACAAAATTTGATGACCCTACGAAAATCAGCGATTTTATTGTGTCCCGATGCCCAACCTGACATATTTTTTACAAAAAAGAAAGGGTTATCAAATAGAAAATACATATTTTTTTGTTGTTGTTGATAGACATAATGTTGTCCTTGTGGATAAAAAACAAAAAGAGCTAAACACTCATACCATTAACAAAATTTTTAATCCTAAACCACTGTCCCTGTAAAATAAAACAGTACCGTTACGGGATCATTTCTTCAACTTTTGCTAACTATCTACCACTGACTTCGTCATCAAATGACGTCATATTAAAGCATCTCCGCGATATTTTGTAAATGTGACAATATATGGCCGTGATGTCTGATTCGCTTGAAGACAAAATACGAAGTAAGTTGTTCGTATTAGATAGTTATGTTTTCCACGTACAATGCCGTTCATATGATTAAACAAATGCCGGTCGCTATAGTGAAATGTTTACTTTGCCATGCTATTTTCTGTATAACCCTTCTGGTTTATGTCAAGAGAAACTATGCATATCCCTTCCACGTTATCACCATTATTGAAAAGATGTGTAAATTTTACATTACCGTTACAAACAATACCGTTACGCAAACCAAAAATTTGTAACGGTATTGTCAATTTTGTAACGGTATTGTCCTATTTCCGTAACGGTAAGGTCCATTTTCCGTAACGGTACTGTTTAAAAACCATACCGTTACACTGCTTTTGAAGACAAGTTCAAATATTTTATGAATAATTCAAGTGAAGATAAAAGTATTGTAAGTAAATACAAAAGTTGACATTTGTGCATTTAAATTTGGACTAAAATCACAGATTATATGAGAAGTTTTGATACATATTTTAGAATCGTTTTAGATTTTCAGGTGTTGAAATGATTTCTCCGAAGAGATGAACAACTGTAGCAGTATGTTCATGTATTCTGGCGAAAGCTTTTAACGAGTGAAAATTGTTTGTGTGTTGTTTTTTTTAAAAATGAAACAATTTTCAGAAGTTAAACTCAACATTTCTTTCCGTAACGGTAAGGCTTATTTCTGTCAGGTGCTTTATCATAGGAATGAAAATTTACAAAAAATATCGGTACTTAATTCAGAACATGTTTTGTTTTGATTTTGTCACATATTTTCCCTTTAATTTAAGTTATTTGAGGTCCAATACCAAAATGTGTCTTTTTTATCAAAACCTGGCCATAGATGTACGTTTTCTGTAGAATTACTGGTATATTAACTAATGTGATCTTATTTACTTCGCAATACTGTTCGCGCGAGCTAGCACCAATTTTAAGCGCACATACTATTTGCAAGTAAGAGCGTATGTACGCGCTTGTTTTAAGAAGTAAGCGCGCGACAGTGATCTTGACTGCGTGCTTAATTCATTTTAGTTTCACTTATGGACTTAGTCTTTTTAGACTTATATGAATATAGATACATGTACACTGACTAAGCAGATTTTTGTTATAAAGGTCAAACTTGAAGGTCACAAGGTCAAAGGTCATTATACTTAATTAACCCTTTCGCAAACAAGACCTGGTTTTGACGTCCCTGATAGAAAGGGCTTGGGAAAACATCGAGGCAAAAGAAGAAAATGCTGAAAATCAGCATTTTCTCCTTTTGCCTCAATATTTTCTTGGCTTGAATAATACATAAATCCAATTTTATCAACATCCATTTTGTCGTCTGCAGCAGCTTTGAAATTGGTGCATCCTAATATTTTGTTGTTTGGGAAAGGGTTAATGGTCTTGGCAGGAGGTATCCATATGTGTGAAATATCAAGGCTCTATCTCTAAATTGTAAAAGTGTATGAGATATAGGCAAGGTTAAAGTTGTAAAATAGATTAAACATTAAGGTCAAGGTCATAATGTCAATGGTTAAGGTCTAAAGTAAAAGATCTTGGCAATATGTATCATTGTGTGATATATCGAGGCTCTATCTCTTATAGTGTATGAGATATAGGCAATGTTAGTTCTTTTAAAGTAGATCATACTTCAAGGTCATATGTCAAAGGTCATGGTTCAAAATAAAAGGTATGAAAGACATATTCTTGTGTGAACTATCAAGGCTCGATCTGTAATAGTGTGTGAGATATAGTCAAGGTTAAAGTTCTTGTAAAGTATATTTAACATCAAGGTCATAAGGTCAAAGGTCATGGTAAAAAATAAAAGGTCTTAGCAAGCTGAATCTTTGTATGAAAAATCAAGGCTTTATCTCTTATATTGTAAGTGATATAGGCAAGGTTAAAGTTATTGTAAACAAGAATTGTCTGCGGACAATAAAGCTCGCCCTAATGAAAGCTTGTCACAAAGAAAAGTCATTTCCTAGGTCAAGGTAAAAAGATCATAGCCCAAAATGAAATTTTTTAAAAGTAGGTCAAGCTCCAAGGTCACAAGGTCCACTGCAAGGTCATGGTCAAATGTGAACTGTGTTGGAAGGAGATGTCCACAAGTGAAATATCAAGGCTGTAGGTGTAAAAGGACATGAGTTATAGGCTGGCTTAAAGTTTTTTAAAAGTAGGTCAAACGTCAAGGTCACAAGGTCAAGGCCAAATGTGAACGGTGTTGGTAGGTTTCATTTTGTAAAAAATAGAGACTGTAGGTGTAAAAGGACATGAGATATAGGCCAGGTTAAAGTTTTTTAAAAGTAGGTTAAACTCCAAGGTCAAGGTCACAAGGTCCAAGGTCATGGTCAAATGTGAATGGTGTTGGTAGGAGGTGTCCATGTGTGAAATATCAAGGCTGTAGGTGTAAAAGGACATGAGATATAGGCCAGGTTAAAGTTTTTTAAAAGTAGGTCAAACTCAAAGGTCAAGGTCACGAGGTCCAAGGTCATGGTTAAATGTGAATCATGTTGGTAGGAGGTGTCCATATGTGAAATATCAA
Organism: Fragum sueziense; assembly: GCA_963680895.1. Classification (NCBI taxonomy): domain Eukaryota; kingdom Metazoa; phylum Mollusca; class Bivalvia; order Cardiida; family Cardiidae; genus Fragum; species Fragum sueziense. The sequence continues at coordinate 30,042,111 of OY804609.1, read as the reverse complement.
GGCTGTATGTGCAATAGGGCATAAGATATAGGCCAGGTTAAAGTTTTTTTTAGGCCAGGTTAAAGTTTTTTAAAAGTAGGTCAAACTCCAAGGTCAAGGTCACAAGGTCAAAGGTCATGGTCTCAAATGAAAGGTCTTGGTAAGGGGTATCCACATGTGAAATATGAAGGCTGTAGGTGTAAAAGGGCATGAGATATAGGCCAGGTTAAAGTTTTTTAAAACGGTCGAAAAGTGGGTCAAACTCCAAGGTCAAGGTTACAAGGTCAAAGGTCATGATTCTGAATTAAATGTCTTTGCATAATGTATCCATGTGTGAAATATTAAAGCCAAATCTCAAATAGTTCATAAGATAGAATTAACTTGGTGAAAGTCAGAACTCCCAGTCTAATTCCAGTCCAGTTACAGTCTATATAATTTAGAAAATTGGAGGGAACTTTATTTGCCTGACATTTTTTCGAAGAAAATGTTTATGAGCAGTATTTCCATTAACGTTGAAGAATTATCTTGGCACTGAGGGCCTCACTAAAGGGCAAGACCAAGAAGAGATCTAAGGCAACTTTGGTGAGTGTTCTTCTTACTAAATTTAACAAATTTAAAAGTTCTATTTTTCATACAATTCCCCACCCACATATTGTGTAGCAAATATCATTTTACTGCTATAAATAGAAAATAAGTGCGCAAGCACGCCGAAGCTCGCGTTGGAGAGCTCGCGTGTGCTCGCAAATGTTCGCATTGGTGAGCTCGCGCGTGCTTGCGAGCTCGCGCGAGCTCGCGAGCTAGTTTTCCAAATAAGCGCGCTAGTGTAAGCTTGTGAGCTTGCGCGAGTTCGCCTCGGTTCCAAATGCAAGCTTAACGCGAGCTAACATATGCGCGGTGTGCTTACAAGCTCGCAAGTACACTAATAAGCGCGCTATAGTAAGCACGCAAGCGTGCATAAGCGTTCTTGAGAGCTCGCCACTATGTTCGTTTTAGTTCCCGCACTCACTTTGTAAGCTCGCAGCTAGTTTGCCTGGGTTCCAAATGTAAGGTCGCGCGAAGTTAATTGTAATCTTAATACGATCTTAATACGAACTTGAAACGAGCTCGCCATTTTGGTTTGGGGGGTCCAGACATTGGCATTGGCCGAAAATTAAATTTTGACTACCGCAATTATTCTAATAAACAGCCATATTCTAATAAACGCCCATCCCCCAAATCTTGGTTGAAAATCTGATTATTTCATGCACAATTTTAGTGAAAAGGGGTGATTCTAATAAACGCCCATCCCCCCAATTAAGAATTAAAATGATGCAAGTCATAAACAAAGATCATTTCAAACAGCAATGAAAAAGAGGATGTCCAGCCTTAAAACTGTTAACAGAACATTTGCAATGAAGGAATTTCGTCGAAAAAATTGTATTTTGCATACCTAATATGACAAAACTTTGCCAAATTCGACTTGCTTGACTTTGTGTCCATGAAATGACTCTTGATTTGCAAATTTTTACTAACAAAATTAGAATACCTCTAATACCCCACAAGATAAAGGCCCGAAAAATATCAAGGGAAATGAAGAAATTGCTTTTAACAAGCAATTTCTTCATTTCTCACACTGGGTTATAACCAGAAAGACAGGAAAAATGTGAAATTTCATTCACTTGAATTTGTTGTCTGCAACATCTTTGAATTTGGACCTGTCCAAATTTTGCTGTCTGGTAAAACGTCAATGATTGGCATGGCATGGTTGATTCACCTGCAAATGTTACAGAATTGAGTAGGTGTGTAATTAAACCTTTCCCATACGACAAATTTTTGACTGGTCCAAATTCAAAGATGTTGAAGCCGACAATTTCAACCTTGAAATTTAAAATCTTATGGTCTTTTTTGGTAGAAAAAATTGTGGGAAATGAAGAAATTGCTTGTCACAAGCAATTTCTCTATTTTCCACAATGTTTTCCATAGCCTTCATCTTTTGAGGAGTGAAAAAAGAGTCAATGTGTGGTAATGGATTAACCCTATCCCAAACGTCAAAATTGTACACCATTCTAATTTGTAAGGAGATGTGGATGACAAAATAGCTAGAGATATCAAAGTAGAAAAAAATGTAATGTTATTGCAGAGAAAATATTGAGAGAAAAGAAGGAATTGATGATTAATTGATTATCAGCAATTTCTTCTTTTCCCTCATTATTTTCCCAAACTAGATATGCCAAAATCAATTCTTGTTAGGGAAAGGGCTAAATCAGGTTAATGAGCAATAACTTAACAATATAAGAAGTACTCAATTAGTATTTTTGATGACTTAGCATGTTTGATGCAGAACTTACACAATGATATATTCTAATGTTTCTTTCTAAGAAGTCAATCCTTTCCCAAACAAAACATGGTTTTCATGTCACTTGAGCAAAAGGTTTGGGAAAACATTGAAGAAAATAGGATGATTATCTTTCGATTATTTACAAATAGAAAAAAAAAATCATTTTTGTGTCAATTAAAGAGAAAGCTTTGAAAACATTGAGAGAAAAAGAACAAAATAATTCGGCTTTGTATGATAAAAAATGCATATCATGACAGGAAAAGGAGAAAAATTATACTGACCAACGTTTTTCCTTTCGCTCAAAGATAACAACACTTAATTCACTATGGACCAAAGTCAAAATTCTGCCATCATGCAAAAAATTGGGTATTAGAGCTTTAAAGGGGTTTGTATAATGACTTCCTGAACCCTGTAATGAGTCACCAAATTATGGCACAATGCAAGATTAGGGTGTTGGCCCCTAAATGACAAATTTAGGGATTCAAAGTTTAAAAGTTAGTCATAAACTTCAAGGTCAAAGATTCGTCAAAGGGCTCAATCAACCAGATTAACCCGTTCCAAGACAACAGACAACAGGTTGGTCCAATTTCAAAGCTGTTGCAGACGACAAAATGGATGTTAATAAGAATAAAGTTGAGTCTTTTGTAGCACAGAAAATATTGAGGCAAATGGAGAAAATGCTGATCATCAGCATTTTCTCCTTTTGCCTCAATGTTTTTCCATGCCTTTTCTATTAGATGACTTGTTTAGGAAAGGGTTAAAACAAGCTTGATTATTGAGACATCATGAAATTATCTTTGTTATGGACGAAATTTAAGGGCCAAGATTTTACAATCTTTAACTCTTTTAGCGCTACAAATGTACACCTCATGAGCACCAAATATTTTATAGAATTTCTGGAAAAGTTTTGCTCCTTATAACCCTTTCCCAAACGACAACATTTTGGATAGTTCCATTTTGAAAGTTGCTGTAGACGAAAAAAATGGTGTTAAAATGGAATGGATTGTGTACAATTTAGCACAGAAAATATGGAGACAAAAGGAGAAACTACTGGTCATCAGCAGTTTCTTCTTTTGTCTCAATGTTTTCCTAAGCCATTTATATCAGGGACGTCAAAACCATGTCTTGCTTGGGAAAGGGTTAAGAGGTTGCAATTCTCCTTTTCTCACTTTATTTAACATTCAATTGTACAGTCCCATACCTAATAGCCGTTGATTTGCATTGTTACAAGATAATTAAGGCAGCTAGTGCTGTCATTATGCACTATATCAATAAAATCATCATTTTTCATCTTTTCCAACAATGTTTTGCAGTGGGAATCAATTGTATCGGTTCATAGACAAATTATATATCTGATTCTAAACATGAAAGAGTCAGTGGTGTACCACAAAGACCACAATAAGGTCATGTAGTCTAGCTTTAACACTCTTTCTTGAAAAAAGTGCACAATTGCTGAAATTCTATGTCCCCCACTAGTAATGAATTAATTGGAAGGTTTTTGTTTTCGTTTCTTTGCTAAAGATTATACTATAGACACCTTGCACGTATTTCAAGCATGATATAAGACCAGGAATTTTTTTTTCTCCTTAAATTTTACATTTCTTTAGCTTATTTTCCATGAATTTTGGTTGTCCCTGCACTGGTGCAATTCAAAATCAGCTTGATTTTAACGCAGTTTAATCTATATTTGTCTCGATTGTCTCTCTATTCTTTCCCAAATATATTTTCCTGTGGTCTGATTACTGTTTCGTGGGAATGCAGGACTATACTTTTTTTAGATAAAGGTTTTTCTGATGTCCCGATTTCCAGCGTAAGATACATAACGCTACTTTAACTGATAGTAAAACACAACATGATGTGTTCCTAAGGTCAAAACGGTTTTTAGTGGTAGGTTAGATACCAACGTAAACAGAAACACACACAAAAAGATCAAGCTTATTAACATTTTCAAATAAAACAACATCAAAGTTCAAAAACAGGAATCCCCCCATTTTTTTTCATAAGATACGTTACGGCTTAAACCTACTTTTATTTCGAATCTTTCACCATTTTTCATACACGTGATATACTAAATGATTCCAAACCTTCTTTAGAAAAAAATAATATGCAGTGGAATTAACCAGGGAACTTTATTCCTGATGAATTTCCTTAAAATCTAATTTATGAATAAGATACGTTATGATAAGATACGTGACACTCGACTAAGTCATGGCAATAAAAAACTAATGTGATCAAATTAGACTATCCACTTAGACTTCTTTTCGAACATAGTATACTTTGGACAAAGAATAGACATCCATTTTAACGAAATCACCATTTTTATACAATAAATGAAAGAAACCAATACAAAACAACCATATCTATTCCAATGCCCTCCAAAGGAAGACAAGCTATGGAAAACTTCTGATAACATTCTTTGTAGAATCGTTGATCCAGTTGGCACACAAAAACGCATGTGTCTTTTAGTAATTATTCACGAAGTCCTTGAATTATTTGAAACAATAAAACAAATGAAATCATAAGATACGATACGAACCATTTTGATTGCACTGTTTTCAAAATAAGTGCCGCATTGGCTAGTTTTACTATAGTATTTTATCATGTTCTGTATATGTTTAAATGGCAATTGTTACAAAGAGATTAGAAAGGGTATTCGGTGCAAATATCCTTTACCATTGACACAATTAAGCATTTCGAATATATTGGTATCTTGTTTAATCCTTATTTCTCGGACTGTCTTCTATAATTCAAGCTTGAAACAAGTTCATTTCTAACCAACGCCTAAGCCTACAGATATTCCTTTCACTTTTTACCAAAAATATATAAAATGCGATAATGTATGCATGTTCAAAAGATAGATATTTTGTGTTGAAATAAGATACGTTACGGCATGGTTCCTTACCTTGTGACAATCACTAAGGCTAAATGAATTAGAATAAGATAACTTTTGTGTTATAATTCAATTGAGTGGTATCTTATCTTTATATTTTCAGCAGGAGTTCATTGTATTTCATACAAGGTCTATTCATTTCATTCAAAACAAACAAAAAATAATAAGAGAAACGGTATTTCCTTTAAATACGAACTTTAATGCCTTAATATTTTTATAACAAGTCAATAAATCATCATTTTCTCGCAATACATTAAATTCTTGATCTGGCAGAAACCTAATTTGAATCGTCACCCAATACCAATAGACAAAACTAATGTGTAAACAGGAAAACCAAACACCATAACGTATCTTATCATGCATAGACGTCACTGTGTTTGGATCCAAAAATTGAAAAAATCCGGCTTTGTTTGGGTACACTAAAATTGAATTCGCTAATTTCAACAAATATTTTCCAAGAATAAGTCAAAAACTAAGTATTTCAGAATGGTCGGTTTTTCAGATTTTTATAATTCTAATTGTGCACTTTTTTCAAGAATGAGTGTTAAGTCAGTTACTAGTCTAGCTTAGGACCAACCAGCTCTCCGTTTTTCTCAATGTTTCCTGACCTCTTTCAGGGACATTAAGACCCTGTCTTATTCAATGAATTGGTTATTAACTTTGATTAACCCTTTTCAAAACAAGAACTTGTTTTTGCGTCTCTATTAAAAAAGGCTTGGAAAAACATTAAGACAATAGAAGAAAATGCTACTAAGCTTTTTATATGCCTCAATATTTCATTTTCCATATTTTGCTCGTGTTGTTTGGGAAAGGGTTTAACAACTTTCTAGTTCTAGACCCAATGAGTCAGTGATTTACCACAATCAGGTCATATAGGAAGTGACTCAATGTTTTGTTGTGATCTCTAGATCTATTATCGCTAATTGACTAGAGTAAATTACTAGGCTTTCTGCAGATTTACCTAGCCTTCCTGCTATCGTCAGCCGAGAAATATTTTCCAATAACTAGTAGATCTACCAATTTCTTTTACATCAAATTTCTAGCCATACTAAGAGAAGCTTGGATTTTTTTCATTTTTCTATTTACTGGATCATAATTCAATTTATAATTTATAACTTGAAAATCAGACTAATACAAGCCACATACATTTTAATGGTCTAATGGAACAGAACGTTATTATAACTAAATGGATTTATTTCAAGAATTGATTTCTGCATAAAGACAAGTAGTGAAGGTTAAGATCAGACTGCACATCTGTGCTGGCTGATCTTGATCTTCACTGACTATTAAAGTAAAGTAATTTCGGGAACAGATCACCTAGGAAGTGACTCAAGTTTCTGTAATGATCAACATCCATTATCGTTAATTGTACCTTTACTTTCTGCTCAGTAGCCTTCAACCAATTTACCAATAAATCTCGGGGAGCAATTCATGTAATTTGTCAAATAAAACAAGTAAATGGTCAAATTATTTGGATACATGCACAGCAGTGACTTAGATCAGACGGCATGTTAGAGTATTGCTGATTATGATGGACACTAGCTGGAAAACCTAATTAGATTTGAAAATTGGTCTGATTCTATTCTTTTGCTGTGATCTACTTTACTAACATACTGATCTTGGTCAATACTGCTTGCAAAGGTAGCCTCACTTTAAAGGGCGACGGTAACAGATGGTCTAATTGCAAAAAATGAAATTTTTTGAAAAAATATGCAAAACTTTTGTGTTGACCACCTCGGGATGGTTAATAATATGCGATTCACACAGAGAATGAGCCGAAATTACAAGACAGATAGCTGAATTTAGGGAGAATCCAAGCCTAAATTCAACCCCATCACTGATGGGGTTAGAATTATTTTCAAATTGTTGCGCATGCGCATACAGCGCGGACCATGATTCAAACCAGATTCATACTTAAATTTCAATATGACGTCATCATGTATGTTGTGACGTCATTTAAGAAAGTCGCATGTCCTACTGTTTTGACCTACTTTCGACATCGCTTCATGAATTTGGTATCAAATTGCGAAAAAATGAGTCGTTGCTTCAATAGTTTCTCGTAATCATTTAATCAGGTCATATAAAGCTTAAAAAGTGTACATTTCGTTTGTATTTGACAATTTTTGGGTCCAAATCTGGGAAATAGTAGCTTTAACAAGCAAACATGACTAAATTTGTTTGGTTCATTTTTGATTAATTAATGTCAATTTACAATGGCATTTTTTGCCCAGTCTGTTAATTTTGCTAATTTACCTATTCTTATTCTTTCTACTGCTGACTTATCTTTGTCTACAATGCAAGCAAAGAAGCCTTAACCTTTTACCAGACGACAAAATTTTGGACTGTTCCAATTTGAAAAATGTTGCAGACGACATTTTCAAGTTGATGAAAATTTAAAAATCTGCACATTTTGGGTTAGAAAACATTGTGGAAAATGAAGAAATTGCTTGTCACAAGCAATTTCTTCATTTTTCACGATGTTTTCCCGAGCATTTTCTTGCAAGGGAGTCAGAAGGCGTCACTGTGCAGTAATGGGTTAATCAGGATAGACAAAATGACTCTATTTGTTTTGGTTCATTTTCAATCAATTATTGTTAATTTACAATGACTTTTTTGCCCAGCCTTAGTTAATCTTATATTACTAATTTACCTATTCTTTCTGCTCTGGAACTCTGAAACATTTACCAATAACTAATTGATGAACATTTCTCAGTAGACAATTTTCTAGGTATGTATAGCCCAAATTAATGATGGCACTTCTTTTTAAACGATTATCATACTGTGACACCTTTTGACTCGCATCAAGAGAAAGGGATAGGAAAACATCATGAAAAATGAAGAAATTGCTTGTGATAAGCAATTTCTTAATTTCCCACAGTGTTGTTTTGCCCTGAAAGACCAATAAATGTAGATTTTTGTAAAATGTTGTCTGCAACATCTTCGAAATTGGATCAGTCTAAAAAATTTATGTCAGGTAATAGTCTGTAATGGGTTTATTAACCCATTACCAGACGACAATTTTTTAGTCTGTCCCAATTTGAAAGGTGTTGCAGACGACAATTACAATTTTAAAGATCTTTCCATTTTGGGTTAGAGCTTGTCACAAGCAATTTCTTCATTTTTCACAATGTTTTCCCAAGCCTTTTTGTTTGAAGGAATCAAAAGGCGTCACTACAGTGCAGTAATGGGTTTATTAACAATTTCTTCTTTTCTGAAATGTTTTCCAAGATGTGTATCAGACTGGAGTTAATGACGCCGTAATTTCAATTGTCATCTGCGACACTTTCATCTTTGAATAAGGTTAAAAAATTTGTTTCTCTTGTTACTCTCATTCTAGTTTAGATGATAGCAATCATCAGCTGGCAGTGTAGGCCATGATAATCTTTCACAGTCTAATTCTGAGCTTCATTGAGATACATTGCTTGTTACTTGTAAATGCATTTTAAGCCTCACTTACAACCGGTTGTACGTGCTCCTGCATGCGGTCTGCGTCTAAAACGCACGTTCAGTCGTGCGATGCATGCACGTGCAACGTACGATTTTGGTGGACGCAACCACGACGCAGAGTGCACGTAGCAAAGAATTGACCGGACAATTCTTTGAGGCGCTCTTACAACCCGTCGTGCATCTTTATAAATCGTGCGATTTTGCAGAGTTTTAAAACATACGATTTAAAAAGATGCACGACAGGTTGTAAGAGAGGCTTTAGATATAGAATTGGAATCAGTCTGACTCAGTCTGATTCTATTACCATTAATTTACCCTGTCATTCTTATTAATTAAACCATCCTTTTTGCAGCACCAATAAACATCTACCATTAATTTCTGCCAATTTCTTGTTCCTTGCCTATCAATTTTTACACTTTCAGAGTCTGCTTAACCCTTTCGCAAACGGAAAAAATAAGGTAGTATCATTCAAAATCTGCTGTAGATGACAAATTAGATGTTGATCAAGACATAAATTATACAGCATATAGCACAGAAAATATCGAGGCAAAAGGAGAAAATGCTAGTCATCAGCATTTTCTTCTTTTGCCTCAATGTTTTCTCAGGACTCTTAATTTAGGTACTTCAAAACCAGGCCCTGGTTTCTCGAAAAAACTTATGTGACTATACTCATGAGTTCATGCTCAACTTCAATTCAATACCAATCATCGTTGATTGGTATTCAATTGAAGTTCATGTGGATTTCCTGTGATTTGAGCACAGTGCTCAGATTTGAGTCTGAGAACGTACTTAAGTTTTTTCGAGAAACCGGGGTCAGGTCTTGTTTGGGAAAGGGTTAACCATTTCCAAAACAAGACCTTGTTTTGACGTCCCTGACAGTATAAGCCTAGGAAAACATTGAGACAAAAGAATAAAATGCAGGTGACCAACATTTTATCCTTTTGCCTTAATATTTTTGCTACAACAGTATATTGTACACCCATTTTCTACTTTTGATCATTTATTGTGTTAATTGCAACTCCTTAATTTGAAATGAAACGATTATTTTTTTCCATTTGGGAAAAGGTAAATTGTCGATTGAATCAAATGAAGAACTTATACAATATTTGTCTATATCCTATCCACTGGTGGTGAACTCGGACAAAGCGAGGAACATTTTTCATGAACACAAGGTACAGATACTTCATTGCACATACGGATTTTTGTAAACAATACACGTGGCATTTTGTTTTACTTCTTTTTCCGTCTTTTTTTTAAAGGATGCACTCAAATGGAAGTTACTAAGGTATGTAGATATGATTTATAATACGCACGAAAATATCAGTTTTATCGATCATTATTTTCAAATGGTATAAACGGATTGCAAGTGCACAAAGCGCATATTGAGATCATGTGGGTTGATCTTAATCGCCCGAACGAAATGGTACGATATCACTGTTTATGTTTATCTATTTGCATTGCAAGTATACAAAAAAGACATATAAATGTACAAATAAAGGCTGTAAATGGCAGTTTTCGGTGTCATGTCATTGAAAATCATTGTGCGGTTTCTTCGTGACAACGTTACAGCATGTTTACGATGTTATCTTGTCCAGCTACTGTGTTTTATGAGCACATGTTTGATAAATTAATCGATTTCACTGGACTTAACGGCACATTTAAACATTTATTCGGTAATATCGCATCATCATCATCATCATCATCATCATCATCATCATCATCATCATCATATTTATCGTTACCTTGGAGTTTCACCGGTAAGATTTTCGTTATGCCTTCTTAAATTTGGTACAGGTGGAGAATAAGCTATTAAATGAGAACAAGATGGATCTTGATCAGACAGTGCACATGCAAAGTCCGATCTGGATCCATTTTGGTCGCAAAAGCCTAAATGAACGTTTCCAGATCTATACTGTAATATTTGTCATTACCATTATCACCATTTATTTTAAGGAGGATCCACTGCTTCACACATCTCAGGTCCGTACGAACAGGGGGACTCTGGAGCCACACCCCCCCCCCCCCCTCATAGTTGGCAAAAATGCCGAATTTTCATCATTTCACATTTAAAACTTATGGCAAATCTAATTTATTCCCCCACCCCCGAATATTAGACACTGGACTAGACAGGGCCCATATGGAATTGCTTTCTACGGGCATGCATTCTAAAGTATACTAACGGGAAAAGTTAACAGTGCGCATTTCCTTTTTAATTAACACCTTGATTGCATGCGGTACATGAATAAAATTTTACAAATGCACATTTAATCTTTTACTTTCAATAATTGTCAATTTATCACTATACTTGTTATTACCGTAACAATTCCTGAAAGTGGATAAGGATAAGATTCGCGTTTACAAGACATTTTCGAGTGTGAACACCGTTGGTATTAATAGGCCCTACATGCTATACAATTGTCCTTAGTAAACAATAGATGCTGTCTAAACCACTGAAGGTAATGTTGTCAATAACATCGTAGCAAGACTATGGGTATCGCAAGACGTCTGAAACGGATGGTCTAATACGTTAATCAGCCTCTACTGCTGATAGAACTCAACCCAGGAAGCAATCTACCTGTAACGTTTGCCTTTTTCTGTCGATTTCACAGGTAGTAGTCCCGATAATGGTTGTCTTGTCGGAATGACGTCACGTGTAGACGTTGGATGTGTTGGAATCGTCTCAAAATTGTAGCATGGCAAGAAAATCGAAACAGTCTAATTAATGGGGTAATTCGACTGTTTTCGATTTACTTGCCATGCTTCAATATCTTGTATTTATTTCGGTACATTTATGAATAATTCTAAAATTGGCGACCATTTGCATTAGACAGGTGGCTACTTTCTTATGACGGGGAGTATATTTGTGCTAATATGATTAAATCCATTTGTTTCAATATCTTAGATTTCTGGAAGATAAAATGTTAAAAAAGACGTTTCACTACATTTCTCCTGAAACAAAAGTTTACGTTCATGATTTGTTTTCATGACTTTATAACATCGCCGCCAAACAATACGACGTTGTTCCCGTGTTTTGTGTAATTGGCATTGAAGAACGTATAGCTTATTGTCATACAACTTCTACTTTTTCAATTTTCAGTTTAACCTCTTAACAATACAATGTCCAATAGGATATACAAACTAAAATCAAAATTGAAATTAGCATATTTTTGTGTATATTATTATACGCATGTGGCATGTTTCCATGGTGATTTCTTTAATATAGGACTGTGGAACTTTCCTATTTCTATATATTTAATTCTTATACCTATGTTTATATATTTTTCAAGTTCTGCTTCGAAAGGCCACACTAATACTTAATGTACAATGACTTTGTAAATATGACAGTCCAAAAAACTTTCAGACAGTTTTCAAGAGAATTTTCGTCGCTATGCATTCCGACTTTTGTATTTCCCCCAATATTATTGTTGACAGATTACGTCAAAATCATTGTTTGGGAAAGGGTTAAAATGTTTCACTCATCAATAGGAAGAACACATGAATAAGAGATATCGGTTATGGCAATCAATTGTGTGCTAAAATAGACTTGGTTACTGTTCTGTTTTTATAAACCGTTGGTATTTGTATAAAATGTCGTAACTACAGCTTCAAACAAGCTCTAGTTGCGACGTTTTACATTTACATTTACCGAATGCCATCGTAGTCCGAAATTAATCAATGCTTTCTTGATAAAATTGATCCATATTCAAAGACGAAGCAATGAAATACATTATGTATTTCCGAAACAGTTTCCCCCATTTAGAAAGGTTTGGAAAAACATTGAATCAAAAGAAGAATAGATCTATACTGAAAATAATTTGACTCTTTTTTTCTTAATATTTTCCTTTCATATTTTCTTATTTAGTACACACATTTTAACTCTCAACATAATAAATTAATGTATTTTGACACCAAGAGCAGTCAGCTAGAGAACTTGGCGGACGGGTAGAAAAACGGACGGACGGGCAAACGAAGCACTTTCTATATGGTGGTCATTACTGAAAGCCTTCTAATTGGGGGCTGCAATACCAGATAGGCCTATTGTTTTGGAAATGATTATTGTATACCATTTATTCGTCTTTGAAAAAGAATAATTTTTATCTACTATAATATATAGACCTAGTGACGTTTTTTCGGACAAACACTAATGTTTCTTCGGTGTAAATCTAAAACATCACAAACTCAACTTTATTGAAGCTGTAGTTACGGGATTTTATAACAACACCTACGATTTATCCATATTTAACCGAAAACCCATTCTATTGTTAGGACAAAAGTCATTGCAATTCGAACAGCCATTGAAAATGTTCACGGTGTCATGAATAAACCGTACAAGTCCCCTTCAAAAAACGTTAACTACGATTTTCACATCGGAAAAAAACTTCTACTCCAAGAATTGTAATACCAACTTCAGAATCCGTCAGAGAAATGAAATAACAAAAATTACAATAGCCTCTAAGTGTCTCTCCAATTCGTCCATATTGTTTTGGGCGGATAAACACGTGCAAATCGTTGTGTACATGCTCAAACTAGTAAAACTGGTTTTTAAACGCGCATTTAAACATGAAGTATCTGTACCTTGTGTTCATGAAAAATGTTCCTCGCTTTGTCCGAGTTCACCACCAGTGCTATCTATATATTAAGAAACTAGAAATCTATCACTGAAGGTGATAAAAATACCCCCCCGCCACCACCTTTGTTCGGACAAGCATTTTTGTTGAATCAGGAGCCATACTCAGAAATTGTCAATCCGATTTTCTCAAAAATTTGGTCCAATCAAGGGCAATAACTCAGAAAGTATCAGTCTGATTTCCATGAATTTTGCATCTTGCATATATACAGGTCCTAATGCATACCTGTGCCAAGTATGAAACAAATAGGTCAGTAACCACTGTGTTGTAAGTTGTACGTTAGATTTGTGTAGTTTGTACGGAAGTTTTGAGTGGTCAATCAAAGATGGCGTCGGGGGAAAATCGTTAGAGGTAGGTGTCTTAGTTTTTCGTCGATAATTTCCTTAAATGGCCGTATCTTGTCTTGATACTGATATCATTGTACAGGAGAAATGTATACCTATTCACGGTGCTATATAGCCAAGTACCAGTGTTGTCCTATCGTACTCAGTCGTTGTGCAAAGACAGCCCAACACGGGAAACTTTTTTCGAAGCGAGAAAGTTGCCTTTTTAAGGATGATTACATAGTAAACAGCGAACTAGGGAACAAACTATTGCTCTAACTTGGATGTTTTTAACATGCCCTTTTCTATGGTTACCGTTATTTTACACACAAATGTCTAGAATGACCACAAACGCTGTGTTTACTAAATGGCCAAACAACGGTGTAGTCACAGTGAAAATATGCAGACACAACGGTGCAGTTTCTGTGTTATCTGTACGGTGTAGTTATTATTTTCACAACAAATTGTGAACGGTGTAGACTTGGTATGTTGTATAGGGCGAACTAGCTCTAACAGATAGCAGATCATCTGTTTTATCTCCCTCAAATACTTTGGTCTTAGAAAACTCAGATGAAAATGCCGCCATCCTCAAAGTAAATGAAAACAAAAGTTAAGAAAATATGTTTTCTCTTTTCTCCATTCTCCTAAGCCTTAAACACTTCAATGTATGTTTGATTTAATTTTCGGGAGACATTTTTGTTATTTGTGATTGGATAAACATCTGACGGAAATGATAATCAAAAGGAATACCATCACAAATTATCAAATAAGACATACGACAACCGTCATTTTGTAGCCATGTTAAGTGCAACGGCAAATTTCTTGTTCATCCGTTCATTTGATTTGTAGATTCGAAATTTCGGCTCTGGCTTTGAATTTTTCTTTGTAACTGTTTTAATTGGTTACTACAATCAATTATTGTAATTAATGAAATGATTTCAACTCATGGAGTATGATAATTATTGATCGAAATGTATCTTGTTTTCAAATTGACCCCTCATTGAAAAGTCTGATTTTACCCAAAATAAAGGATTCAATCAACAAAACATAACTATAAATAACAAAACATAAATTATAAATTTGTGTCATAAACATTTGGGCCTTTTTTCGTCTTGTTCGACTTAAGTAAATAAGTCTTGAAAATAGAATTCTGGAACTGCAAAATTCATTTTGGAATTTCATACGTAATGAACTTCTTCTTCAGGACTGACATTTTTCTGACCAAGATTTTTTGGGCTCACTCATAAAATGTAACCATTTGCAATGAAAAAGACAATATTCTATTCGCCAAAACCGTTTGACTATTGGAGTAAAACGCATTGAAGTACTACCAAGACAGTGTAACTTACACACATCCATAAATAAATGAAATGCAATGTTTCCATCGAGAGCCGACCTTCATTGACCAAAATAAACAAATACCAAGTTGATCAACGCTTCTCAATGACTTAATCACATCTGGGAACAAACTGTTCATTTCAGCCATTGTTTTCATGTTCTCGTGGGGAAAGAGAAGAGACCCTATCCATTTCATCTGTTTTAGCACGTCCAATGGAAATATCAGGAATTAAGGTCGGGGCTTTTTGAACGACTTTATGGGGTGTTGAACTTCGTCATTTTTTATGTTCAGGACTCATGCATTCAAAACCGGGGATATCATCGATAGAAAGAATCTTGTTAACTCCAAAATCCTTTTTTCTACGTCGATGAGGTCTATCTTGTGTATTCTATGCTCGCAAATGGGGATGATGTCCTAGTCTGACTTCTTGATAATATCAGGAATAATACTAAAGTTCAGAGTTTTCAAATCTTTTTGACCTGTCTGATCATTGATCTCCCCCGGCCTGCGCACTTTTAATATCTGACTGGAATGGTCCTGTTCCGAATGCTTCACAACATTTTCGAAACTCCCTTCGAAATGACAGTAGTAATAGGTGAACAGCATGGAACTGAAAATAAAGAAAAAAATAAAACGGACGCCAGCAGATTCTTGGTAATTTCTACTATTTGACCCTTACGGAATTGCTTTGACAAATAGCAAGGAAACTAGATTCTGATATATTTTGATTAAAGTATATTTTGTAGACATATTGTCACCTTCTTTGCTGCAAAGCATTTACAAGTCAGTCACATAAAAAATTATTAACATAATTGTTGAAGAATTTCGGTAGTAATTGTAAAACATGATTCTCAGCCGTGAAAACGTTATCATTAAACATAAAAATATTATCATTCCAGAAATGATAAGTTCTGTATTACTTCAAGTCTACACCGTTCACAATTGCATTATGTCTACACCGTTCACAATTTGTTATGAAAATATAACCACACCGTACATAAAACACAGAAACTGCACCGTTGTGTCTGCATATTTTCACTCTGACTACACCGTTGTCTGGTCATTTAATAAACACGGTTTTTGTGGTCATTCTAGACATTTTTGTGTAAAATAACAGTAACCATAGAAAAGAGCATGTTAAAGACATCCAAGTAAGAGCAATAGTTTGTTCCCTAGTTCGCCGATTACTATGTAATCATCCTTAAAAGGGCAACTTTCTCGCTTCGAAAAAAGTTTTCCGTGTTGGGCTGTCTTTGCACAATGACTGAGTACGATAGGACAACACTGGTACTTTGATATATAGAACCGTTGATAGGTATACATTTCCCCTGTATAATGATATCAGTATCAAGGCAAGATACGACCGTTTAAGAAATTTATCAATGAAAAACTAAGACACCTACCTCTCATGCTGTATTGTTGTCGCCATCTTTGAATGACTACACAAACCTAACGTACAACTTACATCACAGTGGTAACTGTAGGAGGAATTGTCCGGACAAGCATTTTTGTCAAATCAGGGGCCATAACTCAGAAAGTGTCAAGTCTGATTTTCAATAAATGTGCGTCTTGCACATCTACAGAAGTAAATGCACACCTGTGCCAAGTATGAAGCAAATCGGACAGTAACTAAAGGAGGAGTTGTCCGGACAAGCATTTTTTGGTAAAATCAAGGGCCAAAACTGAGAAAGTAAATGTCAGATTTCCCTGAAATTTGCGTGTTGCACATCTACATGTCCTAATGCATACCAAAGCCAAGTATGAAGCAAATAGGACAGTAAGTGTAGGAGGAGTTATCCGAACAAGAACTTTTGGGTCAAATCAGGGGCCATAGCTCAAATAGTAATGGTCCAATTTTCATAAAATGTGCATCTTGCACATCTACAGGTCCTAATGCACACATGTGCCAAGTATGAAGCAAATCAGAGAGTAACTGTAGGACGAGTTGTCCGGACAAGCATTTTTAGGTCAAATCAGGGGCCATAACTCAAAAATTATTTGTCCGATTTCCGTGAAATTTGTGTGTTGCACATCTACAGGTGACAATGAACACTTGTGCCAAGTATGAACTAAATCGGTCCACAAGTCTAGGAGGAGTTATCCGGACAAGCATTTTTGGGTCAAATCAGAGGCCATAACTCAAAAAGTATCAATCCGATTTCCGTGAAATTTGCATCTTGCACATCTATAGGTCACAATGAACACTTGTGCCAAGTATGAACTAAATCGGTCCACAAGTGTAGGAGAAGTTATCCGGACAAGCAGTTTTTGGTCAAATCAGGGGCCATAACTCAGAAAGTTTCGGTCCGATTTCAGTGAAATTTGCGTCTTGCAAATCTACAGGCCCTAATGCACACCTGTGCCAAGTATGAAGCAAATCGGACAATAACTGTAGGAGGAGTTGGCCAGACAAGCATTTTTGGGTCAAATCAGGGGCCATAACTCAAAAAGTATCAGTCCGATTCACGTGAAATTTGCGTCTCGCACATCTACAGGTCACAATAAACACTTGTGCCAAGTAGGAACTAAATCGGTCCAGGAGTTATCCGGACAAGCATTTTTTGGTCAAATCAGGGGCCATAACTCAGTATCGGTCCGATTTTCGTTAAATTTGCGTCTTGCAAATCTACATGCCCTAATGCACACCTGTGCCTAGTATGAAGCAAATCGGTCCACAAGTTTAGGAGAAGTTATCCGGACAAGCATTTTTTGGTCAAATCAGGGGCCATAACTCAGAAAGTATCGGTCCGTTTCCCATGAAATTTGTGTCTTGCACATCTACAGGTCACAATAAACACTTGTGCCAAGTATGAACTAAATCGGTCCACAAGTGTAGGAGGAGTTATCCGGACAAGCATTTTTTGGTCAAATCAGGGGCCATAACTCAGAGAGTATCAGTCCGATTTTCGTTAAATTTGCGTCTTGCAAATCTACATGCCCTAATGCACACCTGTGCCTAGTATGAAGCAAATCGGTCAACAAGTGTGGAAGTTATCCGGACAAGCATTTTTTGGTCAAATCAGGGGCCATAACTCAGAAAGTATCGGTCCGTTTCCCGTGAAATTTGTGTCTTGCACATCTACAGGTCACAATAAACACTTGTGCCAAGTATGAACTAAATCGGTCCACAAGTGTAGGAGGAGTTATCCGGACAAGCATTTTTGGGTCAAATCAGGGGCCATAACTCAGAAAATATCGCTCCGATGTTCGTGAAATTTGCGTCATGCACATCTACAGGTCACAATGAACAATTTTGCCAAGTATGAACTAAATCGGTCAACAAGTGTAGGAGGAGTTGTCCGGACAAAGTTTTGGAGACAGACCAACAAACAAACAAACCAACCATCCAACCATCCAACCAACCAACCAACCAACCACTGGACCGACAGGCTGATTCCAGTATACCCCCTCCAAACTTCGTTTGCGGGGGTATAACAAGCATGCAGTGTATGCAAAGATCAGATTGCACACATTTGCAGTCCGATCTTAATCTACACTGCCTCCAAAGGCAATGTGACTCAGTTTGGTATCATCATGACTCAACTGGAATTGATGTGATTGCAATCTATTATCATTAATTTACTATTGCGTTTCTGATTTCCTATCATTGCAATTAATTCACCTAGATGCACTCCTTGTTGATTGCAGCTTTAACCCGTTTCTAAACGGCAAAATTTTAGATGGTCTAAATTCAAAGATATTGCAGACAACAATTTAAAGGGAATGAAATTTTGGTCATGTTTGGTCTTTTAGGGTAGAAAACATTGTGCGGAAAAAAGACATTGCTAATTTGTCCCAAGCAATGTCTTCATTTTCAGGGTGCCCAGTGACTTATGGTGTCAAAAATATAGGTATGTCCTAATAATATAGGTATCGGTTAGCCAGAAATATAGGATAATATAGGTTGTTTTTATGATGAAGAAAACAATACTTTAAACATTTCTCTACCACCACCACTACCTTCCAGCTCTCTGTTATTAACCCTTTCCCGAACGACAAAATTCTAGGGTGATCCATTTCAAAGACTGCCACAAATGACAAAATGGATGTTATTAAAGATAGGATTTGTGTAACATTTGGCACAGAAAATATTGAGACAAAAGGAGAAATTGCTGGTTATCAGCAGTTTCTTCTTTTGTTTCAATGTTTTCCCAATTAAGCCTATTAGGGACGTCAAAACCAGGTCTTGTTTGGGAAAGGGTTAAAATAGAACAACAGGAGAACCAGTCCTTTGTCTCTATATGGACTCTGATATGGAATCAATCTCTCCACAACATAAAGCCAAATTTCATGATACTACAAAACTTTGAAGTGTTTTGATGGAGGGTCATTAGACAATTATACACATCATATTTGAAAGTCATTGGTTAAATAATTTTGGAGTGCAAGATGAATGAAAGAAATCTGATATTCTACAACATAGGGCAAATTTCACAGAACCAAAAAAGTTGATGTGCTTTGATTAGGTAGTGGGCCTTGATTGGACAATTCTACAAACCAAATTTCAAAGACATAGACCAAACTGTTTCTAAAGGAGAAAATGAATAAACATGAGCTCCTACTTTGACTCTCATGAAATAAAATACCAAACAACATAATAATATTATGACCAATTGTCATTGTACCACAATATTTTGAAGGATATTGGTATAGGGCCATGAGGTTGTTCTACAAAGCAAATTGAAAGCCCTGGGTACAATGTTTCAGGAGTAGAAGATAGCGTAAGATTTCCTGCTTTGTCTGTATACTCAAACACAATAGGGCCACTTTTCATTGTGCCAAAATGATTTGAAAAGTATTGGCAGAGGCCCATGAGACAATTCTTTATACCAAGTTTAAAGCCCTAGGCAAAACAATTTTAGATTTTACAAGATTTCCCTCTTTATCCCTAAATGATATCTGATACCCCACAACATAGGGCCAGTTTTTATCATACCTGTTAGGTCGGGGGTCAAAAGACAGTTTCACATACCATTTTCAATGCCTTATGCCAAACAATTCAGGAGAAGTAGATTGTCCTTCCTTGTCCATATATGAAATAAGATAGCCCCAGAACATACAGCCAATTTTCATAATTAGCAATCACAATACCTCACACTAAGCACTAATTACTAAGGTGATCCGAAAATAAATGTTTAATTTTATTATCTTTAATTTTCAGCATACTGGCTGTCTCTAACAAACATAACACACCAAGCAACTTCATGTACAAATTTCAATCAGTCTCTATGACAGCAAAGGTGAAAAATAATAACATTTCTACAGTAATTTGGCTCCTAGTCATTAACAGTGAGTACAAAAGAAGGTTCTCTATTCTTTAATCTTCCTCAGGGCTTAAATGGAAGACTGGTACTGACTATGTGATAACTTCAGGACAGAAACTCAACCTTAGCTTTGTGTATCAGAAGCAAAACTGACCTGCTTCAAGTTATAAAGGTTTCCCCCTGCATTCATATAAAGATATTATAATGCATTTGTTTACTGTTCATAAAAGGCACATAATTATCCACTAAGTAAAATGGACAATACCAGTAAAAGATGACAAAACATACATGCAAGCTTAACAGTGATAAATATTATGCTTGATCAGTCTTACCCTGGCATTAAAGTTTGAAAGAGGCCTGAAAGGAATATACAAATTTCTACTGTATATTGATAGATAATAATTACATTTAAATCATAGAAAACTGCTATTTTGAAAGTATTTGTTTTAAAATTTGTAATCATTGCTCACCCAAGACACAAAAATATAGGTATTTAAAGGTATTTGGGGCAAAATGGGTGATATTATAGGTTTTTATAGGTAAGGTCCAGAAATATAGGATAATATAGGTATTTATAGGTATTTATAGGTTACTGGGCGCCCTGCATTTTTCACAATGTTTTCCAAAGCATCTTTTGAGGAATCAAAAAGAGTCAACGTGTGGGATGATCTGTCAAACCACATTCATTCAATTTTCTATCCTTTATTATCTCCTATGAATCTTAAAGTGATATTTCACATTTATTTCATTTTTTAAAAGTATGTCTTGATGCAAAGATTGTTTATTTTAATGCTTAGAAATGTTATCAGTTTTTTGAAGTTGTTATTTATAAGCGAAAAATACACATTTAAAGTTGAAACAGAAATGACAAATTCTGTATAAATCTGAACTGTTGTCCACAACAATTTGTTTAATTTTAGCACAAAAATATACATATCACGTAAACGGTTCAATATCTTGACTTGAAAGAAATTGCTTGTCATAAGCAACTTTTAGCAAGCCGGGACTTTATGTCCGGGGAGCTAATGTCACAGCCCTAGTGTCGGCGTCAGCGTCGCGTCCCGTCGCGTCTTCACTTGAAAAACTTTAACCTGGTCTATATCTCAGGCACTATTAGAGATACAGCCTTGATATTTCATACATGGATACATCTCGACAAGACCTTTCATTTGGGACCATGACCTTTGACCTAGTGACCTTGACCTTGGAGTTTGACCTACTTTGGAAAAACTTTAACCTGGTCTATATCTCGTGCACTATTATTGATAGAGCCTTGATATTTCACACATGGATACCTCCTGCCAAGACCTTTCATTTGGGACCATGACCCTTGACCTTGTGACCTTGACCTTGGAGTTTGACCTACTTTTAAAAAAGTGGCTGATTTTGTGACAAGCTCCCGTATAGGCGAGCTACGTTGTCCGCGGACAATTCTTGTTTTCATTTTTCATAATGTTTTTTCAAGCCTTTTCCTTTGAAGGAGTCAAAAGGCGTCACTGTGCAGTAATGGGTTTATAAACTATAACATATGTATCTGACTTGGATTTTACTGATGCCATCATTTCCATGGTCATCTGCAATAATTCCTTTTTTGAATCATTTGAATATGATTGTCTTATTACCCTTGTACTATAGTTTAGAACAATCAACAACTGGCAATGTAGGCGGCCATGATCATCTTTCATAGTCTGCTTCTGAGCTTCATTGACATGTACCGGTATTGCTTGTTGCTCGTTCAAGCATTGAAGATGTAGAATTGGAATCGGTCTGACTCAGTCTGATTCAATTATCATTAACCTATCCTGTCATTCTTATTAATTAGGCTATTCCTTTTTGCAGCACAAATAAACATCTACCATTAATTTCTGCCAATTTCTTGTTCCTTGCCTATTTACCCTTCCCCTAATGACGAAATAAAAGCATGGTTCAATTTGAGAGCTAATACAGACGACAAATGGACGTTTATTTAAAGGCAAAACTTTGGATAAATTTAACACAGAAAATATTGAGGCAAAAGGAGAAAATGCTGATCATCAGCATTTTCTCCTTTTGCCTCAATCTTTTCCAAAGTATTTTATGTTAGGGACATCAAAACCTTGCAGGTCTTGTTTTGAAAAGGGCTAACTTTTACACTTTCAGAGTCTGCTTAACCATATCCAAAACTCCCCTGACAGAATAAGCTTAGGAAAACATTCAGACAAAAGAAGAAATGCAGGTGACCGTTTGCCTCAATATTTTCTTTGCTTTACTGCGCACCATTTTCTACATTTGATCAATTATTTTGTTCTTTGCAACTCCTTTCAAAATGGAACAATTCATTTTTTTTCCATTTGAGAAAGGGTTTTAAAATTGTCAATTCGAATCAAATGAAAAAAATTTAGTACAGTTGTCTAACTTATTCATAATAAGAAACAAGTCTGCAGTGTAAGCAAAGATCAGACTGCAGTCTGATCTTATTAATCTGTAGACAAATTGGGAGTAGATGAATTGGGAGTAGACGAAATGGGATTAAACCATCTATGCTGCCATCAAAGGCAACCTGACTCAAATTGGGATCAGCATGACTCAATTAGAATTGATGTGATTGCAATCTATACATAGTAAAATAAGTTTAGCAACAAAATGTAAATATCTTTAGTAGCCAAAATATTTTTGTTTTAACATAAAATCAAACGTGTACATGATAGATTATAGCTAGAAAACACAAACAAATGAATTTTATACCGCCATCGCGTGCGTCTTGCACTCCAGGTGCGCATTTCCGGTTTTCATGTCTGCCATGGTATTCACATGTTTGGAGCATAATTCTAGAAAACATTTAGGCGTGAACATGCTCGTCTTTGCCCAGAATGAAAAAGGCCACTAAAAAGACTTTTCTGCAACGCTGTTTGACTACGTCATGGACCTACGTTAGAAGGACATTATATTACCAATGTGTTCCTACGTGGCGGAACCGGCAATAAAGATGTCTTTTTAAAGTTTACGTATCTCAAAGCAAGAGTAACTGTTTGAGGATGCTATATGAGCCAATGTTTGTGGTTTGAGATAGTCCCGGTCAAGGACGTCGGAGAAAAACGCCACGAGACGATGACCGTCATAATTTCGTAACGTCAAGGCAAAGATGTTCCATATTCTCACCAAAGCTTTGAGTGGCTTCAACAGTAATACCAAAATAGAGTATCCTCATTTACCATCCATGATCGTCTCCACAGACGAAGGGTTACTAGACGTTGACTATACGTTGTAATTTCCCTGACGCTACACCATGAACGTACCAGACCTTACTGGCATAGAGTCCTAAATGCTGTAAGCGTAAACAACGTTGATTTTTTCCCATTACCACCATTCTGTTTGATTTATCGCCAATAGAGCTCATATGGCGCATTTGGGGAAGACGTTAACGTGATCCTTATGACGTGAATGACGTTCAGTCTCTTGATAAAGTAGTGAATGTTGATACTGGGTACAAACTTTTTAAGTGGATTAGAAAACGTCTCAATGCTGTTCTTGCTAAAAATGACCTCATAACCGATATCGAATTTTATTGTGACTTCTTGTTTTGACCACCCTCACCTACCTTAAGACACTGTTCCTCAGACAGTATTTAACGTTTCCACAAAGCATCCTTTGAATGTTGTGTGTGAATGCCTATGCTAAAATATATGTAATGGTGGTGAAATAAATATCACAGAAAATATATGATTTCAATTAACAAAGTCAGTGTTGCTAAACTTTTTTTACATGGTATATTATCATTAATTTACTATTGCCATTCTGATTTCCTATATCATTGCAATTAATTCACCTAGATGCACTCTTTGTTGATTGCAGCTTTAACCCATTTCTAAACAGCAAAATTTTAGATGGTCTAAATTCAAAGATATTGCAGACAACAATTTAAAGGGAATGAAATTTTGGTCATGTTTGGTCTTTTAGGGTAGAAAACATTGTGCGGAATAAAGACATTGCTTGTCGCAAGCAATGTCTTTATTTTTCACAATGTTTTCCAAAGCATCTTTTGAGGAATCAAAAAGAGTCAACGTGTGGGATGATCTGTCAAACCACATTCATTCAATTTTCTATCCTTTATTATCTCCTATGAATCTTAAAGCTACTATTTCACATTTATTTCATTTTTTAAAAGTATGTCTTGATGCAAAGATTGTTTATTTTAATGCTTAGAAATGTTATCAGTTTTTTGAAGTTGTTATTTATAAGCGAAAAATACACATTTAAAGTTGAAACAGAAATGACAAATTCTATATAAATCTGAACTGTTGTCCACAACAATTTGTTTAATTTTAGCACAAAAATATACATATCACGTAAACGGTTCAATATCTTGACTTGAAAGAAATTGCTTGTCATAAGCAATTTTTAGCAAGCCGGGACTTTATGTCCGGGGAGCTAATGTCACAGCCCTAGTGTCGGCGTCAGCGTCGCGTCCCGTCGCGTCTTCACTTGAAAAACTTTAACCTGGTCTATATCTCAGGCACTATTAGAGATACAGCCTTGATATTTCATACATGGATACATCTCGACAAGACCTTTCATTTGGGACCATGACCTTTGACCTAGTGACCTTGACCTTGGAGTTTGACCTACTTTGGAAAAACTTTAACCTGGTCTATATCTCGTGCACTATTATTGATAGAGCCTTGATATTTCACACATGGATACCTCCTGCCAAGACCTTTCATTTGGGACCATGACCCTTGACCTTGTGACCTTGACCTTGGAGTTTGACCTACTTTTAAAAAAGTGGCTGATTTTGTGACAAGCTCCCGTATAGGCGAGCTACGTTGTCCGCGGACAACTCTTGTTTTCATTTTTCATAATGTTTTTTCAAGCCTTTTCCTTTGAAGGAGTCAAAAGGCGTCACTGTGCAGTAATGGGTTTATAAACTATAACATATGTATCTGACTTGGATTTTACTGATGCCATCATTTCCATGGTCATCTGCAATAATTCCTTTTTTGAATCATTTGAATATGATTGTCTTATTACCCTTGTACTATAGTTTAGAACAATCAACAACTGGCAATGTAGGCGGCCATGATCATCTTTCATAGTCTGCTTCTGAGCTTCATTGACATGTACCGGTATTGCTTGTTGCTCGTTCAAGCATTGAAGATGTAGAATTGGAATCGGTCTGACTCAGTCTGATTCAATTATCATTAACCTATCCTGTCATTCTTATTAATTAGGCTATTCCTTTTTGCAGCACAAATAAACATCTACCATTAATTTCTGCCAATTTCTTGTTCCTTGCCTATTTACCCTTCCCCAATTGACGAAATAAAAGCGTGGTTCAATTTGAGAGCTGCTACAGACGACAAAATGGACATTTATTTAAAGGCAAAACTTGGGATAAATTTATCACAGAAAATATTGAGGCAAAAGGAGAAAATGCTGATCATCAGCATTTTCTCCTTTTGCCTCGATCTTTTCCCAAGACTTTTATATCAGGGACGTAAAAACCAATGTTTTGGAAAGGGTTTACTTTTACACTCTCAGAGTCTTCTTAACCATTTCCAAAACAAGACCTTGTTTTGACTTCCCTGACAGAATAAGCTCAGGAAAACATTGAGAGAAAAGTAGAAAATACATGCTTTTGCCTCAATAATTTCTTTGCTTTATTGCACACCATTTTCTACTTTTGATCATTCATTTTGTTCTTTGCAACTCGACCTTTCAAAATGGAACAATCTTTTTTTCCCTTAGGGAAAGGGTTAATTGTCAGTTGAATCAAATGAAGAACTTTTGGTATAGTTGTGTTTATCCTATCTACAATAGGAAACAAGCCTGCAGTGTAGGCAAAGATCAGACTGCAGATCTGTGCCGTCTGATCTTAACGTATGTGACTCCATAGGCAACTTGACTCAAATTGGGATCAGTATGACTCAATTGGTATTGATGTGATCACAATCTATTATCATTAATTTACTATTGCGTTTCTGCTTTCCTGTCATTGCAATTAATTCACCTTAATCGCCTATCCATTCTTTGTTGACAATGACTGCAGCTTTAACCCATTCCCACACAGTGACGTTTTTTGACACCCCTGAAGAAAAATTCTTGGGAAGATATCATGGAAAATGAAGAAATTGCTTGTGACAAGCAATTTCTTCATTTACCACAATATTTTCTACCCCAAAAGACGAAAAAAATTAATACTTATTTGCATAAAATTGTCATCTGCAATATCTTTGAATTTGCGGATTCAGGACGAGTCTAAAATGTTGTGATTTAGTAATGGGTTAAACAACATTCATTCAATTTTCTATCCTCTTATAATCTCCTATAAATGTTAAACATCAGCCATTTTCTTCATTGTATTCAAACTGGAAAGCTGCTGCTGACCA
The DNA here is from genome assembly GCA_963680895.1 of Fragum sueziense. Taxonomy (NCBI): domain Eukaryota; kingdom Metazoa; phylum Mollusca; class Bivalvia; order Cardiida; family Cardiidae; genus Fragum; species Fragum sueziense. Next base: position 30,015,559 of record OY804609.1, on the reverse strand, counting down.
CAAAATTCATATTGATGACGATAGCATTATAGCACAGAAAATATTAAAGGAAAAGGAGAAAATGCTGATTATAAAAAGCATTTTCTTCATTTCCTTCAATGTTTTCTGATCTTCTCTCCTTCTTGGACATCATAACCCAGTTTTGTTTGGAGAGTTTCAAATGGTTCAAAAACTTCTTATTAATCTTTAGAGACTCTTCACGCTTGCAAGTAAAGTGGGATGAAGAATTTAGGGAATTTCTGAACTTTCTTCTACTTTTAAAACTTTACCAAATGGCAAAATTTTAGACTGGACCAAATTCAAAGATGTTGCAGACGACAATTTTAAGTGAATGAAATTTTACATTTTTCAGTCCTTTTTGGTAGAAACCATAGTGGGAAATGAAGAAATTGCTTGTCACAAGCAATTTCTTCATTTTCCACAATGTTTTCCAAAGCTTTTTTTTCTTTTGGGGGTCAAAAAGAGTCACTGAGTGGTAATGGGTTAAACCTCTGTACCAAAACAACAAAGTTTTAAGTCATAGAAATAGTTATGTCAGCATATACTCCTTTTCTCTTGGCATTTTTTCTGGCAAGCTCCAGGAGGGGATCTATGCAGAGGCCTTGAAGCCAGTGGGCTTCTACATTAGTTATTTTTTCAAGTGTGCCCAGTGGTCTTACCAAGAAAAATTCTGAAAAACAGACCCCTAGATGCCCCGTAAATCTCACAACCCATTTTGACTCTTCCAGATTCAAATCTGTTGCAGAAGACAATTTTAAGTGAATGTTACTTTACATTTTTGGTCTCTTTGGGTAAAAAACAAAGAGGGAAGCAATTTATTAGTTTTCCAAAATATTTTCAAGAGCTTAAAAATTTCCTATTTTTTGGTATCAAAATGCAAAATGCATGAAAGGGACTCGGCTAAATGCATTTGGGCTTCAACATTATATGCCCCTGCAGAGCACCATATAAACTTGTTATGGTCATCTAGGACATCTTTGAATTAACCCATTACCACACAATGGCTCTTTTTGACTCTAGACAATATAATGGCCACGAAAAACATTGTGGAAAATGAAGAAATTGCTTGTAACAAGCAATTTCTTCATTTCCCACAATGTTTTTCATCCAAAAATACCCCAGATGCAAAATTAACCCATTACCACACAATGGCTCTTTTTGACTCCTGACAATAACTTATAATGGCATTGAAAAACATCATGGAAAATGAAGAAATTGCTTGTGACAAGCAATTTCTTCATTTCCCACAACTTTTTTCATCCAAAAATACCCAAAAATGAAAAATTAACCCATTACCACACAATGGCTCTTTTTGACTCCTGACATAATAATGGCTGTAAAAAATGTCGTGGAAAATGAAGAAATTGCTTGTGACATGCAGATTCTTCATTTCCCACAATGTTTCTTTCCAAATATACCCAAAAATGAAAGTTCCATTCACTTAAAATTGTCGTCTGCAGGATCTTTGAATTTAAACCACCCTAAAATTTTGTCGTTAGGTAATGGGTTAAGAAAAAGCCATATTTTTCTGTTCTGGAAAGGGTTGACTAAACAGATAAGGTCAAATCAATACCAAATTTGCATGTTGTAATTGATGTAATTCTAGAAGATCAAAATTATCCCTTGGTGTAATGAGAAACGGGAACGTAACAATGTACAAGTCGTTATGTGATATGATAGCAATGTCACCTTTAATCCATTCTGACACAGTGATGCTTTTTGAGGCCGCTGAAGAAAATACTTGGGAAAACATTGTATCAAGCAATTTCTTAATTCATTTTCGCCCTGAAAATTTCAAAATTGCATAAAATATATAAGAGTTGTCTGTATTTTCTTTCAATTTGGACAACTCAAAATCAAAAACAGGTGGGTTTTTTTTTTGGAAACGGATTAAATTGAAAATCCTGATATTTTGACATCTGGCAAAGGCTTGGAACATCAATGATGTACAAATCAATAAATGATGGATGCAGACTGTCACCTTTAAAAAATGATGTGATGTTTTCTATTACATTTTAGAAAAAAATATTCTTTTTCTTTTCCTTTTGTAGAAATTTTTGTTTTGATGTCTCAAGTTCTTTCTATTTTATAACCCTGAAAATTTGTCTCCTAGCAAAGGGTTTGAATGTAACGATGTTCGAGTCAATAAATGATGGTTGCAGCGTCACCTTTAAAAATCAATATGATGTTTTCTACGACCTATTGGTAATCAATATGTAGGGTCGTATTACAAATTGTCATGGTTAAACTTCATTACTATGGATAAAAGAGGTCCAATCCCTCTTTTTAATTGAGCTGCACATTGCTTGAACAATGGAACTACACTGAAGGAAATGAAGAAAAATCTGAAAACTGACTAATTTTATTTTTTTGCATTTTCTCTTTTTTTCTGAATTTTTCTATGTCTTTTTTTTTAGCTTTTTTCCTGAACCCTTTCTGAAATAACATAACATTAATTTGAGAGGATGAAATAAGTTTTAAATAATGAATTGTATGTTTTGTTTTTTAGAATGAAATACAGGGATTGAGAGAATAAGAGACAATGCTGGTTATCCTCATTTTTTTCTATTTTTCTGGATGCTTTTTTAAAGCTACTATTTCCCAGATTTGGACCCAAAAATTGTCAAATACAAACGAAATGTACACTTTTTAAGCTTTATATGACCTGATTAAATGATTACGACAAACTATTGAAGCAACGACTCATATTTTCGCAATTTGATACCAAATTCATGAAGCGATGTCGAAAGTAGGTCAAAACAGTAGGACATTCGACTTTCTTAAATGACGTCACAACATACATGATGACGTCATATTGAAATTCAAGTATGAATCTCATTTGAATCATGGTCCGCGCTGTATGCGCATGCGCAACAATTTAAAAATAATTCTAACCCCATCAGTGATGGGGTTGAATTTAGGTTTGGATTCTCCCTAAATTCAGCTATCTGTCTTGTAATTTCGGCTCATTCTCTGTCTGAATCGCATATTATTAACCATCCAGAGGTGGTCAACACAAAAGTTTTGCATATTTTTTCAAAAAAATTCATTTTTTGCAATTAGACCATCTGTTACCGTCGCCCTTTAAAGCCATTTTTGTTTAAAATAATATAAAAACTCAGTCTTGCAAGTATGTGAAAAGGTCAAGACTTTAAGACTAGAAGCCCTGTCAACTTTTCTCAAGAGATAATGGAGAGCAAAGTAAAACATGAGAAAAGACAATTAATCAGGAAAAATCTTTTCCAGGCGACACAATTTAAGACTTCTTGAAGTCGTGACTGAGAATGGAAGTCAATCATCATTTCTTCCATGAGCGGCCAAGACCTCGCAACTTCAGCTTTTTCAAGCAGTTCTTAGTTAACCATTTCCTAAACAAGACCTGGCCCCGATTTCTCGAAAAAACTCAAAAAACATGAGAAAGTATATTCTCATGAGAACATGCTCAACTTCAAAGGGATACTCTCCAACGTTGAAGGGTATTCGATTGAAGTTCACGTAGATTTCGTGCGATTTGAGCACGGTGCTCAGATTTGAGCATGAGAACATACATAAGTTTTTTCGAGAAACTGGGGCCTGGTTTGAACGCCCCTAGAAGAAATTGCTTTCGAAAACATGGAGACAAAAAGAAGAAACTGCTGATAACAGCAGTTTCTCCTTTTGTCTCAATGTTTTTCGTGCTATATTTTACACAAGTTTTATCTTTAACCACTTTCCTTTTGTCATCTGCATCAGCTTTCAAATTGGACTACTGTAAACTTTTGTTGTTTGGGAAAGAGTTAATAGGTTTTGATCCTCCATCGATTGTTTTCTCCTTTTCCATGATGTGAACTGAAAATTTTGTAACATGTGTAGCACTTTCTTGTTCTGTTGCAACACTTCCACATTTGTATCTCCAAAAAGTTTTCCCCATTAATGGAAATTAATGAAAAGCTTGGGAAAACATTAAAGCAAAAGGAGAAAGTACTGATAATCAGCATTTTCTTCCTTTACCTCAATATTTTATCAGCTAAATTGTTTACAAATCCTGTCTTCATCAACCTCTTCAGCAGCTTTGGAATGGTACCCTATAAAATTTTCTCCCTTGGAAAAGATTACATAATTCCCTATTAATCTAGGGACAATCATGACGACATTTTTTTCTTTCATTAATCGGAGATTAAAAAAAGGCTATCATGGCATAATTAAAGGATCAAAAGCATCTTTTTGCAGGTAAATGACTGATCAAGCAATAAACCTAGAAAAACAAACCAGTTTCCATGGCAACTGAATGCCGTACAAGGCAAAATTAAGTTCAGATGAGAGAAAAACGAGTTTTAATATCAGTGTTGCACGACATGAGAGTTCTCCCAACATCAATTTGTTAATAAAGATAGGTTATTGATTCAAGGAAAAAATATGATAGCTTGTAGTCTAGGAAAATAAAATATGGTCTCATTATAGACGCAATCCCAGTTAAAGGGGACAATTGATGTCTCCGGCCTTTGATATGTTCTAGCTGCAAATAGTCAACATTATATAAATGCCCACCACATTTATTTTCATCAAACACCTATAACTAAAAAAATTATCTATAATTTACGTTCGTAAGAACTCCATTTCTTATGAAAATCATGTGACAATCAAACTAGGGGGTACGAAAAACCGATGTCTCCAGGTATAAATTCTAACTTTCAAACCAAAAATGTCAATTTCAACAATAAGTTATCCTAACAGAACTGTCCCAATCTTGTACAGAAAACATAGAGCTCCAAAACGATACCAAGATTTATATAAAAAATGTAATGCAAAATTTGTAGAACAGCCTTGAGTCGTTGTCTCCAAAATTCAAAAACGTACGGGACACTTTCTTTAAAGCTAAGAAACACTGACATAAATCTACGTTTAATGCATTAATCTAGCGTAATCTACTTTAGTATAAAAATATATTATCAAAATAAAGTCGTATTTTGATATACCTTTGTCAGTATTTTTACAAAATCAACATGATTCTTAAAGCTGAAATTTATCTTCGTTTTCATGTCAAATAAGATGAATTCATCTTAAAGAGAATTGTCTAAAAAAAAGATTAGCAAAAATTGCGATGAAAAAATCAACCCCTAACCCGAGTTATAACCTGATAAAGATACGTGATTTACAGGCGCGCGTAAAACGAAACTGAAATTTACCTGTGGACCAGATATGGATGATGACGTCAATTGTGCAATCCCATTATAGCCGTGTTAACCTTACATGTATAAACGTGACATGTCAACTTTAACTTCAAATTGCGGTAACGTTGCAAAAGCAAATATATTGAATAAAAGCATTTTATGGTGTTTATCATTTGGCCATTAAAGTGAAGAAAAAAATGTGACAGTTTTTTCGTGAATTTGAACAGTAAAATTCAGTTATATTAACATGCCGTGGTCCAAAAATTCTCTAGTATTATACGCTTTGTGATAGTGGGAATTTACCGAATAGTGCAATTAATATGCTTTTTTAATCTGTAGATTTAGGATAAATGTTTCTTGTGAATCTATTAAAAGATATATAATTATGTTGAGAAGTATTGTAGAAATGTCGTTTTCTCCAATAACAAAGGAAATCCCATTCTTACATTTATTATTCCGTGATTTGTACGAATATTTTGAATGTCTCACGCCTTGTATTATATTGTTTTGTCAAACTAAGATTTGTAAGAATGTTCCATTTGCGAAGTTGCAATATATAACATTAAAACCTTGAGTATGGACAATTTATATCCCTTGACGTAACTCGCACAATTTTCAACCGTTTCCCAAGGACAAAATATAAGTCTAAAAAATATGCAGCCCATTTTAAAGAAAACAGCGTTGAAATGTGAAGTTCTTGGTTAAAAATTATTTCGGTATTTTATTTTCCTGACTGAAAAAATGCAAAAACTTGTTAAAGAATTTAAAGGCCTAATACATGCATAAATAGTATATAATTTATTAGTACGCAAATATTGAAGTAAATGACATTTAACTATGTTACATTATGTTGGGAAGAATTCAGATAAGTATTTTAATTTTTGAGTAAATGCTTTTAGACGACAAGTAACTGATGTTAAAAAAAGAAAATGTGTTTGGTTTAGTACTGACAATATTTAGGGGAAGTGAGAAATTCTTTACCGTCATCACTTTCTTCTTTTCTTTCAAAGATTTTTTCCCCAAACAATTTCTAATGTGGATGTCGAAATCTGATCTCTGATGGGAAAGAGTAAATTAATACAGTATTTTCATATTGTAAAGGGAATTAGTGAGGTAGTGGTTTTTAGCTCCACTGGCCGACAGGCCAGGGGGCTATTGTCATGGCGGTGTGTCCGTCGTGCGTGCGTCCGTGCGTCAGTGCGTCCGTCCGTCCGTAAACTTTTTCTTTAAAAATCTTCTTCTCAGAAACTACCAGATGGATTTCAATCAAACTTCACAAGGATGATCCTTTGGTAACCCTCTCTCAGATTCCTTCAAAGAATTTGGATTGATTAAGAATAACCTGAGTTATCTGTCCTTGAATGTCAAAAATAGCTGGTTTTGACTTTAAATTTACTCTAAAATCCACAAATATCAACTAATCAAGACAAAACTAAAACAGAATGTTGGTGACTATAAGATCTTACCTTGGTATAATTTTCAGCTTGATCTGAATTTTACATCATGAGTTATGTGCCCTTGAAATTGACAAAATTGCCCTTTTCGGCTCTATTTTGACTTCGTTTTCACTCTAGCATATACAAATATTGACCAATCTAGTCAATACTTGTACAGAATGTTGATGACCATAAGATCTTGCCTTGGTATAATTTTCAGCTTGATCTGAATTTTACATCATGAGTTATGTGCCCTTGAAATTGACAAAATTGACATTTTCGACTCTATTTTGACCTTGTTTTCACTCTAGCAACTACAAATATTGACCAATCAAGACAAAACTTGTACAGAATGTTAGTGACTATAAGATCTTGCCTTGGTGTAATTTTCAGCTTGATCTGAATTTTAAATGATTTATGTGCCCTTGTTATTGACAAAATTGCCATTTTCGGCTTTATTTTCACTTTTACAACCATTAGTATTAACTAATCAATACAGAATTTTCACAGAAATCTTACTGACCATACAATCTTACATGCTTGTAATTTTCAGCTTGGTCATGCATTTGCTTGTTTGCGCAGGCTGCGCAGCCTGAACCTTTGAAATTGTATTTGTGAAACAAGACAAACAATCAGGCCTGTGGAGCGCTTCCAGGCCGCCAGGACTGTCTAGTTCCTAATGTTACCATATTTCAAACAGAGAGTTTTTTTAAACATCGAGAAATGATCTGGTAAAGGATCAAGAAGCAAACGGTATGTCATGTTAAAAATAGCGACAAAAATGCCGTAACTAAAGTTTTTTGGTATTCTTGATACTATGTTCTGGTAGCGCACCTGCAAGCTGGTGTGTTATACCAACCAAGTCCATTTATTACGTAATCCTTTGATACGAATAATCCCATCAAACAAATACCGGTAGTTCATATTATACCAGTTTGTTAGACAAGATATTAAACAGTTGACACTTGCATGCAAATATGTTAAGTAAGTGCTAGCTCACCACACCCTTTCTCAAACAAGTTTTTGCATTGATTCAGTCAGGAAAATAATAATATTAAAAAAATACCAAGAACTTCACATTTCCCCGCTGGTTTCTTTACAATGGGCCGCATATTAATAGACTTAAATTTTGTCTTTGGGAAACGGTTGAAAATTGAACAAGTTACATCACGGCATATAAAATGTCCCTACCCAAGATTTTAACGCTCCATATTGCGTCTTCCCAAATGGAACAATCCAATAAAATTCAGTATGAAAAAAAAATTAATAATAATAAAAAAAAAACAAAAAAAAAAAAAAACAACAAAATAATACAAAGTGTAAGACATACGATAGATTGGTAGAATTCACGGAATATTTCATGTAAGAGTTGGATTTCCTTTGTTATTGGAGAAAATGACATTTCTAAAATACTTCTCGACATAATTATATATCTTTTAAGAGGTTGACAAGAAACATTTATCATAAATCTACATGTAAACCCCATACAAGACGGCAAAAATTTGAGCTCGTCCAAATTGAAAGAAGTTGCAGACGATATTTTCAATTTGATAAAATCTTGAAATTTTTTGACTTTGGGGGTAGAAAACATTGTGGAAAATGAAGAAATTGCTTGTCACAAGCAATTTCTTCATTTCCACAATGTTTTCCAAAGCCTTTATCTTGTGAGGCGTCAAACAGCGTCAGTGTGTGAGAATGGGTTAAAAGAGCGATATAGAGGCACTTTTCTGGAAATTTCCACTATCATCAAGCGTATAATACTAGAGAATTTTTGGACCACGGCATGTTAATATAACTGAATTTTACTGTTCAAATTCACGAAAAAACTGTCACATTTTTTTCTTCACTTAAATGGCCAAATGATAAACACCATAAAATGCTTTTATTTAAAATATTTGCTTTTGCAACGTCACCGCAATTTGAAGTTAAAGTTGACCGTTTATACATGTAAGGTTAACACGGCTATAATGGGAATGCACAATTGACGTCATCATCCATATCTGGTCCACAGGTAAATTTCAGTTTCGTTTTACGCGCGCCTGTAAATCACGTATCTTTATCAGGTTATAACTCGGGTTAGGGGTTGATTTTTTCATCGCAATTTTTGGTAATCTTTTTTTTAGACAATTCTCTTTTAGATGAATTCATCTTATTTGACATGAAAACGAAGATGAATTTCAGCTTTAAACAATTTACCGTAATTTTAACCCCGTAACGTACGATGCAAGAACTAAAGAAACTGTAGTTAAAAATGTGTAATTATAAATAGCTTAATTCTTCAAGTAACATCACTATTCGAAGTCTCTTCAAATATGATAAAAAGAATTATGCCGATTACTATAATAGCATTGATACAGCAGGCCAAATAAAGTTTGGTACACATCAAAAAGTGACGTACGAGTCCATAACGTTCGAGACAATTTTTAGTTTTCAGTTTTTAAATTGCTGAAATGGAACGTTTCCTGTATTTTATTTATGTATTTTGGGTTCCTTAATGGCCCCAGTTTAAGCAAAATAGACTTTTAATGCACATAATAGACTGTACACTTACTCGTACTAGTCTCGTACGTAATGGTATTATAATTACGCTTAATTAAAAATATTTTTACAATATTGAGGAAAGTTCCACAAAATATGCCGGTTTTTGTTGATATATATAGGAATATATTCATATCCATATACATTACACTAGATTGATGCATTAAAATAGATTATTTCAGCGTTTCTTACCTTTATAAAAAGTGTCCCGTACGTTTTCGTATATTGGATCCATCAGATTTAAGGATGTCTAGCAAATTTTGGTTAACATTTCACTTAATTAAGCAGTTATTACACATACCTCATGTGTCAAAATAATACGAACATCTCAACTTTTATAAATTGAAATTAATTTGGCTAGGAAGTTTTAATTTGTAAAACAACACACCAAGATGGCTTATAGAGTTGTATTTATTTTCATTTGTTCATTTCATTATATTTTTTTTGACAAAGTGTCTGACAAATGGATATTGCCTGATAATATTATGATTTGATTGAAAAGGTAATAACACAGAGGCTGTGGTGTTAAAGAAAAGAGAGCACATTACGTACGGGACAAGCTGTAGTTACGTTCGGGACAGACCAGTTTTAAACTATTGTTGATTTGTAATAAATCATTGACTTTCCATTTCTGCATATCGATTAAGGGAATAACTAATTGCTTTTGTTTAACAATACAAGAGAAAATTAAAGGTTGTTTGGTGCATTTTAGAAGAGTTGGAAGTAGTCAACGTTCTAAAATAAAGGAATTGTACAAGGATGGCCGTTTTGTATTTTCATTCGCATAGGTACAATTCACCATTTCCACCCATATTGTCAATTGATTCACATTTTACAAACAAATACTCATCGAAATGTATCGGATTTATTATTCTTTGGGCATTACTTAATGGGAAATTAGACACACATTTCACAAAGGGGTCTATTTAAAATACGCAATCTTTTATGCACACATTCGATCATTTAACAATCTATAACTCCAAAACTAGGCAAGCCCACTTGACAAAACAAGAGAAATTTGCGCCGAAGATGTGATCCATGAAGAAAATTTGTCCAGAATGAGTGAATGGTAAAATGAAAAATTTCGAAAAAAATTTAGTCAATTGTCCACTTTAACTGGGATTGCGTCTATATCAGGGTGTATTTCACGTGATACACAAATTTCAGAAAATCTTCAATAACTTTATTAATATTGGACCGATTTGAATTCGGTTTGAAGCAGAGAATGTGGACAGTCGTCATGCATTAGATGGACGTGTTTGATTTTTGAAAAATCAACTGATAGAAAGGTTATTGAAGATAAACCAAAATTTTGGTTTATCTTCAATAACATTTTTATCAATTGATATTTCAAAATTCTACAACATCCATGTTATTCCTGACATTTTTCCACCTTCTCTGCTTCAAACCAAATTCAAATTGGTCAAGTATTGACAAAGTTATTGAAGATTATCAAAAACTCTAAGTCACGTGATTATACACCGTGTTATATATATTGCCACTTTTCATCAAAAACCTTGTAACTACAGCTTACGCAAAACTCATAGAGAAAAGAAGTGATATAACTCATCAGAAAAACTTTACTTGGTCTAAAATGAAAGAAGCTTTGAGTTTTTTTGGAAGCTTTGAGTTTTTTCCCTGACACCAATAGGTTTTAGAAACAATATTATTGAATGATTCCAAATGAAAAAAAAAAAAGTTTTGGGTCTGGTAAAATGAAAGGCATCCTTACTTTATAGTCAGTCATTCCCCTAACCTCTAAACTTAGATTGGTCTTAATTTGAAAGTTTTCTCCGACATCAAATGATTATAAAGACAGATTAATGTTTCAAAAAGATATAATGATAGTATGTAGTCTGGGAAAATGAAAGACAGCCTCACTTTTTGTATCAACTTATCCTAAAATTTAGATAAGACTAATTTGAAAGTAATTAGAAGTTTTCCTGTGATATGAAATGGTTTTAAAGAGAAGGTTATTGATTCCAGAAGAAAATAATGATAGTTTGTAGTCTGGGAAAATGATAGAGAACCAAGTATAATGTCTTCTTACCAAAGGAAAAGCTACAGCAGTATTCATTTACCAGTATTTTTTCTTGGAAATTTAGCTTTGAAATTCTAGGAAACTCTTTTTAGTATTGTGAGTCAAGACAAGACTTTTCTGAGAAGCAGGGTTTTCCCTGGTGCGCAAAATTGTGCATTTTGGCGCGCAGTTTTAACTTAAATGACCCTCTAAAAAGTATCCGCTGGGACATGAAGAAACAATGTTAAATAGGCATGACCCCCTAATTTGAAGCCCAGGGGGACAATATGACCCCCTCCAGGAAAAGTCAAGGGAACTCTGGTGAAAAGCTGATCTTGGTCTAAATAAGACTGAAAAGCGTTGTCTGTCTAGGTAGAAAATATTGTGGGAAATGAAGAAATTGCTTGTCACAAGTAATTTCTTCATTTTCCAAAATAATTTCTCCAGCCGTTATTCTATGAAGCGTCAAAAGGCATCATTATAAAAGATAAGAGATATGGGTTAGCTGATACCATCTAGGTTTCAGAGACCATTGGCCTCTGACAGCTACTTTATTTGATAAGCAAACAACTAAATGATAATGTCTTTAATGAGACGCGGAAATCTGCTAAAAGCAAATTGATAAAAAGTAAACTGAGCCAAAATCAATGTCAACACTTTTAGAATCGTTCAACCTGTCCTTGCTCAACAAAGGAGTATTATCAGTGAGCAAATACAAGCTCGTTGCTGAAGACACTTAAATACATTGATACCTATAGTTGTAGTGTAGTCCAGCAAGATTAAGGATATGTAATGTCGCCCCACTTCGGCTATGTTTTGTTAGACACTCAACTAACAGACTTTGCACACAAAAATTAAGTTGTCCAGGCTGGTTAATTTGGGTGGACAATAACACAAAGAAAATTAGCTAGATTTGATGTTGAAGATCAGTTTCAAGTTTTTAATTCAATTCCAACTTTTTTACTATTACCGGTACATTGCTACTAGGATGCCATGATGACGAAGAGAAGGAAGAGTGGGAAATCCAGGTATACAAACAGGAAAAAGATAACCAGCTTTTTCTCCTTTCCCAGAAATAATATCTGTAAGATTTTTTTAGCCATGTATTTACATTTATTTTGTACATCATCATGGGAGGAATCAAACAGAGTAATGAGATTCTTTCACATTATATTTGGATTCTAAAGATATTCAGAGGTTCAAATCTTTGCCACAAGGGAACTTTCCACTCTGAAGAGCTCATTCACCTCCATGAATGAAGAGCATGTCAAAACCACTCTCAGGGAAATAAACTATTTGAAAGGAAATTTACCAGCCAAGCTGAACTGAATTTAATTAATCCTCTGAGAATATGAAATAATGCTGCGGGGCAAGTTAAAACAGACAAAAATTGATTTTTACTTTTTCCAATTACACTTAAAAGCCAATTACAATAACAACTGCCTTTTCTATTTTTCTCTACCTGATCAAGACTTTCCTTACATTTCCATACACACAGTTCAGACAGAACTTTTGTAGCTGATTATGATTTTCATATGGTGTTCTTAGCGTTCTAAAGGTTTTTACTGTCACAGTGTAGTAAGTTAAGTTGGAACTTACTCCTAGTCAATTCTGATTCCCTGCAGTATATGAGAAGAATAAGACCATCCATTTGTTTTTGTACTACTCAATGGCGGATCCAGGATTTCTTTCCAGGGGGGGTCAAAGCCCAATTGATGGCAATTTGTAAGAAGTTATATAGTCAAAATTCAATTTCGGCCAATTCCAGGGGGGGTCATGACCCCCTGACCCCACCCCTAGATTCGCCCTTGCTACTCAATGAAGAATGAAGGTATTTCTGGCCATAGTCTTGCTGTTGTGGAAAAAGTTCTGTGTACAATTACATCATATGGTTATAATTTAATAGCAGTCAAAAGCATTTTTAAAAGCATTATCTGTAAGTCCTGTTTTACTTAGAATGTTGTCTTTTTCAAGCCATCAAAATTGGATTTGACTAATAACCCTAATGTTACATAGGAACCTAATCAATTCTAGTCTTTCATACTGGAGATCTTTCTGTTCATTCACAGACATTTTGGGTATGCACTTAATAAATTTATCTTCTGCAAAAACTAGATATTTAGGACCATTTAAAACACAAAAAGTTGCTCAATTTATGAATTCCCATTTTCTCTCACAAATCAGGTATCTCTGTCCGTAATAAACAACAATCACTATTCTGTGTTTACCGACTTTCTCTCTGTTCATGTTTTGTTTATGGGATGAACACATGACTATTATACGTTCAAAGTTAAACGAGAATAGTTTTAGTTGTTTTGATAGACCACTTCAACGGTAATTATTCTCGTTTAATAGTGAATCGATTATACTCTAGTGCAGCAAATGGCAATGTGTATTGTTTGTTTTCTTCAAAAACCTTGTAACAGCAGCTTTATAACAAGCTGCAGTTACAAGGTTTTTGAAGAACAGCAGCGACATAAGATAAAGGCGTCAAGAGGTGTCAATATTCAAATAAGGCAAAAGAGTCAAAAAGCGTCTATATGAGGAAATTGATACTGTCTCTTTTTAGTGTAAATTTTAAAGCAATTATATAGCAACCTACTCAATATAATTATCCTTTTTCCTATAAAAAGGGACTTTAAGAAAATTTTAAAATCTTAAAAGAGAAAGTTGTACAATTTATTTCCATTCTTCTCCCACAAATCAGGAACCTCTGTCAGTAATAAACAACAATCACTGTTCTGTGTTTACAACTTTCTATCTGTTCTTGTTTTGTTTATGGGATAAACACATGATCATTTTACTAGATCACAGTGCAATGATTAGTAAAGCAAAAGCAGACATTATATTTTTTTTTCAAATTGTGGTATGTTAAGGAACAATATCAAGTCATCTTTAAAGATACAGCCATGATTTATCTAGATTTTCATATTCAAATTTAGTTGATCAATAGATATTCTTAAATTCCTGTAAAAATTTCTTCAATTATGCAAGATTTGATTTGTTTTTCTCTCTTTTCTTTCTGTCAGTATCTTTTGAAACCATGACAGAAAGTTAAAAGGAAACAGAATGAAAAAAAAAAAAAAACACTTTCAGAATGTCCATTTTGTCCCCAATGTTAAAAGTAAGTGATTTTTGTGATCAACAAAAGTTATTACTTCCGATACTAACACCACTTTGTCAAAGGAAAACATGGCATTAATTCCTCTAATGAACCTATAGGAGAAATCCCTTTAGAAGAGGGATCATTTCATTTTACCTCTCGTTTTTCTCGGAGTGTATGTCAAGCAGAATAAAGTAATTTGTCATAAAGTGAGAGCTTATTCACAAGTTTGAAATACAGGATGTCAGCTCAATACTCCAAAGGTACATGGTAAGAGGACAAAATGCTTAGAGTCATGATTTTCTTTTTCCCCATTATGCTTTCTATTTAACGAACCCCCTCTGAAGACTTATTATTGTATTTTAATGCAGAAATTCAGTCAAAACTTCGTAATACTAAGAAAAAGAAGTCTCTTATTAGTTTATTCGATTCCCTTCCTATTTGTATGTTCAAACTCCCTTCTCAGAAATCCTGGATCCCCCAGCTGCATGATATATCACCAATTATCCAAACCAGAGAATAATCTGATGCAAATTTTCTGATCAGCCAAGAACACTTCAGTTCAATAACAATACCACTCTGTCAATGACAAAACATGACATAAAGTCCTTTAACCCTTTCCCAAATGACAAAATTTTAGAGTAATCCACTTCAAACACTGCCTCAGACAACAAAATGGATGTTACTAAAGACAGGATTTGTGTAAAATATAACATAGAAAACATTGAGACAAAAGGAGAAACTGCTGGTTATCAGCAGTTTCTTCTTTTGTTTCAATGTTTTCCAAAGCCTTTCCTTTTAGGGACATCAAAACCAGGTCTTGTTTGGGAAAGGGTTAATGCCTCTAGAAAAAATCCCCAGGGGGAATCTAATCATTTTTTTCTATCTCATTTTTTCCCTTGAACCAGTGCAACAAGGATTGTAAATTGACAATTGTCTAACTTTCTAAATTGACTATATTTAAAACTTAAACTTTTTTTTAGTCCAGGGTTTAGTATCCATAACTTTTAAACCATACCTAAAACTGAAAATGACTGTTAGACTTCCCAAACTTTTCCCAATTTCCAAAATATAAGTGATATTGTACTCAAATTGGGATCTCCATCATTTGACTTTTTACTTGTCTATGAAACAGACTATAATAAATTTATAAACAGACAATAGTAGCAACACTAAATCACAGACAAAATAAATATGCAATAAAAACAAAGAAGACATGGTAAGCTGTACAAAGTGTAACTGAAAGCACAAAAGGTCAAATTACAAATGAACAAATTCCCCTACATTTGACTTTATTATAGATCAATGAAGCAGACTATGGTTCTATCAAAACAACTCTAGCTCACAAAAACAAAACATGACATAAATTCTTGTAAATGACTGAGGGGAATACTCTGGGGAAATTAACAAAAATTCAAGTTTTTCCCGCTCTAAGCTCTTTTAAGTCTTCGCCTCCCTTCATTTGACTATATTTGTTATCGTACATGACCATGAGATTTTTATTCAGTCAATTTTTTTCTTGAGAAAATATTAAATAACACAAAAGGGTTAGTCAAAAGTGCAGATTTAGATGCAATAAAACAACCAGAGCTCACAAAAATAAAACATGACACAAATTCTTGTAAATGACTTTTGAAGAATACACTGGGGAAATTTACAAAAACTCAAGTTTTTTTCTGTCTCTAAGCTCTCCCTGACACTTAACAGATGACAAAATTTATATGAACACAAAAACATAAAGCATTGGTCACTTTCAAAAATATTTTAGAGTTAGTTATGTCATAACTACAACTAATGCATGCTGTAATACATCAAAATTATTGAATGATGTGAACAATAGGTTTATAGTATTGCAGATGTTACAAATAATGTACATTTTAAATCTATTTATTTACTTATTCTGTAAAAAAGATAATTTCGTCCTAGACAAAAGTCCTGGATTTTTTTTAAATAGTAAACAATTATCATGTCCTCTCGAAGGAAAAGTAGAGCTCTTTGAATGAAACAAAATTTCGATAAAAATTGAAGACAACCCATTTTCGAACAAGGCCAGATTTTGATGTACTTAAAAGCATAGGCTTAGGAAAACATTGAGACAAAAGAAGAAAATGCTGCTGCCTTAATATTTTCTGTGTCATATTATAGACAAATCCTATCTTTATCAACATCCACTTATACATATCCAACAACAGTTTTTTTTACTGCAGTTTAAGCCTCCAAATTTGACCCTACAATTTGCTGTTTTGGGAAATAGTTGAAAGAAAAATCAAATAAAACTTGTCGGCTTAATTTAGATTACAAACCAATTCTTATTTGTTTCCTATAATTACTTTTCAGTCTCGCAGGAATCAATATCCTATTTTAATGTGAATTTTTGTCAGGATGAAATATTTTGTGCACAGACTACAAATTACTTTACTATTTCATGAAAATGCATTTATATGTATTTGGTCTAGATGTTGTAAAGTGTGTTTTTTTTTATCAGTCAGTGCAAAAATTATGAAGTACCTTTACAAAGAAATCTTTAGAAAACTCAAATGGACAAAACAATCCAACCAGCAGACAGACCAAAAAGTTGACACGTACAACCAGCTTGTCTATTACTTACAAGTAGAAAGTACAGAAAACAGATAAATAAATGAACAGTATCATTTGATTAGGCGTTGAAGAGGTTTTTTTTCCAGAAACTTGTCTGCTTTATTGGTACTTTGAAAATTCTGGCTCTTTGAATTTTCTCAGACACAGTCCTGGTGTTTGTATGTTTGTCAATAATTAATTACATACTGTATCCAAAATGTCTTGAGCCTGACATGAAAAACTGCCCAATACGAGACAGAATGAACAAGATGAATATTGATTTCACACTTTCTTCTACAAAATTATGCAAGATAAGCATTTCAAAGGACATCTACTCTGTTTTACTAGAAATGTTGCGTTTCTAACTGATACTTTGTGAACTTTGGTCCTTTGATTTTGCTCAGAAACAGTCCTGGTGTTTGTTTGTTCATCAATAATTAATTACATACTGTATCCAAAATGTCTTGAGACTGACATGAAAAATTGTCCAATACGAGACAGAATGAACAAGATGGTTATTGATTTCACACTTTCTTCTACAAATTTATGCAAGATAAGAATTTTAACCCATTACTGCATAGTGACACCTTTTGACTCCTTCACGAGAAAAGCATTGGGAAATCATTGTGGAAAATGAAGAAATTGCTTGTGACAAGCAATTTCTTCATTTTCCACAATGTTTTCTAACTCAAAACAGAAAGAATTCTAATATATCATCCACTCGAAATTGTTGTCTGCAAGGCTTTCAAATTGGAATATTTCAAAATCTTGCTGTCTGGTAATGGGTTAAATGATGTCTGGCCAGTTTAACCAGAAATGTTGTGTTTCTAACAGATACTTTGTGAACTTTGGTCCTTTGATTTTGCTCAGAAACAGTCCTGGTGTTTGTCTGTTTGTCAATAATTAATCACATGCTGTATCCAAAATGTCTTGAGACTGACATGAAAACTGTCCCATACTAGACAGAATGAACAAGATGGGTATTGATTTAACACTTTCCTCTATAAATTTATGTAAGATAAGCATTTCAATGGATGTCTGCTAAAGTTTTACCAGAAATGTTGCGTTTCTAACTGATACTTTGTGATGTTTGGCCCTTTAATTATTCTCAGAATTAAGTCCTGGTGTTTGTCTGTTTGTCAATAATTAATTACATGCTGTATCCAAAATGTCTTAAGACTGACATGAAAAACTGTCCAATACCAGACAGAATAAACAAAATTGATATTGATTTCAAACTTTCTTCTACAAATTTATGCAAAATAAGCATTTCAAAGGTTTTCTAGCTGTCCAGTTTTACCAGAAATGTTGTGTTTCTTACTGATTCATTGTGAAGTTTGGACACAGAAAACCGTCCTCATGGTGTTTGTTTGTTTGTCAATAATTAATTACATGCTGTATCCAAAATGTCTTGATGCTGACATGAAAAACTGTCCAACACAAGACAGAATGAACAAGATAGTTATTGATTTCACACTTTCTTCTATAAATTTATGCAAGATAAGCATTTCAAAGGATGTCTGCTTAGTTTTGGAAATAGAGGTTGTTCAGTCAACAACAAAATTGTACCTATACTCCAAGCAGAGGTAGTCTATTTATACAGCCGATTGTTTTGTAGTAAAACCATTGACTATGTTTAGAGAGCAGGCGGTATATCCCAGGATAAATGACCTGGCAGACTAGAGATGCTCTGCTAGGTCATTTATCGAGACCTATACCATGTTAAAAACTAAATTCTAGGTTGGGATCATGCTGAAACTTAGAGTGACCTTGGCATTGCCTTTCATCTGACAAAGCAGCCTTTTACAATCAACCTAATTAATAAAATATTCAAAAGTCTGTCAAAAGAAAAGGAATATAAATAAAGCAGGCATAAATGTTCTGACTTTGAGCATGATGTGACCTTTATAATAGTCCGTGGGCCAGGAGGGGTCTGCACGCACCCCCCTAAGGGCAGTCTGGGAGTGGTATAGAAATGTTCATTGGAACCCCCTGAGTAAGAATCAAGATGTTAACAGTCGATATCCTGGGATACACTCGCCATTTCCGGTGGCTTTCAAGATGGCCGCCATGAAAAAAGACAATTTGACTTGGTATCTAACATCAGCAGCCTAACATTTGTTTTGCGTTGTAAGATCATATTTTAAGGATAATTGAGTCTGGAAAAGGTCAGAGATGTGTTCTCATGTTAAAAAGTGGCTCATTAGCCATCTCGTATGCTAGAATTTTTACAAAATGACCGCCAAAATCGCAAAAAATCAATAAAAACGTCAAATACTTCTCGTTTTTGGACATATTTTGGTCTAAATACTGCGAATTTTATGTTTTAAGACTTAGATGAACATTTCATGAAGTAAATGGGAGCATGACGGAAAAGATTTTCGAAATCATTACCGTATAAATGGCAATAAAACACAATTAAGCAAAAATCATCAAGTATATAATAGCGATATAAATTATCATTATTATTAGTTCTTGGAGAAAAACAACTCTCATTTATAGCATAATATTGATAAAGCTATGCTTTCCGAGTAAATTGTTAAATTCACAGTGATAACGATTCGATTTTTGATTACATAGACAATGAATATGCTTTCAAAATGGCCGCCAAAATCGGAAAAAAATATAAAAAAATATAAAAAAATATTCGTTTTTGGACATGTTCTGGTCTAAACGTTGTAAATATTATGTTTAAAGACTTTGGTAAACAGTTCATAAGATAAATGGTTGCATTGCGAAAAACACATTTTAAACCATTGCCGTATAAATGGCAATAAATTACAATTTGGCAGAACCCTTAGCCCAGATTTCCGCGTTCCGCTTTCATTTGCGGAACAAAATCGGAGATTCTGCGGAAGTCCGCAGATTTTACGCAAATTCTCCAAAAAGCAGCTTCCGCATTATGCGGAAGAAGAAAAAATGTGGAGAAAATGCGGAATAATGACACTTTGAAACTGAAAGTTTGCGGAATTCCAGACTTTGATTTTTTTTACATGGAGAAAATGCGGAAAAATGGCACTTCGATTTGTTTTCAGTTGAAAATTGTACTTATAATATTTATGAATGCAGAAAATTCATATTTCAACTTTTGATTCATTTTAAAAAATAAAATATGAACACACATAAAATGAAACTTTGTTCATTAATAACAGTTATTTACTATTCATATAAACCAATGCTAAACAACTTATTTTGAATAAGGCCTTAGGAGGAGATGTCGTTTAAAAGATATTTCTATTTTTTGCTCTGGCGGCCATCTTGTTCAACGGAGCGGAATGATTTTAGCCATTTTGGTAAAGGTCAATGACGGCGAACATTCCTGTGAAATGATTATGAATTTGGCCAATCATTGGCTTCAGAGGAGATGTTGTTTAAAGGATATTTCTAATTTAAGTTCTGGCAGCCATCTTGTTCAACATAGCAAAACGATTTTTTGCTATTTTGGTAAAGGCCAATGAGGGGATTTTTTTTCCTGTGAAATTATTTTTAATTTGGCCAATAATGGCTTAGGAGGAGATGTCGTTTAAAGATTTTTCTATTTTTAGCTCTGGTGGCCATCTTGTTCGATGGAGCAGAACGATTTTAGCTATTTTGGTAGAGGGCAGAGAGGGAAATATTCCTGTGAAGTTTCATGAGAATCTGACCAGGGGTTAATAGGAGGAGATGTCGTTTAACTATAAAGTTAACGACGGACGACCCACGCCAGACAATGAGCTAAAAATTGATAGTGATCACTGTGAAAGACAGGGCACTATGGCACTCACTCTGTTTGAATCTGAGACAATTTTTTTTTAATGTAAGCAAAATGAAAATTGCACTCATCAATTAACCCTTTCCCACCCAATCCCTTGTTTTTACGGGTTTATAGCAGACAGCTTTTGAAAATATTGTGGGAAAAGGAGAAATTCCACAGAATGTGCAATTTCTCCTTGACTCATAGGGTTTTCTACCTCGTCAGAAAACCAGAAGCAATTTTTAACAATCCTTCAATTTGGAAAAGTTCAAAATTTGCCTGAGTGGGTTAATTCAATCGTATACAGATCCTCAGCTGTCGAAGTACAAACATTGTAGATCTCCATGGCCCATCTGAGTATCATTTATTGAAATCTTCCAAATACAACACTTGGTATCCCTCTTTTCTGAGTGAAATCGAAGTTATTTGACAGAACCCAAAAATCAAAGGTTCGAACTAAATTAGGGCCGAAAAGAATGAGTTTATCTTGCGGATCGGGATATATATACAAAAAAATATAGCTACTAATGCACTTTGTCGTTTGGTCGACAAAAGGTCGATAGCATGATAACAAATGAACTGTTTGTTCAAAGAATAGAATCTCGTGAATGATATATATCTTTTATTCAAAATTAAAAGACCGGAACTTTGCGTTTGTAAAGAATGCGTTGGCAAAAGTGCCGTATATTAAACTAACTGAAATCTCGCGAGACTTGAAGCGGAAGGCGGGCTGAAGCGGAAGGCGGGCTGTTCAAACCAAACAATTTACGTCAAGATTATTCCTCATTTAGAGATCGATTACGCTTTATTTTTGGCCTTGTATAAACAATATGATATATAATCTAACATATGATAATATGTTATTGAATGAATCAGACCGGATAAGTGCTGAATTTGACCCCCCAAAAATCTCGGTAAAATGTAAACAAAAACCGGAAGTTGCCATTTTGTCTTGAAAGAGAAAGTAGACCAACCTACGATTTCGACCGATTTTTGTTGCAACTGGGCTAATAAAGAACTGTATAACTAAATAAATTATTCGCATATAGTTCTTTGTAGGCATGCAAGAGTCTCAATTTCATGATTTAAGATCTTTGTACTTTGTAGCTTAGTAACAGTTATTCTCATGTTTCGTCCATGTTTCTTTCGTTCCATACGTAAAAATGATTAAATGGCTCTTCTTCAATTTATTTCTCATTTTCTTATGAGATCTAACTCTTTAAGTGTCTTTGACAAACTATTATAACTTACCTATTTGTTTAATTAACTAGCATTACAGTGGCGGATCCAGAGGATGTTCGGGGGGGGGGGGGGGGGGGGGGTATTGGGGGGGGGGGGCCCGCCTGATTATTTCACCTTCATGCAGAAATTCAATCAACTTTTTTTTTATACTAGGAAAACGAATTCCCCTAATTGTAACTTATTCGTTTTTAGATCTAGCTTTACAGTGGCGGATCCAGAGGGTGTTCGGGGGGGGGGGGGGGGGGGGGGGGGGTTGGTGGGGTCATAGCAGAAATTCAGTCAAAAAATTTTAATACTAAGAAAACAAGCCCTGGGCCCTAATTGTAATGATAATAATGATGCAGAAGGTACTTGATAAAGAACTTTTTTTTCCAAATATATAGAAGCTTTTAGCAGTATTTTTGTGATTTTGCTTTCACCTCCACCGAATGAGTGCAGGACCGCACTTTATCACAGACTGATGACGTTTTTGATTGGCTGAAGAGATTGTGCCAACAGAATCTGATATGCCCCAAGGGACGTATTATGTTATCGCCACGGTCGTCCGTCTGTCTGTCTGGAATTTCTTGTGCGGCTTATGCTAACTCCTACAGTTTTACACAGATTCACTTCAAACTTACCACAATGAACCACTATGATGTGTAGTTAAGCGACTGTGGCCTTTAAAATCTGGATATCTTTATGGTTCTAAAATTATCTCCCCTTTACTTAGAAAGAATGTGTGCGGCTTCAGGCGTATTTATGCCACGCCCAGCATTGTTCTTGTTCAGACTTTCCGGTCTGAGCCTGATTTATAAGTCACAGGAGCACACTTATTCTTGACAAGAGGACCGGTTTCATATCTGATGCCTGAATGTCTACAATATTTCGGCATGGATGCGGAAATTTTCTCCGCATGGATGCGGAGAACATCTCCGCATCTGTGCGAAGAACATCTCCGCATGCGGAAAAAATCTCCGCATCTATGCGGAGAAAATCTCCGCATCTATGCGGAGTAAATGCGGAAAAAATTCCGTATTGCATGCGGAATTGTCCGAATACTCCGATTTCCGCAAAAATTCCGCTTCCATTAAAATTCCGCATTTTAAATGCGAACTTCCGCGTCCGAATACTCCGCATTTATTCCGCATTTAATGCGGAAATATTTTGCGGAGAAAATGCGAAATTCCGCTTTATTTGCGGAAATCTGGGCTAAGGGAAATCGTCATGTATTATTATTTTCATAAATATTGTTATTATATTTGGTCTTGGTGAAAAGCAGTTTTTTAGATTGCATCTTTTGACAAAGCTTAGTCTTCAGAGTATTTTGTAAAATTGAAATTGATTATGATTCTATTTTTGATTACATATGCTATAAATCGGCTTTCAAAATGGCCACAAAAATATATAAAAATATAAAAATGTAAGTAATTCTCGTTTTTTGGACATCTTCTGGTCTAAATAATGAAAGTATTATCTTCTAAGACTTAGCTAAGCAGTTCATGAATTAAATGGAATCATAACAGATAACAAGAACATCAAAAAAAGAATAAAGCTTTGAAAGGAATCCCATATCAATGGCAATGAAATACGACTAAGCAAAAGTTTTATAAAATAGTATATAATTTTGATATACATTGTCATTATATTTTGTTCTTGCTGAAAAAACGGCTCTTATATAGCACTATTTTGACAAAGCTAAGCTTTCAGATAATTCTTTAAAATGAAATTGCTTATGAACCCACTTTTGAGTATAGATCCAATTAATATGTGTCTTTTGGGGGCAAAACTCGAATATCAAGCAGGCTCTGGTAACTTTGCATCTAATTTCACATCTTTTAAAATGACAAGTTTAACCGTCCTAATGAAATTTAAATTGTGGAGGAACATACTCCCTTGAAATGCATATTAATTATCACCAAAGAATATAAAATGTCCCAAACATTTAGATAAAGACCTCAACGTATCCATGCTAATAAACAATAGTTGATGTTATTCTTTTTTGTACTCTAACACATACCATTAATCCAATATTGCCCAAGAGAATAATTGAAATTGCTTAATATGTATCAAAACATTTTTAATGTATAATGTTTGATATTTGTAGAATGGTAAAAATTAAGAATTTAAATATATCCATGTTATCCAATCGAGCAACATAAATGATTTTTTGTATACACCTGTGTGATGGTTAAATTGATAGCGACTTACTTTTGGTAATATTTTGTCAAAAGAATATAATAAACACTTTATGTTTCTCACAATGGCTTGTATTGACTCATAGTCATCATAATGACAATGCTAAAATCATCTTTATGCGTCGCATATTCCATCATGATTCCATTCTCAAATTAAGTGAAATGTGGGGAAACATTATAAACTCCATGTAGGGTGGGATAATTAAATAAAGGGTTTGTAATGTCCATTTCTTTTTTTTTTTTTCTTCTTTATTTTCAGATAATCGGTTTAACTGAATTAGTAGTTGAAATGAACTTTATCTTGAGTGCAAAAGACCAGAAGTGATTCCTATAAAGCTCTGACACATCATGCAATGATCACTATATGCTAGGTTTATTGAATAAGATCTTTTACACATTTAAATATAACTGCATTTATTCTTACTCTCTCTGGAACATTTTTATCTTTTCTGACTTGTTTCTTACTTGTTGAGTGGTTAGTCGAAGACTTCTATGGGTCCTCCTGTTTCTATTTTCGTTGTTGTATGTGGTTGCGGCTGTGGTTTGTTAATTTTGCTTATGTTTATCCTTGGATATTTTTTTCGAAAACCAACAGTATGTACATAATACTTATGGAAACCTTATATTTATATATACTTTTATATCTTTATAGAAGTCGTCTTCTCACACATGCAGTCTACATGAATTATCAGACTTTCGGTGGCCATGTAACTCAAACTTTTGCCAAGTTTGTCGAGTTCTTTTTTGTTGCTTCTGAGATTATTTATTATTGCAGCAGGTGTCCCTATACAATAGGGTATGCATCAGGCGACTAAATAGTCTCGTTCCAAATTCTAGGCTCGTTTGTTGTGTTGATCTATGGCATTCAGATGGCACTTACTGATATCAGACCTCACACAGTCAATTCAGGTAATCACTGGTCTTTCATGGTCTTTAGCTCTGGTGCGTCCATTTCCAAATGTAGAATTAATGCAAGAAGTTACACCCCGGACATACCCATACCAATTAATACCAAAAAATCTCATACAAATACATGTGACAAGTTGTGGAAATTCATGCCATTGTACCCATTATACATGTATTGCACATAAAGCAAATCAAAATATACTTAAAACATTGCAAATTAACACAAAGCGAATCATTGCAGTATCACAATGACATCAAACATAAATACTGCTTACAACCACATGTGAAGAACTTAAATGACCATTTCCTGCTTTTATTTTTTGCAACAAATTCCGCAAAAGTGATATCGGCTTCCAATAAAGTGTCATTGTAAATTTTTATCATGAATACATGTGTTCTTAATGTTAGTGTTTTCAACAATATCTATACACCTGTTGGATTAAGTAATTAATGCAGCCTAATATAATTAAAGTAAATCGTGCGAAGAAAGCACACATTTTAAACTTTGTATTATTTATACATATTCTAAGTTATAAAGCATATCTGCCTATAGTATGTTATAATCAAACCATTTTATGGCGTTTCAGCGCATTTCATTTGGAAAAGCACTTTAGGTGATTTGCATGCATAATACATCTCCTTATAACTACTAATCCAGTTAAAACGGATATCCTGAAAAATATAGAAATCGGGGTTACATAGCCTTTATGTTATATTACGTCACTCCACACGCAGTATCTTATAGTTTCCTCATATCTTGTTTCGTTTTAAACAGATGTAAATGGCATTTGAATACATGGTAATGTGAAACTGGGAAATCATGATAGAGTATGTGACTTATTGGGATGAATTGTGCATTGTAATTATCATAACTATTACTTAAAAAAGGGCACAATTTGAGAAATACGAAGTTTGTATCACATGTTTGACAGATATTACCAAGTGTATGTCGATATCAATGAAACGATAAATTTAAGGCTGGTCTTATTTCATTAATCTTCATTTCTATTATCAAATTGTTAAAATTCTTTAAGTATAAAATATAAAAATAAAAAGCATTTTGATACTGTATCTGTAAGAGTGAAAAAAGGATATACATACATACAACTTTTGTCCGTAAGAATATTTACGGTAAAACTCTTTTCCTTAATATTGAGAACATTACATATTGTTTGATAGAAATGGGTGTGAATTTAAAGGGAGTAATTTTCTCTCCAGAAAGGGATATCGAGTTTTAGCTTGTCTTTTGAAACGATGTGACATTGGTGCAAAGGTAGTCTTTAATTGCCTAATAAAATATTACAAATTTATGATATTTGTATTCAAAAGTGGGTTCATAAGCAATTTCATTTTAAAGAATTCTCTGAAAGCTTAGTTTTGTCAAAATAATGCTATCAATAAGAACCGTTTTTCAGCAAGAATAAAATATAATGACAATGTATATCAAAACTATATACTATTATATAAGATTTGTGCTTAATTGTATTTTATTGCCATTGATACGGTAATCCTTTCAAATCTCTATTCTTTTTTTTTTTTGTCAACTGTTATGATTCCATTTACTTCATGAATTGCTAATCTAAGTTTTAAAAGATAATGTTTACATTATTTAGACCAGAAGATGTCCAAAAACGAGAATTACTTTCATTCTTATTGATTTTTTTTTTTTTACATTTTTAGGCATTTTGAAAGCCGATTTATAGCATCTGTAATCAAACACGGAATCATAATCAATTTCAATTTTACAAAATACTCTGAAGACTAAGCTTTGTCAAAAGATGCAATCTGAAAAACTGCTTTTCACCAAGACAAAATATGATAACAATATTTATGAAAATAATAATACATGACGATTTCTGCCAAATTGTAATTTATTGCCATTTATACGGTAATGGTTTAAAATGTGTTTTTCGCAATGCAACCATTTATTTTATGAACTGTTTACCAATGTCTTTAAACATAATATTTACAACGTTTAGACCAGAACATGTCCAAAAACGAAGATTTTTATATATATATTTTTTTATATTTTTTGCGATTTTGGCGGCCATTTTGAAAGCATATTTATTGTCTATGTAATCAAAAATCGAATCATTATCACTGTGAATTTAACAATTTACTCGGAAAGCATAGCTTTATCAAAATAAGGCTATAAATAAGAGTTGTTTTTCACCAAGAACTAATAATAATGATAATTTATATCGCTATTATATACTTGATGATTTTTGCTTAATTGTGTTTTATTGCCATTTATACGGTAATTATTTCGAAAATCTTTTCCGTCATGCTCCCATTTACTTCATAAAATGTTTATCTAAGTCTTAAAACATAAAATTCACAGTATTTAGACCAAAATATGTCCAAAAACGAGAAGTATTTGACGTTTTTATTGATTTTTTGCGATTTTGGCGGTCATTTTGTAAAAATTCTAGCATACGAGATGGCTAATGAGCCATTTTTTAACATGAGAACACATCTCTGACCTTTTCCAGACTCAATTATCCTTAAAATATGATCTTACAACGCAAAACAAATGTTAGGCTGCTGATATGTTAGATACCAAGTCAAATTGTCTTTTTTCATGGCAGCCATCTTGAAAACCACCGGAAATGGCAAGTGCATCCCAGGATATCGACTGTTAACATCTTGATTCTTACTCAGGGGGTTCCAATGAACATTTCTATACCACTCCCAGACTGCCCTTAGGGGGGTGCGTGCAGACCCCTCCTGGCCCACGGACTATAAGTACCAAAATAGTTTATGGATACTAAATATCAGGGTTTTGTGATCTTCCGTTCAAGTGTAATTTTGGACATTTAGAACAAGGGCAGCATTTTTGACATAAATCTACTAGAAAAAGCATCAAATTCAGAATCCACTTCTTATATTTTAAAGTCTTTATAAAGTTAATTTTAAGAAATTATTATAGGAATGATAGTATATTTATTAACAAATATAAAGTTGTTTAAATGCCAATATAAACATTACACTAGCCTATCAATTTACCAATTCTGGAAAAAAAATATTAATTTCTACAAATTCAGTTCTCCAAAGACTTTTCATTAAAACATGAACAAAGATTGAAACTGCATGAATATTGTCATTTTGCGAGTCTCTAAAAGGTCATCATTGCATATTGAAAAGGATTACATTATGTAAAGTGAAGTTATCTTAAGCCATGCTTTTAGAATTCTACGTCTTCTTAAGGTTGTTTCTTTAAAAACATTGAGGGATGATCAATGTATAGGAACGAGAATAAATTTGTTGCATGCGATATTGATTCCTATATCGCTATGGCAACAATTCGACTTGCCCTTCACTCCCATTACAAGATCTCCCGAGGGTATAAATACAATCATCTAGAGCTATGGAGAAGAGGGCGTAAAGATTTTTAAAAACAGCAAAATATGATCTATCGTTGATCAAACCCTATGTTGTGGGTACTCATTGCAATCGTCTCTTCGAGACGATTCCAATGAGTACCCACAACATATGGTTTGGAATTGAAATAACAAATTTGGAATGTCTTTTCCCCCTCTTATCCATTGTTCTGAAATCATCTATGGCAATTTGATCTAGAATAGGAGTTTCATGAATTATTTATATCGGCTTTGGGGACAAAAAATGTTGTAACTGCTGTCTGAGATAGCTGCAGTTATGATGTTATTGTCATCAACAAAATTTTACTATTATTTCTGTAACAACTACTAACAGAATGCTTCCAGCAGACTCATTCATGCTTTTATCAACTTTTAAGAAAGAAAAAATATGTTAGCAGTTGCTTTTAAATACTTAACGAAGACTCGGCGCAAATTTTTTGTAAATAAATTTTGTAAATTTTTCCGAAAAAGGTAAATTATATATACTTTTCAGTTTCTTGAAATAATACTAGATCTAGATCTATATGAATCAATTCTACAAATTATTAATTGAAACATTATAAATTTTACATATGAATTCATAAAAAGTGTCAATTTTCCTTTTAATGGGCTTTTGTTGACTTACAATAATTAATTTTGCCAAAGAATTTCATTCATTTTGAATCAGATTCCAAAATATTCTGAGCCCTGTCCCTTTCTACATATTCAGTAAATGTGAATTTCTCAAAAATTATTTATATATTTATAATAGCTTTGTACCGAGCATTTGATAATCATTCTAAAAAAGATACATGCACTGAGGAAAAACTATCTAATTAACATCAATATTTTACAAGAACGTACAGAAATATGTAAAATATATCTTCATCATTTAAAAGAAAATTATATATACTGGGAAAATGCAAATTAGCCCCTCCAATATTCAGACACTGGCCTGGACAGGGGCTTTAACAATTAACAATTCTCAGGATACACTAAGTCCTGTAAGTCATGTACTGGTACCTAAACATAACTAGATCTATCCATGGCAATTTGATCTAAAATACAGGTCTAATGAATTATTCATTTGGCAAATGAATAATTCATTAGACCTGTCAACTCTGTACCCAGCAGACCACTACAGACTTTATAGTCCATGTGTGTAGATCTAGTACTAAAAGTACATTTTATGCCAAATAGATTTGGCTGCTTTTCAACAAAAAACTTGTAACTACAGCTTGTTTAAAGCTGTAGTTACAAAGTTTTTGTTGTGAAGCAACAATTTGGAAAAAACTCCTGTTTAACCCTTTCCAAAACAATACCTCTAAAAGACACTGAAAAATGCTTGTGAAAACAGTGAGACAATATTTAAGGAAATGCTGATAATAACCAGAATGTTCTTCTTTTGTCTAAATATTTTCTGTGCTATACATTGTATTGTACACAAATTGTATCAACATCTGATTTTCGTCAACAGCAGCTTTCAAATTCAATCAGTTTAAAGTTGTGTTGTATGGGAAAGGCTTAAAATAAAAGTAACTTTGAAACAAAGCATTGAGAGTGTCCTTTAGATATAACTCTTTCTCAAACAACAAACTTAAATAAAGATCAGACTTACAATTTAGAAGAGTAGTCTAGATAAAGATCTAATTCTAATTGCTTTTGTCCGAATTTTCAGCTGCAAATGGTCAGCCGACAAGATTCTTTGCTTTGTACGTTTGGCGGGAAAGATACTACGTGCATCACTGTACTTGATTTATAGAATTGTATTTATATTTAATCGATCAAATTATGCGTGACATTGAAATAATGTACTTTCTTCAACTTTAGATGCTATTTTAAATAACGACATCCAAATATCAAAAAGCAATTTTTCATCAGAGAAGACTCGCATTACCGACAAGATTATTTGCTTAGTAAGTTTGGCGGGAATGATACAACGGGCATCGCTGTACTTGATTTGTAGAATTGTATTTATATTTAATCGATCAAATTATGCGTGACATTGAAATATGTACTTTCTTCAACTTTAGATGCTATTTTAAATAACGACATCCAAATATCAAAAAGCAATTTTTCATCAGAGAAGACTCGCATTACCGACAAGATTATTTGCTTAGTAAGTTTGGCGGGAATGATACAACGTGCATCGCTGTAATTAATTTGTAGAATTGTATTTATGATTAATCGATCAAGTTATGCGTGACTTTTAAATATGCACTTTCTTCGACTTTAGAAGCATTGTAAATTAGCGTGATATTATCTGTCCCCTTATTTTCCCCTAATTCGAGTCTTATATGATGAAAATTCGCTCTTTGATATTTAGATATCGTTATTTACGTAAATAGCGACATCAAATCAAAGAGCGAATTTTCATCAGAGAAGACTCGGATTACCCACCCCCACACCCCCTGTGAACGTAGGGCGGATTGTTTGTTCATGTAAACGTCTCACTCGTCAATTCTATGCAATTCATTGTGGGTCTAGATCTAGCACCGAATGTTATCATAGGCATGTTGTTTGGGTTATAGGTCTATCTAGAGTATGAGACTATCAAACACATGTGGAACATCTTAACTAATCAATTTGAATAAAAAAAAAATAAAGGATACATACCTTTCCCCATTTTGATGTGTTTTGTTGCTAAATCACTATTTTGTCAAGTTCCGTAAATCTAATTCACACACTAAGTAAATCACAAGTAAATTTGATAAGCATAAACACTATATAAACTCCAATTGTTTTAAAAATCCGATGTCGAATTTTTCTTTGTGAAATTCAATTCCTTGTTTAATTCCAAACTTAGTTTAGAAAGAAGCTTGAAAGCATTTGTGACACATGATTATTTGTGCGACAGAACAGTAGATCTAACAGTTCCAATTTCAGTCTCAAAAAGTGAGTGACATACTTTTATGGAATCGAACAGTAAAAGTTCCAATTTCAAATCAAAGAATAAAACGGTTCCACTATTCCATAATGACATTGAAAAGTAATGATTTCCATTTCAAATTGCACACAAAAGCACAAAATTCCGTATGAACTTCATCCATTTAAACAAGTACACATTCTCAGAAAGGACTCCATCTTTTCGTAGAGTGGTAGATCATCCGATAATTTGAATATTCAGCGAAATCTTTTAGAGTCACAAAACTCGAGGATTCCTCATTTTAAGGTGACATAAAACCAAATTATCTAGTGAATAACACCAAAAGTCATCGGAAATCACCAAAAAACCCAGATCTTGTAGGATGGTAAATAAAACTCCCCGGAATATTCAAGACTCGGCTCCACGTGCCTAACACATCCTAATTTGGTAAGATTTTCCAATTCTGTTTATTCTACCAGATACTTACGCTGGGAGAGAAAATCGATAACCCGACTTTTTTTCTGTATCCCGTCGAAGAATTCTAGAACCATTCCAATATTTTGAACCAATGACGTCGCTGTCTTGCGTATTGGATTCCGTATCGGAATATTGTCGTTCGTCCCCAATGAATATCGTAACTACAGCTTGTCCCAAGCTGTAGTTACGATTTTATTGAAGGACGAACGGCGGAATATTGATCAAGCGGGTCGGGACCACTTGTTTGCCTGCCATAGAAGATGAACTATTATTAATGTTTGGATGTTCCAATACACATGTATCGGACTGAGTCCCGTTAGGGGAATATTAGTATCGGAACTCCCAAAGGCTGTCAGAATGCAAATTGATCATCCGGTTTGTTTCCATAAATGGATTAGGCTCACTGATTCCGTGAACTGGGTTCATTTATTATAAACAACTACTAGATATAGATCTATGGTATATGAATCCTAACAGGGGTTTTCCTAGCTATTTTGGGAAAAGGAGTCTGGGCTAATTGGGAACTTTTTGAAGCACAAAATTGCTCATTTTTGGCTAAAAAAGTAAGGGAAACACTCATTTTTCAATAACAAATTAACCATTTTCAATAGATTGGGAAAAATGGAAAAGATGCTTTGGGAACACAGCCTTTTGCTTTGGGAATGCCTCCGTTTTCAGGAGGCACAGAAAGCTAAGGAAAACCCCTGCCTAAAGATATCCTAAGATGTTATACATAAATTTAATAATGTATATAGAGATCTGTATCTATGGATAATTGGATATCATGTGTAGCTTCTGACTGACCTTCAGAAATGTTGCTCTCAAGATTAGACAGAGTGGAACGAGGTGTCAGACTTGTAAACTCAACTACAAAAGCTAAAATGTTTTAGGTCATTTGTTCGAACCATGCACTAACTAATCGCTAATCAAAGGAGGATGTAGAATAAGATCTAGACTAACTGTTCAAAACATCAGAGCCCCAACATAGAAATCAGTATGCCTACTGGTTAAAGCTGATAATTTAAAACACCATTGAAACACACTTTGGCAAATAAAGCATGTGTCATTTGTCTCTCATTTGGCCTATTGAGCGAGCAAGTCAACGTGAGACTAGAATAGGCACGTGATTGGTGGAAAATTAGGCCAACTATTGTAACCATTGTTGTGAATATATTCCTTTTTGTCCGAAAACTTTTGTAACGGAGAAAATTCTCTTGACACGGCAACTTTAAATTTGTCAGCGCATGTAATAAATTTGTCAAACCAGCTGCTTTAAATGAACATATCGCAGCTTTTCAACATAAACATCGTAACTGCAGCTTCTTATAAACTGTAGTTACGAGACTTTTGATTGACAAGAGAACATATTCTTTACAGGTGTCATGGTAACCAGACATTTTAGACAGTTGTGCTATGAAAAGTGATAAATTTGAGAATTCTGAGAAAACAATATACATGCACCTGTACAATTCAAGATGTTATATTTCTGTGGTTTCTGCGGACAATTTCTGGGAAATAACTAGACATTCTAATAATTACTAGTATTATTGTAAAGTTGTATTTGAAATCATTATCTGACAACCTTTACACCCTTTTCTACTTTCTAGTACCTTTGCCCCGGTGGAGAATGTGTTTTTAGTTCGTAAACATTCATTGAGATTAAAAAAATATGTACGGCATTGTTCATATAAGGCGATTGATGAAAGTAACCATAATCGCAAGAAGGAGTGTTGGCGCTACTATAATGTATTAGAACTCCCCAAAGGCACTGTAGGTTACGTATACATACATGCATGCGCATGTTTTAACTATACACATCTTCTGTGAAAACTTAGCAGTCTGAATGTGCTGCAACTGACGTCAGTAATTACTAGATCAAAAACGGACGGCCTGAAATCAAAGCTTGTGATCTCATTTCTTTAATCAAAAAAGTTGCAAACAATGACAAAAGGTCTCTCCTCACGCAATAGGTAGGTTTTAATTGAACTAAAATCTTTAATTATGCATGACTACGGAGGTCTTATTGAAAAGATCTCTATCTTTTGTCTAGAAAGTCTAAACCAAGTACTAAATTAAGGTAACAAGGTAACAAGTTGCAATATACTGATGTAGATCGTTTCATTACGTTGTATCTAAAGTCAAGGCACACATTGTTTTTGTTGATGTTGATGCTGCTGACTTTAACTAGTCTTTTATCTCCGCAAAGAATAAAAACAATACACTAGAAGAAAGGAAAGGTACTTGGTGTATATTCGTGGCGATATGTAATGATTCTTTTAGAAATGTCCAATTTGCCAAGTGTCTTAGAAACATACAACGCGTTAAAAGTGTGCGTATATTATGTGGTCATTTTATTTGTCTTTGTAAGCAGACTAGATCATTTATCTTCCACTGATATGAAAAACTATATGAATATTTTACAAAATATGAAAAAGAGAAATGAAATAAAAAAAAAAAAAAAAAAAAAAAAAAAAAAACAGTTTAGCATTCTTTTAATTTCATTAGGCCTTTTGCCATTTCGAACAAAAAGTGGTGTTACTATTATACGCATGTCGTTAAAACCGTGTCAGGTTTTATAGACAGAGAAAATAAGGCATCTCACAGAGTTTCTACAGTCGTTAACAGTTTCTTTATTGTAAATAAAAAGTTCGTTAAGACAAAATCCTGAAAAACACGTGTGCCATTTTCGTCTAAAATTGGTGAAATAAAAAGGCGACCGGTGCCCTGCTTCGCACTATTTTCAGTGTATTCTAATCACGTATACCGGGAATTAATGTCGCCATTTTGTCTCACGAACCATCGATTTTTGGTGATCTTGGAAAACTTTTCCTTTTCTCGTTAGACAAGCTAGATTTTCTTAGCTTGTGAAATACCGATATATCCGCTGACTGCCAAAACTTGAACAAGTGGGAGTCCGTGCTATCCCAGCCACCTCGTTTTATATAAACTGGCCCAGAGATAGTAGGTCTACACTGGCGTAGCTAGCCGAAAATAAAGTGTACGCAAAATGCATGCCTAATGTATCAGGAGAGGTTTGATGGCGGGCTCCATACTGCTGGGGTGGGTCTTGCGGGCATCTCCCAGAAATGTTTTGAAGATACTCATGAAATACATACCAAATGCCCACCTGGAGCCACGAATGACCATGGTCATTCGTGGCTCCTGGTGGGTATTTGGTATGTATTTTAACCCTTTCCCAAACAAGACCTGGTTTTGACGTCCCTAATGGAAAAGGCTTGGGAAAACATTGAAACAAAAGAGGAAACTGCTGATAACCAGCAGTTTCTCCTTTTGTCTCAATATTTTCTGTGCCATAGTTTACACAAATCCTATCTTTAATAACATCCATTTTGTCATTTGTGGCAGTTTTTGAAGTGGATCACCCTAAAAAAATTTCGTTTGGGAAAGGGTTAATGGCGATTCAGGTGTTTATTTCAAGGGAAACAAAAACAAAAATCCGCATTTTAAGAAAATTGCGATGTGTCCGCAGTTGCGTTTTTGCGTACGAGTTGCTGCGCCTATGGCCTACAGATAAGAGGGAGTGATTTCTTTTTCAACATGAAATAAATCACTTGATGTTTATCAAACCTTATATCGTGGTAACTCATTAGAATCATGTCAACGATATCCATAACATATCTATTTTGATTTGAATAAAAGAAATATCAAATAAATGTATTCACCTCCTCTTATTAAATGTGTTGCTTTGCTGGTCCGTTACAGGTCGTCGAAAAGGACAAAATATATGTTACCAAAAATCGTAAAGCAGTGTGTTATAGCATGGAAAATAATAATGTTAGAGGAAAAGAAAAATGCTAGTTATCAGCATTTTCTTTTCTCTCAAATATTTCCGGTATTGATAATTATACTTGCATGCTAAAAAATTACATGCATCTAAATCCGAGTCTTCTCTGATGAAAATTCGCTCTCTGATATTTGAATGTCGCTATTTTCGAAATAGCGACATCCAAATATCAAAGAGCGAATTTTCACCAGAGAAGGTTCAGATTACCAGCATCTATGAGGTCTTTTTATACATATTGTGTTGGTCAGAGTAAGGTAGACAGACTCCACGAATGACGTGGGTTGGAGACTTACATACCCACACGTAGATAGATTGACAGACAGACAGGCGTATCATTTCTTTGACTCGTAAGATTTGATAAGCTGCCTTGTCTGTTTTGAAGATGTTTAGGTACCAGCAATAATTCATTCTTAATAGCACTGCGTCCGTGACCAAGTGGTCTGTTGTAATGTCGATAATGCAAAGTTAGGATGGAACTGAAAGAACCAGTTAGTGAGCCACCAGCTAACTAGCGTAAATTACATACCCTATACCGGCATAGACCTACATGTTTCTTTCAGGCGGCCATCAACGTTTGTGGGGAATTAGAGTCTTTTTGAATATATGAAGTTCAATCCCCGGATGTTCATCCTGGGATTCATTGACACACGTGTTGGCCGCAAGTACTGGAAGAATTCCTTCCATGAAAGCAGAATCTAGAGGGAAGAGGGATTAATCAAAGTTGAAATTACTTGTTTTTGTAATTATCGTTCAGTATTATAGGAAGCTCTTTTGGCACGACAAGCCCGAGTATTGATCTAATCTTTAATAATAGGGAAATGCATAAAATGCAAATTGTCCTAGACAGTATGCATTAACAAGATTGCATCAAGTGAACTTTTATGAAATAATTATGTACTTTTATCCGTGTATTTCTAGTACCGAGTGCAAACAATTGCAAAAAGATACGAAATTAGATGCAACTACCATGGTTTTGATGGTTGAATTTGCTTTTTTTATTGAAATGTCTAAATGGTATAGTGGCCTATACATCATTTGGAAACAGTGGTTTCGCGCCATCTGATCTGTTAAAATGGTCCGTTTCCTGCGATGATCATTTGAAATAAACGAACTCTTACCATCTTGTCAACCCTACTTAAAGGTGCATTACGTTTTGACTTAACTCTTTACAGGACGTGTTATATGATTATATCACAGGCGGCAGTCACGTGACTTTGTTATGATATGCTTTCCTAACTTTTGTAAACAAAAACACTCGGTAAGTACATAATGTACACTTTTTTCTCAAATTTCAAATAAAATACTAGGTACTTAACACTCAGTATTGAGATACGTACCATTCGATACGTCGTACTCGCCGGTCTATTTTGATAATTAAATCTTCCCTCAAATCCCTGTTAAAGCTGAGAACATTCGTGAAAATATTTTTGAATGCCGTGATATATTTTCTTAAAAAATGTTTGCACTGTGCACGATTTAGAAAAAAAAACAGGTCTTGTTTGAGCAGGACTTAGAGGTACTTTTCGACATCTAATAAGAGACAAAAGCTCCGGTAATAGCATCAGTATCGCTCGAAGCATCCTGAATAAATACAATAAAGTGTCAAAGCTTTTAACCACAGCCTGATAATTAAATATCACCAGAAATTAATCTGTTAAAGGTCGGATAAAAACAGTTGTCTCAAGATAACGGTGCATCGATTTTGTATTCCCACTACTTGTTGTTTTTCCGTTGTTTAACCCATTCCCGTGCAATGACACTTTTTTTCGTCCCACAATTAAAATATCTTTTGGAAACATTGTTGAAATACTAAAATTCTATAGGCGACACTGTTTCAGAGTTCATAGGCCCGTTTGCACCAAAATCTGGATTCAGAGTATGGCATCTGATAGTAAATCAACAAAATAAGCTTTTTCTTTAGGCGATACTGATTAACAGTCCCCAGGCCCGTTTGCACCAAAATCTGAATGCAGGGTATGATATCTGGTAGTAAATCAACAAAATAAGCTAGTTCTTTAGGCGACACTGATTTACAGTTCCCAGGCCCGTTTGCACCAACATCTGGATTCAGAGTATGGTATGTGGTAGTAAATCAACAAAATAAGCTAGTTCTTTAGGCGACACTGATGAACAGCTGCCGGGCTCGTTTGCAACAAAATCTGGACTCAGAGTATGATATCTGGAAGTAAATCAACAAAATAAGCTAATTGTTTAGTTGACACTGATTAACAGCTCCCAGGCCCGTTTGCACCAAAATCTGGCTTGAGAGTATGATATCTGGTAGTAAATTAACAAAATAAGCTGGTTCTTTAGGCGACACTGATTCACAGCTCACATGCCCGTTTGCACAAATATCTGGATTTAGAGTATGATATCTGGTGGTAAATTAACAAAATAAGCTGGTTCTTTAGGCGACACTGATTAACAGCTTCCATGCCCGTTTGCACCAAAATCTGGATTCAGAGTATGATTTCTGGTAGTAGATTAACAAAATCAGCAAGTTCTTTAGTTGACACTGATTAACAGCTCCCAGGCCCGTTTACACCAAAATCTGGATTCATAGCATGATATCAGGTAGTAAATCAACAAATCTAGCTAGTTCTATAGGCAACACAGATTAATAGCTCCAAGGCCAGTTTGCACCAAAATCTGGATGCAGAATATGATATCCGGTAGTAAA
Organism: Fragum sueziense; assembly: GCA_963680895.1. NCBI lineage: Eukaryota > Metazoa > Mollusca > Bivalvia > Cardiida > Cardiidae > Fragum > Fragum sueziense. Next base: position 29,977,490 of record OY804609.1, on the reverse strand, counting down.
TTAGCAAAATAAACTAGTTCTATAGGTGACACTGATTTAAAAAAAGCTCCCGGACTCGTTTGCACCAACATCTGGATTGAGAGTATAATATCTGGTAATAAATCAACATGATAAGCTAGTTCTACAGGCGACACTAATTAACTGCTCACCGGCCCGTTTGCACCAAAATCTGGATTGAGAGTATAATATCTCGTCGTAAAAACAACAAAATAAGCTAGTTCTATAGGCGACACTGAATAAAGGCTCCCGTCCCGTTTGCACCAAAATCTGGATTCAGGGCATGATATCGGGTAGTTAATCAACAAAATAAGCTGGTTAAATATAAGACACCGATTAAAAGCTCCCGGGGCCGTGTGCACCAAAATCTCAGTGGATTCAGAGTATGATATCTGGTAGTAAATCAACAAAATACGCTGTTTCTATAGGCAACACTGGTTTACAGCTCCCAGGCCCGTTTGCACCAAAATTTGGATTGAGAGTATGATATCTGGTAGTAAATTTCCCACAATGTTTTCCACTTCAAAAGACAAAAAGATGTAAAATTCTATTGGCTTGAAAAGTTCGTCTGTGCAACATCTATGAATTTCGACTGGTCATATTTTGTCGTCTGGTATAGTGTGAAATAATTTTAGAAAGTACTAATTCTAGAAATTCTGGGAAGTGGGAGTAGGCCGATAATGTAGTTTTGTAAATAATGCATTAATTTGCATATTATGTGCACACAATTAAAGAAAATTTGCATAGTTTTCATGAAGTTGTAGTACTCCAATACACGGTGGATAATCACGTGATACAATTTTTTCAGAAAATCTTCAAAAAATTTGTAAATACTGGACCGATTTCAATTCGGTTTGAAGCAGAGAATGTGGACAGACGTCCCGCATTAGATGATGGTGGTTGATTTTTGAAAAATCAACCGACAAAAAAGTTATTGAAGATAAACCAAAATTGATTTTTTAAAATTTAGATCAATGCCTATTAAATAAACTAGCTTACAACATTGAAATAAAAAATATAACAATCAGTAAATGAAAGCGTAGCAGACCCCGGGGTACCCGATGGTGTTAATTACCATGACTGCCTGTTTCCTAGATCCTGGCAAATTTGGTTGTCTGTTAAACAACTGGTCCCATTGAGAGCAATTGCGATACAAAACCAATGCCATAAAACCATAGACGCGAAAAGTCGACAAATCTCATTAAGTATTTACAGATCTGGGCCGCGTTTTACTAACATAGATTTTTGCAAAAACCTTGTAACAACACATCTGATTGAAAGAGAAAGAATAACAGTAATTATTCGGCCAATCAGATTTGTTGTTGCTTTAAAAATGTTCGTAAAGCCCCGTTCCCACTGTCACGGTGTTGGTCCCGGACACCCACGGTACCTCCCGGTTGGGAAAGAGCCGGTGTTCCGGGATGATCCGGGATCTTTTCTCTAAAAAATGATTCATATTCCCATATTCCCGAAATTGCCCCGGTGTACCCCCGGTTTATTACTAGCAGGATCTTCTCGTTCTACCCCGGACTACCCCGATTTGTTCCCGGTTTGCCAAGGTATATTTACGGTGCAGGGGCCGGCGTGATCCCGGTTGATCCCGGTGTAACCCCGGTCGTCGCCGGTAGCGCACCGGTAGCCGCCGGTATCGCCCTTTCATATCACGGTTGTGCGCCGGTGACAAGCCGATGTTTCCCGCTGGTCACTCGTATATCAACATCAGTTCTCTTTCGTCTCTTGAAGTTCTGGTTTATGAGATAGTTCATCTTGTTTGCTTGTGCTTGCATCAGAAAATGAAACTACATTGATTAAGCTGAAAATGTCCACGGATCATCAGGGACTATCACGGTTGAGCCAGGGTAGAGAACCGGACTTGCCCCGGAATATGCCGGTGTTTCCCCGGATAAAGCCGATTCTTGACATCCTCCCGGTGAGTCCCGGTGACTGCCGGTTGTATTAAACATTTTAAAACATCCGGGGTCGGTTGCCGGATCAACAAGGTTCATCCCGGTTGGTCCAGGATGTTCACGGTGCCGCCACGGTTGTACTCCCGGTTTGTCACGGTTTCCCCCGGACCACTCATCCGGGACTAACCGGGGGTCCAAACCGTGACAGTGGGAACGGGGCTTAAGTTTGTTTGTAAAACGGGCCCCTGGTCTTTGAACTTTAATGTAGACCAAAATACCACCAATATCGTAAAAATATAGCTTGATTAGATAGACATAGCTTGATTGGTTAAATGCAATATTCTGACGTCGAAAATTCTGACTGAAATATCCTGATAAACAACCAATCGTTGGTCACCTTCGAAAATGTCGTAACTACAGCTTGAATAAGCTGTACTTATGGCATTTTTGAACGTGACTGACGCAATGCTGATAAAACAGGGTCATAAAAATCATGGAAAAGAACGGTCTCATTAACAATTTAACCCAAATTATAAATAAAGTTTTACATGTTTTTAAAAGCTTTTAAGCCCAAAAATGTGGTTTGTGTCTGTTTTTAAAAACTTAAAAAATCTACTTTTGAAGTCTAGAGCAATAGGGAACGATTTTATCTACTTAACCGTGACGTAGTTTCGGACAAACAATTGTATTTCGCAAGTCTTGTTATAAAATCTCGTAACTACGGCTAGACTCAAGCCGTAGTAAAGAGATTTTTATAACAACACCGACGGTTTATCAAAACATAACGTTTAACCCAGTCTATTTTTAACACACAATTCTTGCCTATTTGGGATTGCACAGACGGTTTGTCAATACATATCGGTAAACCCGGTCTATTTTTAGAAAAAAATTATTGTTATTAGAAAAACTATCCAATCAGATCTTTGAACTCACATTTAAACGCAAAATATATGTACCTTGTTGTAGCGAAAAACGTCCTTCGCTTTGGCCGAGTTCACCACCAGTGATTCTAGTGACACATTATGAATGAAATGTTCGAATACAGGCCCACAGGAAGCAATTCTATTGTGTGTGTGTGTGGGGGGGGGGGGGGGGGCTCGAACTGTCCAGGTCAATGTCAAATAATATTAGAGGGGCAAAATTGGATCTTCCCTTAATGTTCAGTGTAAAATAAGGAAAAATCAGCATTTTAGCCTCCCTTTCTAATTTTAAAATGGCTAAGCCTATTCTCAAAGCTGTTTCGCAGATCTATGACAAAATATGCAGTTGGAACAAAAACGTGACTGTTAGCACAGACGACTTATTCTATCGCGTATATAGAAAATGTTGGGGAAATGTGAAATTGTCAATTCTTTCTTTCCCTAAGTTGATTCTTAAGCAGTCTCGTAAAATGTAATTAAAACTTTGGATAATCAGTAAAAGCGTTATGATTAAGTCTTCTTAAGTCCTTCCCACACAAGGACTCTTTTTGACTCCCCTAAAAGACAAGGCTTTGGAAAACATTGTGGGAAATGGAGAAATTGTTTGTCGTTTTCTACACAAAAGAACAAAAAAAATTCTTTCCTCTGACATTGTCGTCTGCAGCATCTTTGAATTTGGACCAGCCTTCAATTTTGTCGTTTGGTAATGGGTTTATAAAGGTCGCACGACATAAAGGCTAATCAATAACCTTGCGATGCCTGGTTATTAAAATGATTTATTTCTTAAAGCTCTTCGATTTTTCCTCTTTATCAATTTTTTATCATCGATTATTTACTATCCTTGGTCTCTAGTTAATGAACGACCCCTAACCACAAACCCTTTCAATTTGTAGGCGTACTAGTCTAGAATTTTGTTACTTTCAAACCTTTGCCAAATGGCAAAAATTCTGGCTGTTTCAACTTGTTTGGGTAGCAGACGGTAAATAAATATTCACTAATGTATTGTAGACTTGGTGTACAACAAATTATAGAAAATATTAAGACCAAAGGAGAAAATGATGGTGATCAGCATTTTCTTCTTTTGTCTCCATGTTTCCCCAAGCTTTTTTAATTAGTAACGCAAAACCATGGCTTGTTTTGGGGGTAATGGTCATGATTTTTCCTCTTAAAGGGGGAATAACACTTAACATCATGCAAATTTTCCGAGAACTTCGTACAATTTAAATATGTATTATGAAAATATGGCCTTTAAATTGCATCTATGCCAAATCTTAGCTTTCTATCTTGTGTATTGGCTAGGATGTCGACGGATTTAAAACCCCATGTATATTCCATTATTGTAAATATTATCCCCGGGACAAAAAATCATGGGGTTTTAAATCCGTCGACATCTAAGCCAATACACAAGGTAGAAAGCTAAGATTTGGCATTATGCAATTTAAAGATCATATTTTAATAATGTATATTTATTTTTTTGTACGAAGTTTTCGGAAAATTTGCAAGACGTTAAGTGTTATTCCCCCTTTAATCATTTTTTTTTACCATCGATTATTTTTGTCTTTGATCTCTTGTTAATCAACGACCCCTACCCTCAAACCCTTTCCCTGATTATAATGATAGTCTGTTTTTTGGAAAAAATAGAAAAGAAAATATCTCATTTTCTCACTTAACTCAATGTTTTCTTGGTCCTTGTACAAAAATATTCAGTTGCTGAGACACACTCTTTGGCGTCCTCTATTAAAAGAGGACTAGCTAAACTAGCCTTGACGTCGCGCACGGTATTGCGACCAATTTATTCAATTTCAATTTCAATTCTTTTAATGAAAATACTGCATTAAACAGTGATATCATACATTGCACAATATGTCACAAATAAAGCAATAAGTTAGGTATAAACATTCTTACTACAAACATTACAATGTACATGATTATACACACACAGAATAATCTCCTGATCAAGAGTATAAAGACACATTGGTAGATAGGAAAATACAAGGCTACCAACATTGTATGCACAATTTCTAAACAATTCTAAATAGCATAACTACAATGTATTATGTATCTCTAATTTCTAATGCTTGTAATAGGTATGTACATAATTTAGTTGCTTGATTCCTAGGGTTTTTCAGGGTTTAGTATAAGTTTGAGCAAGTCTATTTCTTTCTCTTTGCAAATATTTGTTTTATCAATGCCAAACTCTTGTAACAAATCATCCCTTATTCTATCATATTTTGAGCAGAACAGTATAAAGTGAGATTCATTCTCTACTTCATTACAAAATTTACATGTCCTTTCATCACGTGGAGTTCTAGAGGTCTTGTATATCTGCCTCTTTCTATATTTAAGTCGTGAGCACTCAATCTAAATTTAGTTATTATAGAGTTATATTTCTGTTTTAGATTTAAATTCAAATAATTTGGCAAATTACCATCAAAATACAAAATAGAGGAGAATAATTTCAGCTTACTATCATCTTTAGATTTTAATATTTCCAGTTTACATTCAGTTTGTTTAAAGTAGTATTCATTCAACTTTTCATTTATTGTTTTACAGTCTACGGACATTAGATCAAATTTAATGCCTGTCGATTTCAAAGTTTTATCCAAGCAAGAGTACCATGACTTGCTTCCATTCAGATATAGGGTTTTATCAGTTTGAAATGCCTTTGACAAAAGCCTGTCGCTGGGTAAAATTCTTAATCTTTCGAAGTATTTAAGCATAAGTTTAATAATAAACAACGTAATTGGGGAACGACCCATCTCTAGACGGCTTGCGAGATTCGAGGAATTCCGACGTATTCCAAGAACAGACTTACAAAATTTATGTTGCAGTTTTTCAGGTGGAAGGAGGTCAACATTATCTAAGTTAATTGTATAGTCCATAATCCATACCTCGCTTCCATAAGTGAGAATAGGTCTAATTAGAGAATCAAATAGTTTTGAACTTAGCTTGGTAGGAAACTGGGAAAAGTTTGTAAGTTTTTTCTTCAACGAAAACATGGCCTTCATGGCTTTATTATATAGATCTTCTGCAGCATGTTTCAAATTACCATTATAGAAAAATGTTATGCCCAGATACTTGTATGAATCGGTTACCTCAACCCTATTATTCTTGTATGTAAAGTGGTAATTTTCATAATTATGCTTGACTTTATTAAAAATAACAATCTTTGTCTTTTTTAAGTTGACATCTAATCTCCATTTATTACAGTACTGTTCTAATTTAGTTAAACAATTTTGTAAACCTGTGCTTGTTTCAGACAACAGGAGTAGATCATCAGCAAAGAGGAGATGATTTAAAGGTACATCACCTAGGAAGACTGGGTCGTTTTTAGATTGATTGCTTACATAGGATCCTAAATCGTTTATGTAAATGTTAAAAAGTGTAGGACTCAAACTATCACCCTGTTTTACCCCTTTGTTATTATCAATTGGTTGTGATATGTAATTATCTTTGCGAATACAAAATGTGGTAGTCGAATACATATGCTTGATAATGTTTAATATTTTACCGCTCATGCCCAGGTTATCAAGCTTCAGAAATAGGCCTTCTCTCCACACCGAATCAAATGCTTTTGAGAAGTCGACAAAGCATGCATATATGTTTCTTCAACTTATGAAGATATCTATTTATTAAAGTTTTTACTATAAATATTTGGTCTGTTGTTCTATAGTTTGTTCTGAAGCCTGCTTGATTATCTTCTAAAATTTCATTCACGCTCAAAAAGTTTGAGACTCTTTTTTGTATGAGCTTTGTAAAAAGTTTACCTAAGCAGCTACATACACTTATTCCTCTATAATTCTCACAATCATACACTGACCCTCCTTTATGTATAACAGATAAAAATGATATATTCCAAACAGTTGGAAATTTTCCTGAGTTTAGGATTTTATTGAATAGCTTGACTAGTGGTAAAATAAGGATATCTTTACCATACTTTAAAAATTCATTCAATATCAAATCTATTCCAGCAGCTTTAGAATTCCTCAGAGACTTTAGTGCATTTTTTATTTCTTTGCACGAAAAAGGTTTATTCAACTCAACATCCTCATATTGAGGTTCACAAGTATTATGGTCTGGTCTTTGATCCGTGGAGGGTTTTAGATCATTTTCGTTGTAATTTAACAAGGTCTTGAAATATGTCTGCCAGTCCTGTATGTTAATGGGGTTTTTGTCTTTAAATTCAAGGTTTTTAACTTTATCAAGTGTTTTCCAAAAGGCTCTGGAATCCTTTTCATTCATATCTGACAGTTGATTCATTAAGATATCAATAAAATTCTTCTTTTTTTACTTTGATTAGTTTATTATACCTCTTTCTTAATGCGAAAAAATTTTGCTTTAAATTGTGGTTGTCTGGGGTATTGTGGATCCTTCTGCCCAACTTTCTTAATTCTCTGCGAAGAAAAAAACAATTATCATCAAACCAAGCTTGTTTTTTCTTCTTTTTCTTTTTAGGCTTTGATAGTTTAAACCTAACCGACAATGTTGCTGCATCTAAAACAATGTTCGAAAATTTTGAAGTAACTAAATTAATGTCGACCTCCTTCTCAGTGTCTAATTCGACCATAAGTTCTCTTAATAATCTCTGAGAGTCAATGGATAATAGTTCTCTCTTAAATGACTCTTTACTATCGTCAGACCACATGAAAGAACCGGGCATATATGTTAGATTATCATTAATTGGTTTTGAATCAAGACAAAGATTTCTAGATCTCAACCCCATCCTAATCATACAATGTCCGGAATACTCATTAAGTGGTGTGACATTAAAATATGTTATGCAATGTAAAATATCTTCAGAAACAATACAATAATCTATCAAACTACAACCTCCTTTGGGGTCAAAATAAGTATAATTCCCAACTGAGTCTCCCAGCAATCTACCATTTAGAATTCTACTTTTTGTTTCAATACACATTTCTAAAAGGAGTTTACCTTGACAATTAACAATTTTGTCCCTACTAAGTCTGTTCACGCAATTGTCGCATGAGTAATCCGAGGGCAGTAATTCCTCGACAGACTTGGGAAACATACCATCATCTATTATAAAATCCGGCAAATTCCCGGTTCTGCCATTAAAATCTCCAGTCAATATAATTTTTCCCAAAGGTGTAACGTCAAATTATAGAAAAACGTTGCACGTAAACGTTGCGCGTAACGAATATTTCTGTATTATCCGTGTTTTCTTTTTCTTATATCGTAGGGAAAAGTCAATCGGTGTCGTTTAATAAGACATTTCTAAAACAGGAGAATAAATAAATGAATTAATTTAGACTGGATTATGGTTTGTGTTTTACTATAAAATTCATAATTTAAGTTGACATTGTTTTTTAATGATCGTTTGGCATAGGTGTATTTCCGCGACATTTAAAAATCTAGCGGTATTCAACCATAGGCCAAAAAACCTTTTTAAAACATAATTTGCAATTACTGTTTCGCAACAAACATACAAATCAAAACTTTCAACACAAAGAAAAATAGATTTGGGTATGCGTGATTTCTGGTGTCTGTGTGTTATTTGCTTATTACACGCCGTAAATATTGTGTCATACAGAGTCGTTTATTTTGGTTTAGAAAATGAAAAAAAAGGGAAAAAAAGAAAGAACAATAACCATTATAGCTTGAAATTAATTAAACGTGTATAGACCTACTTGTAAAACATGTTTAAGAGTGGATATATGAAACACGGGCCCTCTCCTATAGAGAATGGTGGGATTCGCGTAATTATGGGGGAATAATTTGGAAGAGACACACGAAGAAACTTTTACATAATTTTGTTAATTTTTTAACATTTTAGTGTGCGAAAGAAAGCAAAAAACTTTACATTTGATCATAACCGATGTCCTTAACACAATTTGCGTTTGTTATAGGCCTAGATTCTCCCAAATACCCGGTATTCAGATAAATTGTTCAACACCCGAATAATCAATCGCTTTAAAGTCGACGCTAAACATCCATTTTGACGTAAATTTAGGGGGTGGACATTTTTGTTTTACATGGGAAAAATTTTGGCGTTTCTCCTATAATGATGATATACATCTACATGTTACATCATTTTAAAGATATTGTAATGAACTAACTTGTATTCAAAATATCAATGTTCAGAAATTTGAGGATTACAAAATATTCATGTCAAAAGGCGCACCAAAACAGTTTAGCGCGAAAAAACGCAGGGAGTGGACATTTCTGTTTTACCTGGGAAAATTCAAATTTAGACATGAAAATGGCGTAATAGATCATCGTACATATTTCATACATCTTTTGTCTCTATGATGAACTTAATTGTGCAAGAAGTTTGAATGAAAATAATACGACTGTATTCATTTCAAAGACAGTGAAAAATCGCGTTTCAATGTAAAATTCCAGAAAATGGCTCACGTCGCGCGCCAATGCGAGCTTGTTTTTTCGTTATACTGACTTTAATCTTTGCTTGTATTTTATAATAAACATATTAAATGATAGAAAATAGGATAAACAAACGTTTTGTACTATCTTTTAAAAATGTTTACGCCGAAAATACAAGTTTTGCTCGGAGTAATCAAATTCTGTGATTTTTTATGTTACACGTCACACTTTAAAACGGGTGTCTATTCCGTTAAATTATAACCGAAATTAAGGACTTTCCGGTGTTTCAGATCCATGTAAAACGATAGACAGACAGGTTCATGTATACAGAGACAGTATCTACTAAGAAAACGATTCTCAATCAAATATGGGTCTTTAACCAGCACAGGTTTCATTCGTGAACCGGATTTTTCACGACTGGTCGCAATAACGTGCGCGACGTCCCTTCTAGGGGATCATCGGTTGCAAAGTACCCCAAGCGACGAATTCCAGCTGTACCGGAAGCCGGATTGGTTGAGTCTAGATGGGGAGGGGGAAGTATCCGTCATTACTTTCACTCTATTTTATTATACCCCCCCACCTACGAAGTAGAGGGGGGTATATTGGTTTCACCATGTCTGTCCGTCTGTCAATCCGTCCGTCCGTCCATCCGTCCATCCGTCCAGTCGTCCGTCCGTAGACTTTTTCGTTTCCGTGCTCTAACTCAAGAACGGTTTGACCTAGGATCATGAAACTTTACACAGTTGTTGCCCTTGACCCAAGGAGGTGCCCTATTGTTTTTGGGTCACCAAGGTCAAAGGTCAAGGTCACAATCAGACTTTGTTTAAAATCCGTTTCCGTGCTCTAAGTCAAGAACCGGTTGACCTAGGATCATGAAACTTTACACAGTTGTTGCCCATGACCCAAGGAGGTGCCCTATTGTTTTTGGGTCACCATGGTCAAAGGTCAAGGTCGCAATCAGACTTTGTTTAAAATCCGTTTCCGTGCTCTAAGTCAAGAACCGGTTGACCTAGGATCATGAAACTTTACACAGTTGTTGCCCATGACCCAAGGAGGTGCCCTATTGTTTTTGGGTCACCAAGGTCAAAGGTCAAGGTCACAATCGGACTTTGTTTAAAATCTGTTTCCGTGCTCTAAGTCAAGAACTGGTTGACCTAGGATCATGAAACTTTACACACTTGTTGCCCATGACCCAAGGAGGTGCCCTATTGTTTTTGGGTCACCAAGGTCAAAGGTCAAGGTCACAATCGGACTTTGTTTAAAATCCGTTTCCGTGCTCTAAGTCAAGAATCAGTTGACCTAGGATCATGAAACTTTACACAGCTGTTGCCCATGACCCAAGGAGGTGCCCTATTGTTTTTGGGTCACCAAGGTCAAAGGTCAAGGTCACAATCAGAATTTGTTTAAAATCCGTTTCCGTGCTCTAAGTCAAGAACCAGTTGACCTAGAATCATGAAACTTTACACACTTGTTGCCCATGACCCAAGGAGTTGCCCTATTGTTTTTGGGTCACCAAGGTCAAAGGTCAAGGTCACAATCGGACTTTGTTCAAAATCCGTTTCCGTGCTCTAAGTCAAGAATAGGTTGACCTAGGATCATGAAACTTTACACAGTTGTTGCCCATGACCCAAGGAGGTGCCCTATTGTTTTTGGGTCACCAAGGTCAAATGTCAAGGTCACAACCGGACTTTGTTTAAAATCTGTTTCCGTGCTCTAAGTCAAGAATCGGTTGACCCAGGATCATGAAACTTTACACAGTTGTTGCCCATGACCCAAGGAGGTGCCCTATTGTTTTTGGGTCACCAAGGTCAAAGGTCAAGGTCACAATCAGACTTTGTTTAAAATCCGTTTTCGTGCTCTAAGTCAAGAACCGGTTGACCTACAGTACTTTTTCAGTGACAAGGCGCTAGTGGGGGGTATTTGTCCGCTTTGCGACAGTTCTAGTTTCTCCTGCTTTATTAACATATTTGTCGGCACTTCGTCCTCTCTTTCTCTATATTTTCTCTTTTTGTTATTTTTTTCTTATACAACCGTCAAAGAATTGTCAAGTAATTACAGTTTGGCGTCTTGATGTAGATGTAGATTCTACTTGCTATAATCACGAATTTTTCCTCTTAAAGAAGTGAAAAGAATTGCCGCTTCCAGCAAAAATGTATAAATCGCCATTCCATGTCAAAATGTTGTTTGATAATTTAAAATGTAGCATATTGTCAAACAAAGGCTATAAGGAAAGTCTCTGAATTGTAATTGTTTATCCATGATTTGTCCAAGCGCTGAACTGGTATTCCAAGCATTGAATTGTCTCATAAATAGAGAAAAAAAGAATGTTGCGTCAGAGTAAAATTATAGAAGTTTTTTATTGAAGAAAAGAAACATGTGTAGGACAGACTGCTTTCAATGCCATTTCACTGTATTTGGATAGAAGGATGTTTTCCAAGTATTTTCTTTCGATTGTTTTAGACTCGGGCAAAAATTTCATACTTTTTACCACCATCCTTAAATTCATTCTGACATAGCACGGATACAGACAAAACAAGATCGAAAATGTCTAATCAAATGCCCTTTAATCACCAACAGGCTGCCAAGGTCGGCAGAAAATTAACTTGAACATGCAACACGATGGTTGCAATGTATCAATGCAATCAATTATTCATTATTGTTGTTACTTCATTGTAAGTTGTAGGCATAAATTACTACTAAATGGACCCATGCTAGATATTTCAGAGATCAGAAACATGGGGCTGTCATAGTTTGCATGATTGTGTGGAAAATCGCATCATCTAAGGTCAAAAATAAGGAATTTTTGAGATTCACTGTCTTCTCAATGTCCAGCCTTCCATAAATGTTAGAAATAAAAAGTATGGGAAGGTAAAGTTAGATACAGAGTTGATTTTAGAAGGACTAAATGAACTTCCTTCATTCAAAGTTTCCGTGAATAGAAATGATCTAGCCATACAGATTGACCAATCCATGCAATATTTCTTGAATATACCTTGTACCTATTCCATAATTTGTATTTTGACAACCTAGCATGGGTCCCTTTATGAACATTTTCTTTCTTTTTCTTCCAGTCAAAATGTTTTTGTTCCTTAAAGAGATTACGTGGCTAGACATAGATGCAGAGGAAATAAGATCGAAATGTCTAATCAAATGCCCTTTAATCAACCACAGGCTGCCAAGGTTGGCAGAAAATTGGTTTGAACATGCAGCACGATGGTTGCAATATATCAGTGCAATCAATTATTCATTGTTGTTGTTACTTCATCGTAAGTTGTAGGCCTAATTTACTATTAAATTGGTCCATGCTGGATATTTCAAAAGATCAGAACATGGGGACTGTCCTAGTCTGCATCATTGTGCGGAGAATAGCAATGAATTTTGCATTCACTGTATGGGTTGATGGCAAGATTGGTTATTCTAATGGGTTTAAATGATATCAGTCTTTTGAAAATTCTGCTGATACGCCAAAATACGCATTAGTTTACTTTTGAACTGTGGTAAACGACAATTTGCTTAATGCTATCTAAAAATATATTCCTTGTAAACGGCGCAATACTCTGGCTTGAAATTTTCAGAATTTTTCAGAAGAAAATATACTTTTTCAGATGAATATAAAAAACAAATTTTATGGAAAAATATCTATGAAATATCCCTTTAAGAGCATTTTCTTTCTTTTTCTTCCAGTCAAAATTGGTTATGTACGTTAAAGGGATTACGCGGCTAGACATTTAAGTGCAGAGAAAATAAGATCGAAAATATCTAATCAAACGCCCTTCAATCACCCACAGGTTGCAAAGGACAACAGAAAATTAGTTTGAACATGCAACGTGTTGCTTGCAATCTATCAATATAATCAATTATTCATTTTGATTGTTACTACATCGTAGTAATTTACTATTGAGCACATTTTTTTCCTTTCAATAACCTCTGCCAAGGACAGGCAGAAGAGCCCTTAGAATGTTGAGTGACGTTTAGGTCATGTACTAGTATACAAATACAATGTATGATAGCACGGTGGTCAAAGATGTGAAATAATAGAATGCACGTGTATTCAGAAGCCAGCCTTTGGAAAGGTTCTATAACCACAATTCTTTTAAAAGTCTCTTACAAATTAGTTTTGATATAATGTAACGAGGCCATAGTACTAGATAATGTTTGAAATTGATTAACTCTCTCCCAAACAACATTGGTTTGAGGATCATACACGCTTTTTACTTAGAAACCCTTTAGAACGAGAAAAGAAAATTATAGATAATCAGCATTGTTCCTCTTCCATCAAGAAACCCATTTCCTTAACAGATAAACTTGTATGTTTTCTGTTCAATATGGTCGGTCTTCTGCAACAGATTTAATTTCGAATCATACTAAAATTGTGCCGTTTGGGACAGGGTTAACATGACGTTTGTTTAATGGGTTGAATTAATTTGATGTCATTTTAATGACACGCATTTTACTTCAAGTATGCAATTTGATTCCCATCGATTCTATGGAAATGAACCAGGGCAATGTGATCCTGTATTTGAACGAATTGGTTGTAATACTTTATTTTCATAATGACCAATTGAGTTACGTTTTTTTCCAATTTAGATGCTTTGTTGCAGAGAAAGTAAAGTTTTATATAAAAAAACATATCGTTTGATTTAAACAAATGAACAATAAAAGAAGAAGAACAACAACAACAGCAAACCGGGGGTCATCTTTGGTTATGCGTAGCTCATCTCAAAAGTGTTGTTGAAATATGGGGCTTGCTCAATGATGACGAAAGTTTCTAGAGTTTGTATTTAGTGAAACAAAATCCTACATACACTACTGGCTTCCGAAGAATTCTGCACTTTTGTACCAATCGGCATGCCTCGGGTGTTATCGGGCTCTTGAAATCAGCCGTAGTTGTGACAAATGCGTTTACACAAGACGGAGTACCAGCCTAGAAATGTTACGGCCTGACAACATGTAGTTCCATCGGAAGTGCACTTACCGGTATGTGCATCAGTCAGCTGTGCACAGCAGTTGTGTATTATTCAGCAGAACTTCATTTCAAGCATTTTGCTCTGCATAGAGATACGTCGTGAGAAAAGCGTGATATAAAAAAAAAATCAACAGAAACTTTCAGATACTATGACCTGTAAGCAATTCGTTTATTTTCCTTAAAAACCAGAACCAACCGGAAGTGCACTTATGCACGTCAATAATGCGTGCACAGCAATGGGCTGTCATTTAGTAAAAATGCGTATCAAGCTTTTTACTAGATGCATATAGTTACATCACAAGACAAGAAGGCTATCAAATTCCAACAGAAATTCATTTCGGGTTCTAAGACCTGGAGGCATTGTCGTTGCACATGAATTCCTCCTAATCAAAGAGTAGGTAGGCCTATATAACTACCAGGGCAACGGACGTTGCAGATCTTCCCGTTGCAGACTATCTGACCTAGGTTCGTGCCGCTTGTCCTGACACTGATAGCACCGATTTGTTTCTTTTTATGGGCATCTCAAACGTTTTGATAAATAAATTCCGTTGCAAGCGTGTCTAGTTTTGGCATGTTTTTCGGATATGCTTACAGGACTAACGTCTGATGTGTATGTATGTACAGGACGTTGTTCCGGTCTAGAAAAGTTGCGGCCTGACACCGGAAGTACCATGATGTACACCAATAAGCTGTGCACAGTGACCCGCCATTCAGCAGAACTATATATCGTCGCTTTTCAACAAAATATTCATAACTGCAGCTTAAAATAAGCTGCAGTTACGAGGTTTTTATTGAAAAGCATCTGTATCATGTCGTTTTACTACACATACCGATACATCGCGAGTAAAGAAGGTTGTCAAATTTCAACTAAAACATTGAAGCATTGTCGTTGCAAATGGAGTGTCTCCTAGTATTCGTAGAAAAACTATAGCCTCCTAACTATTACGACCTTTCAGAACTTCTCGTTGTATAGCGGACGATAATTGACCTGGCAGAGCATTCCATTCGATTAGCATGGGCTGCTCTGCCAGGTCGATTCTCGTCCGCTATACTTAGACTGCTTCAGAACTTTCTGACCTAGATTTCTGATTCTTGTATTGACACTGATAACATCCATTTGTTTCTTTTTTCCCCAATCGGGAAATCTCCGACAGCCATGTTTGATTTATTACTTTAATCAAGACGCTATAAAAGGAAACGTTGTATTTGAGAATATGCTAGATCTTTGTACACTTTCACAAATAATCCATAGATTTGACGTCCCTAACGAAGAGAGTTCTTAAAAATATTTGAGGAAAACAGAAGAAAATACCAATTGCCAGCATAGACTATTTTCTTTCAACGTTTTCGATATTAACAGACGTAGGACCTACAGATCTACCTCAATACTTTGGACATCTTTAAACATCATAAGGGATTTTCTGCGTGTTGTTAATCTTTTTAAAAACACTTGATAACAAAATGATTGAGGAAAATAGAGATGAAAGTATAGCAGTCAAGCAAAGATACAGAACTTACATTGACTTAAAAATATGTTTTAGAACATGCATGGAATATTATAGAAAATACTGGAATTCAATTGTATATTCTACAAAGAATATATTCCCACAGGCGACGACCCATCGGAATTTTGCATTTATCAAACAACATTTCATTTTTAACGGGGAGAGAAAAAAAACATCAAAAACGTAACTTTAGATAAAAACTATAGCGTATTGAAATCGATATTTCTGTCTAAGAAACGTGCTAGAAATATAAGAGAAAATATGCGTTGCTTTTCAACAAAAAAACTCGTAATCTCAGCATGTTTTCAGCTGCAGTTACGAGGTTTTAGTTGAAAAGCAGCGTTTTGGGCACATTCATAGCTGCCTATCGAAATCATACCTGCATTGCAAAATATTAGACGAAAAGGGGAAATCAGAAAATTACAGATATAACAAGTTGTGAATTTAAATCGACAATAAATTCTAAGAACCAAAGTAGAATGGTCGTATAAAGTATTTATAAGCATTTTAGATGTCCACATTTTAGAAAGTATAGAACATATTCCAACAACAGACCCTCGAAATTTATCTTTGTTCAACAATATTTCATTCGGACAAACGGACTTGAAAATCAGTGTATTGAAATCGATATAGACTAATAATTCTGCCTAAGAATTTGTGGGGAATGTTAAAGATAGGGACTAATTTGGACAAATTCATAACGGTGTATCCAATTTATCCATCAAATGCCGAGATAAAAGAGGTTTTGGAGAATGTTAAAGATATGGTCTGAAATGAGCAGATTCTTAACGGACTATACGAAATATCCGTGTTCTGAAGAATGATTTCGCCGCTTTTCAACAAAAACTTTGTAATTGTAGCTTATAACAATCTACCGAACGTTACGTTTTTTGTTGTTGAAAAGCATCGATTTAGAACGGAATGAAAGATACTTGTGGAGATGGGGCCTAATAAAGACGTTCTTTAGAACGTAAAACTGGTGTGTTTTCTTTTTAAAGGTCAGACTTTGAAAGATCGTGGATGATTATAAGATAGATATCGTATTGAAATCAATATATTTGTCTTGCAACTAGAGGATATGGTACCCAGGATAATTACAACTATATACAGATTTGTTTGTTTGCTATTATTTTGCACAAGCAAAAGTCGAAGGATCATAGGATATCCATAGATGATAGGTTGTGTATTGAAATCAATATATTTGTCTCAGAACTAGAGGATAATGATAAATGTTCTTGATAATATTGCGACCGCCTGTATGTTTGTGTGTTTGTTTTGGGACCATGACCCAAATGTGTCCCTTCTCTAGACAAGTCCGTATGATTTTTTGTATACAAGTAAGATGGAGGATTATTAAATATCTCTAGATGACATGTCTCATACTGATATGCATATATTTGTCTCCGGACTAGAGGATATAAATATTACGTCCGTATGTTTCTTTGTTTGTTTGTTTGTTTTACGAACAGTGACCCTTTTCTAAACGAGTCCGTGTGTTGTTGTTATTTTGTACACAAATAAGATTGGGGATTATAAGATATCCCTAGATGATAGGTCTCATATTCGAATCAATATATTTGTCTCAGAACTAGAGGATAATTATAATATCCTTGATAAGTATGACCTTCTGTATTTGTGCGTACTTCAATGCTCGGTACACAGCCACAGCCAGGGCCTAAACACTACCGGAGCCTGTTGAAATAGGTCACCGGGCCGTGCAGCATAACGCTGCTGTTCAACAAAAGCATGGTAACTGCAGCTTAAAACAAGCTGCAGTTACCAGGTTTTTGTTGAAAAGTGACGATATTTTATGGGCGCGGTAAGGACACGGAGTTGTGTTTGACTGGGCCTTAAAGTGACATTTCAGAATTTTTGGTCATAGATATTACTTTTATTTTGATCTGAAAGAGCATATTTCCTTATGAAAATTCTGAAAATTTCAAGCCAAAATATTGCGCCGTTTACGAGAAATTTATATTTTTGTGTTGAAATTGAACAAATTGTTGTGGACAACAGTTCGGTCTTTTATGCAATTTATCGATT
This sequence comes from Fragum sueziense, assembly GCA_963680895.1. Taxonomy (NCBI): domain Eukaryota; kingdom Metazoa; phylum Mollusca; class Bivalvia; order Cardiida; family Cardiidae; genus Fragum; species Fragum sueziense. The sequence continues at coordinate 29,959,807 of OY804609.1, read as the reverse complement.
ATGTCTCAACTTTAAATGCGTGTTTCTCGCTTATAAATAACAACTTCAAAAAACTGATAGCATTTCTACGCCTAAGAATAAACAATATTTGCATCCAGACATACTTTTAAAAGATGAAATAAATGTGAAATGTCACTTTAATATTCTTGTTGTCGAATAGCAACATGCCTGTAAGTCTATATGACGGAGAAAATCAATTCGATAAAAAGACATCGAAAACGTAAAGCTGTAACCACTGAACAAGGGATATGAGGCGAAAAAAAGAAATTGCGACCGATTTCACCTGTCAATTATTTCATCCCTCAACATTTTGCTTTGCAATATCTAATGCCCGAAAAAAAGTAATTGTTGTTGTTGTTGCTGTTTTTTTTTTTCCTTTTTAATTTCTAAATACAAAGTTACTGTAGTGATCTAAGATACTAAGATTCCCTAGATTATAGGTCTCATGTTCAAATCAATATATTTGTCGCAGAAGGAGGTATGATTATGAAAGTCTGTATTTGTACACCAGTGAGTGTAAACGAGCCAGGATCTTGCAAAAGGACCATTGCAACACTTTAGAAAACCGAGTTTCCAAATCAGCGATCCTGTAAGGATCGATATAGCTACATGTGTAATCTTAAGTTACTACAGGTCACGAAGAAGTTATGCGAGAACAATATGAACCCTGATCAAACTGTGTGTATGCCCAGGCGGATCTGGATTCATGTTGTTCTCAAATGCACGAAATGGCCCTTTTCCAGATCCTGTTTCCAAAACTAGTATTGCCTAGAAGAATGCTTGGAAACTATCTACTATCTAATATGTAGACCTACTAGCTTTAGCTGTTATTGTTGTATAAATAAAAGAGACTTTACAAGTACAATAAATGTCATTGTCTAGACGAGATAGCTTTTCCTTTTTTTTTTGGAAAATCGGCGATTTTTGTCTCAGAACGATGTATTATTATTATGAAAGTTTTTATTTGTTCACCAGCGAATGTAGCCTAAATATTTCCCCCACATATATACAAAACTGCTTAGAAAACGTACACAATCTGCATCAATTTCATAATTGTAGAAGGTCTAAACGCGGTTCTTTCGTCGTATTATGAATCTGTGAGGCTTGTCGAGTACTAGGCCTATATCTATAATTTTTATTTCAAGAAGAAAATATTTTGTACTTTCGAGATTTTGCTTTACCAAGTTAAATCACTCGATATTTAGGCCAACTGTCCATCATCTGATGAAAGATGCACAAAACACAGTGTCCCTTGGCATTCAAACAGAGTGTGTGTTTCGAAACGTTGATAAAAAGTTTATAAAAGACAATGTTCACTTTCGGCCAAAAAACGCCCACTTTAACAAATACAAAAAACAAAAAGAAAAACAAAATCATGTGTTTACCCGTATCAATTTGTAACTTTCTTATGCTAATTAATATGGTAATGTATTTAGCTTAGACTGACATTTATGTAAGATATGAAATATAATGGATTCCTTATTATGATTATGGGAAAATTTTGACGTTTTCATAATAATTTATATAATGTGTCAAAGAATTGATTAAATAAATTCATGAATGGAGCAAAACTAAACACATAACTCAGTATAAAACAAGCAAACGAAACTTGATTCCATTTTTCTACAATCGACTTACAAATAACTTTAGTCCTAATTTTTCACAATGGCTATAATAGGAACTCATTCTAAATAATTCAAAGGGACAATTAATCAACGTACAACGTCTAACAAAAACTCAATTAAGAATTAAACAAAGTAATATATCAAATAGAAACAACAGTTGGGATACGTTCTGACTTGCTATTGGCCTAGAAATTTTTCGCGACACAAGAAAAGGTATTTTAGCATCTCAGCTTAAAAGTTGTGATAATGCGTGGACTACCCAATGGCCATTACCACACAGTGACTCTTTTTGACTCCTTACAAAATTGCTTTGGAAAACAATGTGGAAAATGAAGAAATTGCTTGTCACAACCAATTTTTTTCATTTCCCACTATGTTTTCTGTACAAAAATACAAAAAATGCAAAATTTCATTGATTGTCGTATGCAACATCTTTGAATTTGGAGCCGCGGCCTTAGCGCAGTTGGTAGCGCATCTGACCCTCATTCGAGAGGTCCCGGGTTCGATACCCGGCCGCGGCCAATACCCTTTCTGACAAAATTGTCACCCACCAATGGGTTTGAAATCGTTAACCTAAGTGGGCGAGCAGCTGGAGGCTTGGTAAGGGTGTTGTGGTAGTACTGGTTTTAGAAACATCCGGAATCCATGGGTAGGTGCTCCAGCCGCGCGATATGACCCTGGTAGTTGAAACGGCGTAAAACCCCAATAAACTCAAACTCTTTGAATTTGGAACAATCCAAAATATAGCTGTTTGGTAATTAGTTAAACTCATGAACTCGTAAACGCGTGTAAAAAACTTACATTTGACAATCAATAGATACACTGTGTAAAAGCGTACAGTCGCGTGTATCGGAAGTTGCATCTAACTGTACGCAAAATATCACTAGTGCTGATAAACAAGTTGATAACTTGGCTTTTAAAAAGTATATAAGTAAAAATCGGAACAATCTTTTTTTATGCGATTTTCAACGTTGTGGGGTAGACTAAATGTACTTTCATTTCAGCAGTTACGATTTCTCGATCGGTGTCTATTTTGTTTATAGAATTGGATTTTACCTGTCAAATCACTGGTTTGTGCTGTTTTTCATCGTGCTAACTCGTGCAATTTTGACTGCAATCGCGTGATCTACACAATAATATACGCTTAAACTTGTACCTGGTAATAGCTAAACCTCTCTGCTATTGTGTCCGTCGGTTGTATGCACGTATGCACATTGTTTCACAAAGATATTGGCTTTTGAATAAGGCTGGTGTATTTCTTCCGCCTGTACGCCTAGTGCAAACTGTACAGCATCATTAGTGCAGTTTGAGGAACATGTATCTGTACGCCTAGTGCCGTTATGTCATTCCGTATATGTTGTAATCGATTGAAAAAGTGGAATCAATTTTCGTTTGAAAAGCTTTGAGATGACATTTGATCAACCATTCATTGCTTTATTCAAAGATAAAACATTTGCAATGCGTGTTTATTCCAAATTACTACATGTGATTACATTAAAACGATCTGGTCTCAAACAAGTCGACAGCAAATATGACCACGAATTGCTAGAAAACAGTTGTCCAAACACGCGTAAAAGCGACAGACGTAGGCGTTGACGTAGTAGATGTTCTGTAGATGGGTTTATATAGTAAATATTAGCGACAAATCAGAGAAGTAGTTGGAAGTGATTTAGCACCCGTGTAATACTACTGCAGTTACTATGCGTTGGTTTATACAAAGCCATGTGTTCCATGCAATTCTCTCAACAGCACAAAAGCAACATCCCAAACCTTATGTACCACCAGTTAAACATCCTACCTAGCCGACTCGTCCTATGGCGATACAATCATTCTAGTCAAAATGACGAAAGGATATTGATAGAGTCGGGATTCAAACCCTTGGACCAATATCCTTCAATGATTTATTGGATCAAGCGACAGATGGTAGCTAGTCTGGTAGCGTATGTTAAAAAAGTGTAGATAATTTTCATTTTTTATTGCCCATTTGAGTCTGGATTTTAACGCTCTAGAACAAAAGTTTGAAATCCCGATGTTATGGTATATGTACGCCATCGAAGGTATTCGTCTATTGGTATTATCTCGGCCTGTCCATACGGCGTAAGGTCACCCACAGTAGTCATTCCGGTTTGTGGGGTGCTAAAATAGTTCTTGACTCCTTTTCTGGTGATGCATTGCTCTCTTCGTGAATGATTTTAGCTACGGTTTGCATTGATGCTTTTGGATGACATGTTTTCTCATTTTTGAGCCAGAATTCATCCTTCTTTTCAGGACTATTGTGTGTGTTTTGGTACAGGGAGACACGTGGCCCCCATTTCGGGCGTGTCCATTTTGGCGCGAAAAAATACACTTTACGCATGTTTGAACGAAAATTGTGAAAAAACGAATTACATGAGATGGGTCCATTTTGTGAAAAAGAATACAAGGCAAGGATGGATCTATGCCATTTTACGTGCAGTTTTGCTCATTGGGATGTTGGAAAAAGGTGTAAAAATGTGTTGTAAGGGGGATTTTACATAGAGTTATATAGGAGCCAATCTGAGTGACCTGTCACCACACGTCCTTACAAAATTCATTTACACACCTACATATATGGACGTTTTTTTAACAGAACGTTCCTAGTTACTTGACGATACGTATATTGGCAGGTTTTACCAAATCACACTCCATCATCTCCTACATTTATTAAAGAGACATCCTATTTCAGATTTTTCTAATATATACATGTATTTTGATGCCAAGATTGATTATTCTAAATCATTTAAATGATATCAGACCTTTTAAGTTGTTGCTGATAAGCCCTAAAACTCTTTGAAAGCTGAGATGAAAATGGCATATTCCAAAGGCCCGTAGGAAGCAATTTTATATGGGCGGGCTGAAGCTCCAGTGTCTGAAGATAGGGGGGGGGGCTAATTTGGATTTTCCCCATATTTTCACCGTGAAAAGGGAAAATTCAGCACATTTGGTCCACTCAGGGGGTTAGCCCCCCCCCCCCCCCCGTTCTTACGGGCCTGTTCCATTAATATATGTTCTGTGATTTTAAGATCCTGGTAAACAGCGCAATACTTACTTTGGCTTAGAATGTTCAGAATTTTCATAAAAAATATGTTCTTTCAAATAAAAAGAAGTACATTTTGTGAGAAGATATCTACGGGGTGTCTCTTTAACGGATTTTGATGAGAAAATCACAGGACTGGAAAGTCAGAGATTCCAATGAAAATAAATGACTCAAGAGACCAATGATATCTGGAAATAATTGATTTTAATCAATAACAAGCAGGGCTGTGGTAACACTTCAACGGTCATTTTGGACTTCAAGTTTTGTCCTGCTCAAGAGAAATATCCTTGTCGAACTCATCGAGTAGCGAACTCGACTAAGATTTGGAAATTGCAGCATAGATATCCTTTGCGTAAGTGGTAAGTCGTAAGTGCCGGTTACATGTATCAGTATAATCACAACACTCATATTCACGAAAGCAAACTTTTTTGTTCAAATATATACTTAGCAAAAGTTCTAACGCGTCACTTTTTAAAATTACATAACTTCTTCATTGTCAAAGATCTAGATTCAGAAATTGGCATTTGTTTATCAAATGTTTCTGCACACATCCATAAAACTATTGTAAGTTTTCTCTCTTATTTGACCGTGTCATACAAATCATTTTTTGAAAGAATTTATTTTGAAAGCTGGTTGATTGTGTTATTGAAGTTTGAAAAAAACAACGTAGCTCGCATAGACGCACCTTTTTTAATGCAAGACAATCTGTCAAGGTCATGGTCACAAACTCAAATGTAACGGTCTCAAATGGAAGATCTTGGTGGCATCTATTGTATATGTGTAAAATACATGTATCAAGATTACATCTTAGACAGCTCGTAAGATATAAACAGTTAACTTTCTGTCTACGTAACCGACGTTGCCGTCGCCTCCAACACTGACAACCAACGACGCTAGGGATGTAACATTGCCTCCACATGCATGAAGTACGAGGTCTCATAAGCGTAAGAGCGGTCGATTTGTTTAAGGAACATAACTTTTATACACAGGAACTCTTTCAGCAGAGTTTGAACCTATTCTGTAGATTCGCTGAAAAAAAATACTAACAGTACTAATACTCTACAAGATTTGAGTGATGCGCTGGCAGTTTTGCGAGTATATTATAACTCTCATATTCACGAAAGTAAACTTGAACAGCGTGCCACAATGGCATTTAAAGATGGAGATAAATACTTCAGTTACCGCGGTAACAACAAGAAAGCAAGAACGACAAACTATATAAGTCAACACTAACACGAAAGTATGTGATACAGCCGCACTCACAAGCTATGCGTTCTATCACACACACAAACAACCACGTGGACGTAAGCAAACACGCACGCACATACACACAATTGAACGCGTGTAAAAGTACATTAAGTATCGCGCAAGGAATCAAGGTTTATAGTAGCATCGCATGATAAGCCTTTACTGTATGTAGTTGTCCGTAATTATTGTTTACCAAGGCAAATTAATCTACGTTCATTTAGGAATAGGAATGAACTTTGTTCTAAGATGAGACTGATTACGTGACTATATTGATAAATAATCGATGTAGTTAAAACACCTCGTAACTACAACTTAAATCACGCTGTAGTTACGAGGTTTTAGAATTATACCGACGAAATTCTATTGTATATCCGAAATTATGTTACGGGTTACTTGATAAAATCGTTCCCTATTGGTGTTCCTTTATTTAAATGTAGTTATACCCCCCACAACAAAGTTATGGGGGGGTATACTGGATTCAGGTTGTCCGTCCGTCCGTCCGTCTGTCCGTCCGTCTGTCCGTCCGTCCGTCTGTCCGTCCGTCCGTCCGTCCGTGGACATAATTTTGTGTCCTCTTCTCCTCCCACAGTTTTTGACCGATTTAGCTGAAATTTTAGCAGGATGTTTCCTATCACATGAAGTTGTGCACCTGCAATTTTCATCTTGATCCAGGCAGTAGTTTCAGAGTTATGCCACTTTGAACTTTAGCACTTTTTTAGTGACAACGCGCTAGTGGGGGGTATTTGTCCGCTTTGCGACAGTTCTAGTTGGGCTATGTCCACAAGACCAGTTACTTTTTAATCTCTATAGATATTCATTGTGGACAGACAAATAAATTCGACCGCTATACTCGTGCACCATACAGAAGTTTTGCGTATGTTTGAAGTGAGCGTAACCCTTTAAGTGATCTAATGAACTAAACAAGTACACCCTGATGCATTGTGTTTGTGTAGCCAAAGTAGTAATTGACATTTTCTGATCAGAGATTTTGCCACAACAGGTCATGTAAAATCGCCATTAGGCGTACAGAACACAATTTGTCATTTAGCACTAGGCGTACAGTCGGAAAAAAATACACCAGTCTCATTCAAAAGCCGATATCTTTGTGTAACATACCATATTTGTGTAAACAACTGTTGCAAATCATAGCAGATAGGATTAGCTACTAGATGATGCAAATTTAGGCTTTCAATATTGTGTAGATCGCGAGATTTTAGCCCATATTGTGCCAGTAAGCAGGACGAAAAACAGCAAAAAACAGTGATTTGACATTTTGATACGAATTTACACACAAAATCCGTTGACATATTAGAAATCGTAACTACTTTAGGTAATGCCTATCTAATTCTCTCTTCAAATTTGAAAACCCCGTCAAGAAAGATTGTTCCGATTTTTACTTATTTGCTTTTGAAAATCCAAACCATCAGCTTGTTTACCACCACTAGTGATATTTTGCGTACAGTTAGATGCAACTTCCGATACACGCGACTGTACGCTTTCACACAGTGAGATAGAATCGTTATCATAAGAGAAAGAAATTATCAAAAAAATAGTTATTAATTGAAAACTCTCTCTTTCAAATGGGCTTACTTTGCGATCTTTTTGTCCGGTTTTGTTCATGTAGTTTTACCGTCAACATAATATTATGCGATTGTTCATTTTCAAACTTTGCATTCTTATAAAAAGATACATCTTTTTAGCACCAAAATAATTTATAACCCATTCTAGCTCAAAGACGTACGATAGATCTTTTTCGGTTCATAAGATTTGGTAACCCCTTTTAGGAGCCCTAACGCGAGATGACCTTTTATGGAATTGCTTTCAATGCAGATTTTTAATCAGGTGCTAAATTATAAAACGGTAATGTTACTTGAGAATATTGACCCTTGTCATTCATATTGTGTTGTATATCGCTGCTTTTCCTCCAAAAATCTCGTAACTACAGCTTTAAACAAGCTGTAGTTAGCGAGGTTTTGGAAGAAAACCAACGATTTTCCTTTTTGACCATACCATTTACCAATTTTCTGACATTTACGAGGGACGGTCGGAAAGTAGTTGGACTTTTGACTAGTTCTCTAAAACCATTTAATTTTTTAACAAAATTCTGTCTACACTGTTTAAAGCAATTATCCATCTATGTCTATGCATTTTTGCCATCTTCGTAGGAGCTTTACTATTGCCACTATTAACCATGACGTAGATCCACTGTATTAGGTACTGTGTAACCACCGGTATCAAAGGCGCCCTGGTCTCAAATTTCTTCTCAGCAAGCATGTTCATCAGTTCTAGACACAAATAAAAGTCGTGTGGGGTAGGGCCTGGGCTATAAGAAGAGTAAAACAACTTTTGTCATGGGTAATATTTGATAATGTCCGCTGTAGATGCGGTGGTATGGGAGCGTGCGTAATCGTAAAGTAGAAAACATTTTCTTTACTAATCTGGGACGCGTTTACTTCAGCATTTATTCTTTGTTTTTTTTTTTCTGAATTACTTCAGAATTGTACTTAGCGATGACAGTTTTTACCATTTGACATGAAATGACTAACTATCAGACCTCGTGAATCCACAAAAGCAACAAACATGACTACCAGCCGAATGTAAAAGCTTAATCTATTCAGAGATGGGGAACCAGCTAGTTTCTATGACTGCTGTGACTGAGTTTTTGTCCCAATTTCGGAATTATGAACCATTATTCAATCTTCAGTGATAATGTAGTTCAAAAACTTAAATTCTTCGCGATTAAAATGGCTACACTATTCTTTTGTTTTGGTTACCCTTGTTGTTCCTCTAACAAATAGCCTATGGTACATAAAACCCCTATCACATATAAATGGACAGAATATTGCATATATTCAACTTTCTTTGAAAATAAACTGACCACATTCTTGACAAATGGATGTAGATTTCACCAATATATAATGTGTTTATACAGTTGCAAATGGAGAGACAGCAGCACGAAAAGTCCAACTACTTTCCGACCGTCCCTCGTACTTGTCTATTAGAAAGAACATTGAAAAGAAGTGCGAGAAAAGGAAGAATATCATATTGACCAGATTGTTCTCTTTTTCCCTATATGCTTTCCATGTTTTAGCATACATATTCCTCATATTTGATAACAATTTTAATGTCTATCTGCACCACATTGCAATCGGGTATGATTTAACTCTTTCCCGGACGGCAAACATTTGGAGTGTTTGAGGAATTATGTAGAAGACAAAACGGATGTTGATCAGGTCGAACTTGTGTACTACATTAAGGTAGAATACCCGTAATGTGGCCAGTTTGAGTTTCATAATACATGGATTTTTTTTCGAGTGTCGTCGTTACGTGTCCGAACTTATTCGAGCTCGGTCGTAAACATTCGGCGGTGGAAAGTTCCGCTGCCGAATGCTTTCGGCGGCGCCCGAACAATTCCGATGTCGCACGAATCTCATTATGGGTAGACTACCTTAAAGCACGAAACATACTGAGGAAAAAGTTGACAAGGGTCCCTGCATAGCAAGCAAGCGGTCGTTTTATTCTCGCAAGGACCTCCTTTAATCCTTTCCCAAACAAGACCTGGTTTTGACGTCCCTAATAGAAAAGGCTTGGGAAAACATTGAAACAAAAGAAGAAACTGCTGATAACCAGCAGTTTCTCCTTTTGTCTCAATATTTTCTATGTCATATTTTACACAAATTCTATCTTTGATACCTTTCATTTTGTCATTTGTGGCAGTTTTTGAAGTGGATCATCCTAAAATTTTGTCGTTTGGGAAAGGGTTAATAGCCGTTTTCTGGTGGCAGTTTTGGAATGTCCCTATCTGAAAGCTACTGTACAACATTTATCAACATTACTTTTTGGGATGCATTTTTTTTTTTTTTTTTTTTGCAAAATTCGCTTCTCTATGCAGTCTCCTCTCTCTGCACTTGACCATTCTCTGCATACCACACAACATCTTACGGTCCTCCTCGCTATAAATAGTTCTATTAAAAGCACAGATTAATGAGGTAACAGTCATTTGAATATTCGATATGTAGGCTAAGTCTGAAGTTATACATGTAGATATTGAATTGTGTGACTGAAAATGAAACATTCAAATCATGTCTCTAACAGAAGAAAAGACCGACGTGCTTTATCATGGTTCAAAGATCAGTCCATTGACCTTCCTTGTAAATGGGCCAGTCAAGTTTATAGACTGGTACCCATTCGTGTAAATAACTGAATTTAAATCCGTAGTAGATTTCAGGTACGGGAACCAGACTATCAAGTTTACTGAACTATGAAATATATTCAAAGCTATAAATAGATGCATGGAATCAAAGTATTCAAGGTATTCAAATGGATAATCAAAGTACCTAATCAAAGTACTCCACGAATCAAAGTATTCAAGGTATTCAAATGGATAATCAAAGTACCTAATCAAAGTACTCTTCTTCTGGACAGGCCTACATTATTAACAAATTTGCTTCCCAACAGTACTTTCAGTACTTTGATTATAAAGATATGTTTTATATACAATATACCAGAAAATATTGAGGCTAAAGAAAAAAAGACAGACCATCGTATTTTTCATCTTTTTTCGCAATATTTGGAAATTAATTTCTCCACGATTGGCGTCAAAACCAAGTCTTGTTTGGGAAAGGGTTTCATTCATAATCTAATCCCTTAATTGATATTACGGAAACACCGCTAGCAAATCTTATCCCTTTCCCATACATCAAAATTTCATGGTGATACTTTTTGAAAGCAAGTGCAAACGACACAATGGGTGTAAATAAAGAAAGTATTTGTGTACACTATAGAATAAAACGTATTAAGGCAAAAGGAGAAGATGCTGATTGTAAGCTTTGTTCTTCTTTTGCCAAAATCTTTTTCGAAGTCTTTTATCATTATGGACGTTAAGATCAAGTCTTGTTTAGGAAAGGGTTGAGGTCGGGGTATGAAAGGGGGACAGTGAAACTCTTTGAGCGAAAAACATTTATTTCACATTTTAAAGCTAAACAGGGCTATCGAAATTTTTGGTGCCAAAAAGGCGTATAATTTATACCGAATGTTCAGGTAAAATGATATACATTATGTTCTCCACCCTTTCCCAAACAAGATATGGTTTCAGAGGCATAGACAGGCGTACCCAAATACTAATTTGTGTACAATTGGTTGGCAATAATCGAAACATAAATTGGTCGAAAAAAATTAAAAAATAAAGTGAACACATTTACGATCGACACAATTTCAGACTAGTCCAAATTCAAAGACGCTGCAGACAATTTCAAGTCAATCAAATGTTACTTTTTTGGTAAAAAAAACACACATCTCTGGGTATAAAAAACACTGTGGAACATGAAGAAATTGCTTGTCACAAGTAATTTCTTCATTTTCCACAATGTTTTCCCAAACATGTTCTTGTGAGGGAGTTTCAAAGGCGTTACTCTGCAGTAATGGGTTAACCATTTCCCAAATAAGACCTGGTTTTGACGTCCCTAATAGAAAAGGCTTGGGAAAACATTGAGACAAAAGAAGAAACTGCTGATATCCAGCAGTTTCTCCTTTTGTCTCAATATTTTCTATGCCATATTGTACACAAATTCAATCTTTACCAACAACCATTTTGTCGTCTGCAGTAGCTTTAAAATTAGAACTGTCCAAAATGTTGTCGTTTGGGAAAGGGTTAAATCGGTGGCCTTAGCTTCCCTCTGGCCCAAATGTTCTTTGAGCCCAATTCTATTTCCTGTGGCTAAGTCACTGGGTTTTGACTTTCCTTACATATACATAAAAAGCTTAACAACATTGAGACAAAAAAAAAAAAAAAAAAAAAAAAAAAAAAAAAAAAAAAAAAAAAAAGAAAAGAAAAGAAAATGCTGATGTTTTCTTCATTGTTTTATGTGTTAAATTTATCATTCACTTTAACCTTTAGTATGTCTAACATTTCATTTGTCGTCTGAAGCAGCTGTCGGATAGCAATGAATATTGTGCTAAAAATAGATTGGATCAACCGTTATGCTTTGATAAACTGTCGATATTATTCTAAAATCTCGTTAATACGGCTTGAATCAAGCCGTAGTTACGAGATTTTATAACAATTCATTTGATATACTATTGTTTGTCCGAATCTATGACACGGATTACTTGATAAAATCGTTCCCTATTGGATCACCATAAAACTTTGTCGTTTTGGAAAGGGTTAAAATTAGAAACTAAAGTCACATCATTTCATATTATATCCTTTTCAGAAACAGCAGACAGGTTGGTAGACAAACATGCAATTTCCATTTACCCATTACCAAACGGCAAAATTTTCGACTTGTCCAAATTGAAAGATGTTGAAGACGACAATTCAAAGTGATTGGATTTTTTCATTTTTTTTTTTGGGGGGGGGGGATATTTTTGTTTAGAAATTATTGTGGGAAATGAAGAAATTGCTTGTCGCAAGCAATTTCTTTATTTTCCACAATGTTTTCCCAAGCCAATTTTTCGATGGGAGTAAAAAAGAGTCAGTGTGTGGTATTAGGTTAACACGATGTATGTGATAGATATTTAAATATCAGCTGATAATAAAAGTTATTGGCGACCAAATTAAATTTTACTTTGTCAAAACGTTTTAATCAGCTGATATTTTCATACAAAAAAATCTAGATCTACCACAGTCAGCAAACTCCTGCACATTGTTCAACATTCTCTGCTTCAACCGAATTCAAATCGGTCAAGTTTATGGCACTATGGACGATTTCTGAAATTGTTGGGTCACGTGATTCCCTGATGTGATGTGCTGTAGCATATTTTCAGAAATCATATTAAGTACATATCTACTAGATTATCATATAAATGTAGGATGGATATATACGCTATCTTGTTGTAACAATATAAATGTCAGTAATTTCCGAGAAAAGATTGGAAAAATCCAATTTTCCCCATGACTCGGTATTTATCGATTCCGCGAAATCATCTGAACATCGGGGCCTGATTTGATTTGTGGCCAAGAAGACGTCTTTTGAATATAATTCCGCTTCAGGAATCATCAATACATAGCGAGACGGGACACGAGAAATAGTTGTTCGATTAAATTATTCAACATTGGGTCCTTTTCTAAGCATCTATAGAGATTGGACATGGAAAAGAGGCCTTTAAAGTGACATTTCACGATTATTTTACATAAATTTTACTTTTATTCTATCTGTAAGAGCATGTTTTTTTTATGGAAATTCTGAAACTTTCAAGCCAAACTATTGAACCGTTTACGAGAAATATATATATTTTTGTGCTAAAATTAAACTAATTGTTGTGGACAACAGTTCAGATTTATATAGAATTTGTCATTTCTGCCTCAACTTTAAAGGCGTATTTTTCGCTTATAAATAACAACTTAAAAAAAACTGATAGCATTTCTACGCATTAGAATAAACAACCTTTGCACCAAGACACACTTTTGAAAATGAAAGAAATGTGAAATGTCACTTTAATTACATTTGCGACCATCATAAACGTGAAATGTCACTTTAATTACATTTGCGACCATCATAAACGTGAAATGTCACTTTAATTACATTTGCGACCATCATGGATCTTGATCAGCCTGCGTGTACACGCAGTCTGATCAAGACCGATGTTGGTCCCTAAATTGACCAAACGCCGACTGTCAATCAAAAACATCCATTAGCCAATGGACGATCAGAAAAATGTCATGCCCCAATTGTCCTTCGTTGCACGTGTTATTGTATCGATTTATACTGACTATCAAAACAATCGACATGCCAATTGCAAAGAAATTTGTGCTAACAATAGACTAGGTTACCGGTTATGCTTTGATAAACCGTCGGTGTTGTTATAAAATCTCGTAACTACGGCTTAAATCAAGCCGTTACGAGATTTTATAACAACACCTACGAAATACTATTCCGTTTGTCCGAATTTACGTCACGATTAACTGGACAAAATCGTTCCCTATTAACGATCACTTCCCCTTTGTTTGTCTTAAATTCTATGTTGGGCGGAGCGATCTGTCGATTGGCGTTTTGTCAATTGCTTCTTTATCAGCTAGAGTTGCCCAACTTTGCAGTGACTCTTTTTGAATTTAATTCCGTTTTGACTGGAATCATCAATGATTTTGTAGTCTTTCAAAACATGTATAGCAAAATTAAATAAACATTCCCTCCTCAACGCACCGGCAACACGCATTGTTTCTAAGTTTATCATAATTATACACTACCTTACATTGAACTAGACTATGACAATTTCGTAGTTTTTCTTCCAAAACCGCGTTAAGTATACTCTGTTTTAAGTTGTAGTTACGAGGTTTTCGAAGAAAAATAGCGATTTATTGTCTTGGAAATATCACAAAATCTCAGAGAAAAAAAAACGACAACAACAAAAACATTTTCTCGTGCACCAAATCAAGTATCAACAGATCTGCCAAAAGAGGAATCGATTGTCCGCCCACATGAAATACGGCTTCTTAGAATCTGGAATTCCCAGACCGAAATGAAAATAATTTTCATTTTTGAAAAGAGATTGAATTTAACGCTGAATGTGCAGAATTGATTCATTCCCAAACGGCATTTTAAAGGCTTTTTCAAAACGTTGCAAAAAATTTCAAATGAATGTAATTTACATCGTTTGGTCTTTCTGGTTATAAAACATTTTGGAAAATGAAGAACATGTTCAAGACTTTATTCATCTGTTAGATTGATTGTTTACCGATCTAATGATCGACATACTTGATTCTTCCATTTGGCGAAAGAAAAGTAAATTAGTTTTGTCGGATGAACAGTCAGACTTTGAGCTGTATGTCACTTGCAATGGCGTTTGAAACGACGGGAACAATAGAGATGTATGTACGAGGTTTTAGAACAAAATCAACTTAATTCTAATGTTTGTCCGAAATGACGTCACGGTTTACTTAATAAGATTGAACCTTATTTACTCAACCTATACCAACAAGTTAAGAGGCTACACAATGAAAGGGAGATAAATGTTTTTATGCTTTCATTCTTTGACTTATTTATATCCCTTGGACTGTAGAACACAACAAGAAATATGAACCAAGAGATTAAGACTCACAGATTTAACCCTTTCCGAAACGGTAAAATTTCAGACTGGTACAAACACAAGGCAGCTGCAGACGACAAAATACATGTCAATTGAAACAGGATTTGTGTATACTTGCATAGACAATTCCTATTTGATATGGACGTCAAATCAGGTCTTGTTTGGGAGAGGGTTATAACTGCTGAACACGGATACCTTCTATGGTAGAATAATGATATTTCAATTATTAGCGGGAAATGGCGAAATGGTGGTAACGGTATTTTTTTTTTTTTTTTTTTTTTTTTAATTCATTTTTTTTCTTGCATCAAACCTGTCTTTCCTATCACTTACAAGTGTTCATGTTGCCCAACCCAATAGTTTGTCATCTTTAAGAGGGTTCTTTGTATGGCGTACCAAATGGGTCAAAAGTCTATCTAGAGCGTGCACGCATAAAATATACGCTTCGACGCGTGACGCGCAAATCTTATGCGTCGACGCGTAAATTTTCAACTGCTCGCGTATTTTATTAAGGTATAAAGTGCCTAATTAAAAACAGCACTTTCTAGCCATACGAAATGTATCAAATATCACACACTTGTAAATACACTTCACATAAGTTGATTCATCGTGCCGGATTTCAAGATTATGCTTCAAGAAGAAAATAATTTACAAATATCATTTTCCTCTATATTCATATGCAAGGGAGATAATTTTGAACATTTTTGTCAAATATTTGCATAAATATGCATTAATTCAAAATTCTAAACCGTACAAAATGCGTATGTTTGTATTTGGAATGGAAATGTAACACAGTTTAGGAATTACTGGCTCTTTTCAAATTTTGCCGCTGGCTCTTTGGTGCTAATTAGGCCCTTCTTACCTTAACCAATAAGATCCTTCGTTTCATCCATTAATTTTATGGTATAAAGGGAAAGGTTTCTAACCGCCTCTCCCATTGGCCACCCTCGGTATCACATTTTTATGCTCCCCGAAAAAATTTCGGGGGAGCATAATTATAGTCGCCATGCTGTCCGTCCGTACGTCCGTCCGTCCGTGTGTCTGTCCGTCCGTCCGTCCTTCCGTCCACAGCCAGATCTCAGCAACCCGTGGACCAAATTCAATGAAACTTCACATGTGAACTCCCTGGGATAATACCTAGGGATCTTTTTCTCCGTTTCTTAATTTGAGGCTGCGTCATGGAAAAAGGGGCCTTAATGTAAAAATTAGTTTTTCTCTAATTTCTCTCCATCTAATGGGCAGAATTTATTGAAATTTTGTAATTACAATGTATGTAACAAATAGGATGTTCTAGACGATATTCTATAAATAATTAGTATACAAAATAAGCTGTCATGGGAAAAGGGGGCTTAATATATGATAGTTTTTTATTTTGTGACAAGCACTTATTCGGGGAGCATAATCCGTCTATGATGGCTCTTGTTTACTCCTGCTCGCGTAAAATTTACGCGTCGACGCATATATTTTCAACTGCTCGCGTAAATTTTATGCGTCGACGCGTATATTTACGCAAGCATTTGAAAATTTACGCGTCGACGCATAAAATTTATGTGTCGACGCGTATATTTTATGCGTGCACGCTTTAGAAAGACGTTTGATCCATTTAGTACGTCATATCTTTGGCACAGTGGAACAAGTCCTTTTTGCATGACGTATTCCTGTTCCCATGACCTTAATTCTTATACTATATAGGAGTCAACCTGTGTCATTATTTGTACTCTGCTACACTGTCATAGATAAGAGGTTTGGGTCAATTTTGTGTTACCATTTATACTATAAAATTGTTTTATGAATTAAGATATTAATAAATAATGAAATGGATTTTACTTTTGCATTGAGTAAGTAATACCTATCTGTGGTTAAATATGTTTTTCTCCGAAAAGAACATGAATTCAAACCACCAAAAGTTACAAGAAAAATAAAATAAAATATTGGGACTTGAAGGTTTGAAAATGTGTTGCTAGATTCAATGTAAAGAAGCACTACGCGAAGGTCGTTAGATTATTTCTTCTTTGGCATAAAAGTTATCCATTTGCTTATTCGAACTTGAATGTTTTAGGCTCTTCCTGCATGCTGTTATGAAACTCCATGCTTTCAATAATCGTCTTTTTATGCATTTACAGTATTTTGGTTCTGTACGGAGTATACAATTCTTCGACTATCTAATTGTGGTAAGACAATCTTTAAATATGTGTCTTAGAAGTTAATGAGACCACGTATTCTATGACATATGAATTTACAAAAGATACGCCTTATGTAAGCTAATCCCTAACGAATCTGTGTGTTATGGCTAATGAAAGTCCACTATAAGCCTAATATTAAAAGCTTACATTACCCGGTATATCACGAAATTCACACTCGACGAATTAACCTTAAGCTGGAAAAAAGACAATTTGTTGAAGCATAATTTGCTCTTTTACAGCGATTTATCTTATTCGTCTCTTTTTTCCCCAGAACAACTAGACTGTTTTAAATGCAACAACATAGATGACCTCACGAAATGTCACACAACAACCACGTGTCAAACTGACGAAGTAAGGGTTTTGTTTTTATGCAATTATTGCTGTTGTTTTGTCGTTTTCTAAAAACCTAATTATCAAATTATCAAACGAATGAATAGCACTAAGATTGATATCAGAACATTACATATCATGATCTTCCAACATGAAGATGATTTCGAAAGATTCAAATCATTTCAAATCTGCACTTTCCTATCTAAAGTCTGAACTTTAGGCATTCGTTCACTTTAGATAGGTGACCATTGTCCATGCTGCATATTGTGGCCAGGTCATGAGGAATATGGGACTGAACCCTACAAAATTGACCCAAAATTCAGAATTTTCCGTATTTCACACTGAAAATTTAGGGAAAATTCAATTTAGCAACCTCCCCAACACCTCCACCCACCCCAATAATCAGACAAAGGGGATTGAGCCCTTCCATGATCAAATAGGGGACATTGGTCGGTTATCCGCCCTTGTTTTTATAGAGGACGCTACAATCACAGTGGTCCTTTCACACTTCCGGTTTACAATCCGCTTAGTTTGAAAACCCACATAACAAATCAAGACCTGCTGAAATTTAAAATTAAACTTTCGGTGTGCAAATAATAATATTGTTGAAAAGGTTGATTATTTGCGATCTTAATTAACATTCTTTTAGTCTTTTGCTGAAACTTTCTGTCCAAGATTTTATCGATTTAGAAACGGTTTTCAAACAAGAAGTTCTCATCCTGTTATTTTTCCGTGTCGACAATTTGGGTCACACGTGGATGGGGGTTGGATCTTGGTTTGAAATCTCGGTGGAAAGACTGGGATAATTGTAAAGGACATGGGAGAAACGATTTAAATAATATACATTTATTCTTCCCGAAGGTTTCCACAATGTTTTCAAAGACTTTGTTGCGTATGGTTACCAATTGTTGTCTCTAGTTTGAGAAGGTTTAACCGTCTGAAGTGTTAGTGAACGCACTATGAAAAATGTAAACACACCAGATTATACATGAATAAAGGATATTATTTCTTATTGTTTTATTCAAAGTATGACGTGTCATTTCTCAATACAAAGGTCTACTCAACTTCTCAACGGAGATTATCTTAATCCTTTATCCGTTCTCAAATGACAATATTAATTGAGGTTGCAGACGACAAACAAATATATTTGAAATTGAAATTCAAATGTATGAACAGACATTGTATCGGGGAAAATTAGAGAATGCTGGAGCCTGATCATCGGCATTTTCCTCCTTTTCCGAAAGAGTTCCTAAAGATGTATCTAATAGTGTTAGATTTTTGGTCGAGAATGGTTTATTAAGCTGTTTTCTTTCAGATTTGTAATGAAAAGTTTGTAATAACCCCTTTTCAAAGACAGAAATTTTGGCTGCCTGGCCTAAATAAATATGGGTTCAGATATAAAACTATGATATAAATTACGAGAATATCTTACATAAAGCATAGAAAAGGTTAAGACAAAAGGAGACAAATCCAATGGACAAAAGTGCCTTCTTTTCTCATAATATTTTGAAAAAAATCAATGTAGACCTGCCTGTATGTTTTTTGTTCAATCCTTTTTTATGAAAATGTTGAAGAAAAGGGAGCTTGAGACAAGTGATTTCTTCTTCTTTCCTCACCAGTAGTATCAAAAAGGAATGATAATCAAAGTATGAAATTGTCTAATTGAAAGTAATTTCATTTGAAACTGTTGGGACAATGATCCATATATGACATAAGTATAAAAAGTACTTAAAGGACAGAAAGAAAACTGGGAGAAAACTAGTTAATACTGCCCGAAAAGTTGCGATTATAGGACCGCTGTGATTGCAGCGCCACCTGGATAATCCGCCAGGACCGATAACCGACCAATGTCCCCCCATTGCTTCTTACGACACTTGTAGGAAATGTTTAATTAATTATGAAAAGTAACGTCAGTGAAAAAGAGAAAAATATTTAGAAATTATCATACCGTCGGTGTTATTGCAAATCCTCTTAACTACAAATTTAATCAAGTTGTAGTTACAAGGTTTTGCAATAACAACGACGATATCAACATGTATTTCCCTTCTTCATTCCAGTACTGCTACACAGAGAGCTATGTTTCAGATGATGGTATCAAGCTTTTTATACTGGGTTGTAGACCAAAACAGGTACATGCACTATCACAATAAAAGTGTTATGACAAATGCGGAATGAAAAAAGATTTTATAACTAAAGACGTAAATAACAAGAAATGAGGCCAATTAATTTAACTGAAATCTTATCTGTGTGAAAATTTCTTACTTAGCAGTATTGTCGCCGCTTTGTGTGTAAACAAACATAACATCATCATCTGCGATAACCCTGTGACAGTTTCATCATTGAATCTAGGACGAATTATTTTACTGCAAATATCCTTTGTAGCTTTTAGCACAATTTGCGTTTCTTACGTCTTGAGAGTTACGTGTCAAATCATTCTTGCCATAAACGTTTCGTACCTATGGAAGCATATTTGTGCCACAACTTAACCGCTCAATATAACGTGAAAATAATGTAGGATTTCTCAAAAAAAATTTTTTTTTTCGCGAAAACAGATAAATTTTCACGATTTTTTTTTTTATCTTAACACGAATTCATTCCTGTTAATGCTCTAAACTGACACAACATAAAGATAAAGTTTTCATGAAAATAATGGGGGATTTCACGAAAACAGATTTCTTTTCTCGAAAACAGATAACTTTTTCATGAAAATATTAGAGGATTTCAAAAACAATAGGGCACCTCCTTGGGTCAAGGGCAACAACTGTGTGAAGTATGATGATCCTAAGTCAACCGCGGTTCTCGAGTTAGAGCACGGAAACGGATTTTTTCGGATTTTTAACAAAGTCCGATTGTGACCTTGACCTTTGACCTTTTTGACCCAAAAACAAAAGGGCACCTCCTTGGGTCAAGGGCAACAACTGTGTGAAGTTTGATGATCCTAGGTCAACCAGTTCTTGAGTTAGAGCACGGAAACGAAAAAGTCTACGGACGGATGGACGGACGGATGGACAGACAGACAGACATGGTGAAACCAGTATACCCCCTCTACTACGTAGGTAGGGGGTATAACGAGACCGGGTTTTGACGTCCCTAACAGAAAGGGCTTCGGAAAACATTGAGGCAAAAGAAGAAAATGCTGATAATCAGCATTTTCTCCTTTTGCCTCAATATTTTCCATGGTATATTGTACACAAGTTCAACCTTTATTAATACCAATTTTGTCATCTCCAGCAGCTTTCAAATTGGACTGGTTGGTCTATTTGGGCTGTTTGGGAAAGGGTTAGCCCATTACGAACGGCAAAATTTTAGGGTGGTCCAAATTCAGAGATGTTGCAGACGACAATTTCAAGTGAATGAAGTTTTGCATTTTTTGGTCTTTTGTGGTAGAAAACATTGTAGGAAATGAAGAAATTGCTACTCACAAGCAATTTCTTCATTTTCCATGATGTTTTTCAGAGACAGTATCTTATTGGGAGTCAAAAAGAGTCTCTGTGTGGAAATGGGTTAAGAGGAATTCCAGAGACCATTGTTTTCTCCTTTTCTCTTGATGTTTTGATTCCCACATATTGACGCACAAGATTAAGGCTTTGGAAAACATTGTGACAATTTCTTCATTTCCCAATGTTTTCTGACCAGAAAGACCATAAAAATCAATGCTGAAGCAATATTTCAAATTCACAATTAGATTTTAGCTGTTTAAATAATCAAAGCAGATGGAAGCAGGGATCTATTTTTAGATAACTTTCGCGAAATTTTAAGTTTTCTTGAAAAGTTATCTGAAAAGAATATTATTTTATCTTTAAGTTTTGGCAGTTTAGAGCACTAACAGGAATAAATTCGTGTTAAGATAATTGTTTTTTTTTTTTTTTCATGAAAATTTATCTGTTTTCGCGAAAAAGTTTTTTTTTTGCGAAATCCTACATTATTTTCACGTTATATTAAGTGATTAAGTTGTGGCACAAATATGCTTCCATACGTACCTGAAATTCGAAGGACAAAATACTTATAAAATGCCTTGACGAACTGACTCCTGGGTTTTAGATGTACATTTCATTTTTGTTTGTATCGATTCTGTAACGAAAAGAGCCTAATAATGTTTCTGAAAGTTTGTCAATGTGGTGCATGACTTATGTCCGAAGCAATTTACTGGTGCATTTTCCCCTTTCAGTTTTGTCTCGGACTAGACCAAACTGACCTGTTTATGGGTCGTAAAAGACGAGGCGACGACAATTGTGTGCAATGTTGTCATTTACATGGATGTAACAAATATTTGTGCCCCGTGCAGTTTACTGCCGCGCCGCCGCCTGGTAAAGTATGGACCTCCTGCTTGATAAAATGTACAAAAACCCTCCAATAGGGCAATATTTCGCCAAATTATAGCGCGATGGCGCAGATATTCTGAAATTTTATCAGATGATCCCAATCTTAGCTTTAAACATGGAAAGGAAAAGCTTTTTACATGTATGATACAAGTAATGAAAGTGGGGGAGGGGTTGCCAAAATTATTCGCAATGGCGAGATAAACTTAATTTTTATCTAGATATTCGACTTGATTAAGTAAAAGAACAGTGTGCACTATCAAAGCTATTACTGATAGTAGTACTTTGCTTCGAACTGCATAGCGTTGCCTTTCAACAAAGATCTCGTAACTGCAGCTTAAAACAATCTGCAATTACGAGGGTTTTTTTTGTCGAAAAGTGTCAACTAGGTTTGTCCAAGTACTTCAATTTCCTTATTATATCGTTTGATAGTTGACGGGGGCTGGTCGAGGTGGGGTGCGTGGGGTACATGCGGCTCCTCTTGTGGTATTGGTCTACAGTCAAGGTCAAGGACATGCGATAATCCTCCCCCATCGTATAATGGCCGACTCTGCCTGGGGGATGCCAAAGATATCATGCTGTGTACTATTCCATGTACAGGTATGGTATATGATAGTGATCGTAGATACAGACTTAATCCTAAACCAATACTTTTATTTTTTTATTATTTTTCTGAGCTGCTCGAGGTCGAATTAACATGAATACCACTAATCTTACGAACCTTTTCTCTCTCTTTTTTTTTTTTTTTTTTGCAAAAAAGGTAAATTATGTATGCAATTTTGGAAGCGATAAGACGTATTTTACATTTCGTCGCTGTAAATGCAAAACCTCGTATGTCTGTTCTAGTGATTTCAAAGTACAAACTTGTGTGTCCAATTTAGACAATTCTTGCAGGTTTTGAGATATTTTTACCGATCAGTATCAATGGTACATTATTTATGAACATTTTTTTTCCAAATTTCAAGTAAAACATTTCAGTTTGGGAAAAGTTATTATACTTTATTCCCTCCCCTTTAAAATTTTCCGAAAACGAGATACGAGGTTTTGCATTTACAACGACGATTTTTAAGTCTATAGTGCTTGATGAGCAGATGAGTAGGCCCTACTATTACACTCGTAACGTTTATATATGATTTGGTGTGGATCAGAGTCATATGGACCAACTTTTCGTCAGTAGTATTTAAAATCGCTTTACAATCTTTCCTCAAATATCGTTTAAAGGCTTTACAAAATATATCTTAGTTCGACAACCAATCACCAATCTATTAAAACAGGGACACCATCAAGCGTGAAACCAACAATACGAGATTCTAGCAGTGGACCCATTACCCATAAACCATCAAAGACAACAACAACGACGGTTCAAACATCGTCAACTACCTCAATTTATATCACTGATAATCTTACTCAAAAACGTAAGTAAAGTCTCAATGTCAACTGTCTTTTGTTTCTATTCACGTCCATTTCGGCACACTCGGAAACCCAGGGGGTCGCTACATACATCGACGTAAATTTGCGTACGATACGACCTGGGGTTTCTGAGGGTGATGCTTTGGTATATATGCGGTCGATAGGGAGAGTATCGGTTTTCTTTTCAATTTTCCCACATCAGATGTCTTTCCTTGACAGCCATTCAACCGGCGAAAAGACTGGTACATATTTTTGGAAGCAGAGAGTCGACGGGGGCTTTGTCAAAGTTAACAGGCTAGATATAAATATTAAAAAGCTAAATCAGAATGCGTTTTTAAAAGTACTCTAAGTACAGGTTTGAATATGTCATTTTAAAAATTATGAAAGGAATTAACATTGAACTGTTCCCTCTGGTTTAATGACCAAAGATAATGAGAGCTGGTATGTTGATAAAGAGGATTTGATCGATTGTTCCTGTTACTACTAAGCGGAAGCATGTCATGGTATATACGAACCCCGGGCACACCGATATTGTCCGGTACGTCATGGATTTTGTCCGAGTACTTATGCTTTCAAGAAAAAAACTCGTAACTTCAGCTTGTTTTAAGCTGCAGTTATGAGATTTTTGTTGAAAAGCGACTATGTCTTCTCATCAATGAAGTCATATCCATGTTTCTAATTTTCATCTGGTGAATGCAAGGACTTGATCGACTGTTCCGGATACTATCGACCGGAGGCTTGTCACGGGATATACGAGCCCTGGGCTCATCGATTTTGTCCGGTACATTGTGGATTTTGTCCGAGTGCGTGTGCTTTTCAAGAAAATAAACTCGAAACCTTCTCGTCAATAAAGTCATATTTTAACGTTTTTTTTTTGGTTTTTCAGCTGGTGAATGTAAGGATTTGATCGACTGTTCCGGATACTATAGGCCGGAAGCTTGTCACGGTATATACGAACCCTGGGCACACCGGTATTGTCCGGTACATTGTGGATTTTGTCCGAGTAAGTGATGCAATTTTATAAGTATAATATGTCCTCGGCCAAAAGATTTCTTATTCTGAAACTATGAAACATAATTATCTTGGAAATTATCACACAAGGAAATAAACTCAGGTTGAAGACCATTTGATATCCTAAAACGTTAAAGCATTATGACAATGCCATAATTTTCAGGTTAAAGCTAATAATGTCAGAAAATATCTACAAATGATCCAATAATTGAGCTTAGAAACGATGACATCATTATGCGAATACAAGTATGGAAATCATAAGCCACTCTTACAGCTTCTTCATTAGTTGTGGCAACTGTGATTTGCCATTTTAACAGACCACGGCTCATGTTCTTAGTATCATTCCATTCTGACCTTTTCAGCTGCCTCACCAATCCCGTGTGTCGATACAATAACGAATTGTGACGAATACCAGAACGATGTTTGTACCAATAAAGTCTTCTTCCAGTGGCGAGAAACACATTGTAGAAAATATTGTAAACTTTGTTGAAATGTGAATTGGAGATTGTTTTTAGTAAATATACATAAACTGAAAATCTTTAGACGTACGTATCCATCTGCGTAGGTACATGCACAGGCACTTGGCCTGGGACGCAATCCCAGTTCGAGGGGACAATTGATGTCTCCGGCATTTAATATGTTCTAGCTGCAAATAGTCAACATTATATAAATGCCCACCACATTTATTTTCATCCAACACCTATAACTAAAAAAAAATATCTATAATTTACGTTCGTAAGAACTCCATTTCTTATGAAAATCATGTGACAATCAAACTAGGGGGTACGAAAAACCGATGTCTCCGCGTAAAAGTTCTAACTTTCAAACCAAAAATGTCAATTTCGACAATAAATTATCCTAACAGAACTGTCCTTATCTTGTACAGAAAACATAGAGCTCCAATACGATACCAAGATTTATATAAAAATGTAATCCAAAATTCGTAGAACAGCCTCGAGTCGTTGTCTCCAAAATTCAAAAACGTACGGGACACTTTCTTTAAAGCTTAGAAACACTGACATAAATCTACATTTAATGCATTAATCTAGCGTAATCTACTTTAGTATATATATAAAATATCAAAATGAAGTCGTATTTTGATATACCTTTGCCAATATTTTTAAAAAGTCAACATCATTCTTAAATAATTTACCGTAATTTTAACCCCGTAACGTACGAGGCAAGAACTAAAGTAACTGTAGTTAAAAATGTGTAACTATAAATAGTTTAATTCTTCAAGTAACATCACTATTCGAAGTGTCTTCAAATATGATAAAAAGAATTATGCCGATTACTATAATATCATTGATACAGCAGGCCAAATAAAGTTGGGTACACATTAAAAAGTGACGCACGAGTCCATAATGTTCGAAGCAATTTTTACTTTTCAGTTTTTAAATTGCTGAAATGGAACGTTTCCTGTGCTTTATTTATGTGTTTTGGGTTCCTTAAGGACTCCAGTTTAAGCAAAATAGACTTTTAATGCACATAATAGACTGTACACGTACTCGTACTAGTCTCGTACGTTATGGTATTATAATTACGCTTAATTGATACTATTTTTACAATATTGAGGAAAGTTCCACAAAATATGCCGGTTTTTTGTTGATATATATAGAAATAAATTCATGCCCTTATAGATTACACTAGATTGAGGCATTAAATTAGATTATTTCAGCGTTTCTTACCTTTATAAAAAGTGTCCCGTACGTTTTCGTATATTGGATCCATCAGAGTTAAGGATGTCTAGCAAATTTTGGATAACACTTTACTTAATTAATAAGTTATTACATTTACCTCATGTGTCAAAACAAAACGAACATCTCAACTCTTATAAATTGAAATTAATTTGGCTAGGAAGTTTTAATTTGTAAACCAACACACCCAGATGGCTTATAGAGTTGTATTTATTTTCATTTATTCATTTCATTATAATGTTTTTGACAAAGTGTCTAGCAAATGGATATTACCTGATAATATTATGATTTTATTGAGAAGGTAATAACACAGAGGCTGTGATGTTAAAGAAAAGAAAGGACATTACGTACGGGACAAGCTCTTGTTACGTTCGGGACAGACCGATTTTAAATAATTGTTGATTTGTAATAAGTCATTGACTTTCCATTTCCGTATATCGATTAAGGGAATAACTCATTGCATTTGTTTAACAATACGAGAGAAAATTAAAGGTTGTTTGGTGTATTTTAGAAGAGTTGGAAGTAATTAACGTTCTAAAATAAAGGAATTGTACAATGATGGCCGTTTTGTATTTTCATTCACATACGTACAATTCGCCATTTTCACCCATGTTATCAATTGATTCACATTTTAAAAACAAATACTCATCAAAATGTATCGGATTTATTATTCTTTAGGCATTACTTAAAGTGAAATTAGACACACATTTCGCAAAGGGGTCTATTTAAAATACGTAGTTTTTTATGCACACATTTGATCATTTAACAGTCTATAAATCCAAAAGTAAGCAAGCCCAGTTGACAAAACAAGAGAAATTTGCGCAGAAGATGTGATCCATGAAGAAAATTTGTCCGGAATGAGTGGATGGTGAAATGAATAATTTCGAAAAAAATTAAATCAATTGTCCACTTTAACTGGGATTGCGTCCCCAATTGTTCTCTATAATCTAAATAATATGAAAGTAGGCAAAGCCTAGAAACGGACGAAAGGATGTCGACGTCTGTCGACGTCAACCTTAACGTTTCCCAGAAAGCTAGATCTATCTCGTCAAAATCCAAAGGGTTTTAGACTAAAAGACGTGCATGTGAAGCACAAATGCCTGTTGGAACTTGGAGTAGAGTCTATAGGTCTATGAGGTTCTGTAATTATGACCTTGAGATGTGTCTTTGACCAAGAACAATGACCTGATAGACTTGTCACACAGACATCATAACGAATTGTATGAATTTTGAAATCCACACCATAAACCCATTCCCAAATGTCAAAATTTGAGTTTGGTCCAAATACAAAGATGTTGCACACAATAATTTTAAATGAATCATTGGAATATATATACATATTGTTGTCTTTTTTGGGTGAAAAGATTACGAGTAATTTGTCTTTAATTATGGTAGAATACCCGTAATGTGGCCATTTTGAGATTCATAAAACATCTGTTTTTTCCGAGTGTCGTCGTTACGTATCTGAACATATCCGGACGCGATCGTTATCATTCAGCGTTGGAAGGTTCCTCTGCCGACTGATTTCGACCTTACCCGAATCATTCCGACGTCGTGCTAATCTCATTAGGGGATGGACTACCTTAAACCTTTCCCGAACAATACTTGATAATTAACATTATGGCAAAGTTTTGTCTTGTTTGTTTTATATTTGTAGTTTTTAGATTCGAAAACGGCAATTTTGTCAGATTCAAGGGCACATAACTCTCAACTTTCTGGTCCAATGGGAATGATTCGAACCCATGCAAGTTCTTATGGTGTAAACACCAAATTGTTGACAGACGGACAGACAGACGGACGGACATTGAGTGACCACAATAGCTCATCTTAAGCACTTTCTGCTCAGGTGAGCTAAAAACCGCAAACAAGCATAGTAGTTTTTCAACATTTTCTCTCATCAAGTCCATAGTTCTCAAAAGTTCCCATATACTGAAGACGCTCGGAAAGTTCATTATCACTAGCATGTTTCGCTTCATCTCAACAGTTTTCAGCATTGCCTTCAAACGACAGTAAGCCGTTTTCCAATACGTTTCCTAATATTTGTTGTGTCGAAGTCTTAGGGAACATCATTCTAGCTCAAGATATCGTGAATATGACTTATCCCAATTTTTTTCGGCTTTGATTAATGATATTTATTCATTGTCGTTGGGCAAGTGTGTGTATTATTGAAATATAGCAGAAAATGGAAAATTGCTCAAAAGGAGCAAATAATCTCCTTTTCCTACTATATTTCAATTGATTTATTCACTTTAAAATAATTAAATTTGTCTAACCTGATTGATACCCTATGACTATAGATGATGCAAGGACCACATTTTCATTTCGACTTAAGCGGAAGTTTGACATATCAGATGTTGACTTAACGAGTGTAAACTGTATTTCGTCGTTGTAAATGCAAAACCTCGAATCTCGGTTTTTGGAAAATTTTAAAGGGGAGGGAAAAAAATGTAATAACTTTTTTCAAACTGAAATGTTTTACTTGAAATTTGGATATATTGTTCACAAATAATGTATCATTAATATTGATCAGTAAAAATATCTCAAAATCCTGGAGAATTGTCTTAACTGGGCACACAAGTTTGTACTTTGAAAATTATAGGAATCGACATACGAGGTTTTTGCATTTACACCGACGATTTACTTTGGTTGAAGGTTTTCTCATGGACCGGTGCACAACTTGAAATAAAGAGGACAGAAGATATGCTGTTGGCAGGCATAACATCCTTGTGTCTATCAAATCTCCATACTAGTTATTACTCTGATTTAACCCTTTCCCAAACTCTAAAATTTAGAGGTGATCCAATAAGAAACATCCTGCAAATGTCTAATGAATGTTGATAAAGATAGAATTTAGGTACAATTTAGCATAGAAAATATTTAGGTAAAAGGAGAAAACACTGGTTATCAGCATTTTCTTCTTTTGTCTCAATGTTTTCTTACGCTTTTTCTTTCAGGGATGACAAAATCAGGACTTATTTGGGTTAATGTGTATGTTTTCTAATAGCCAGAACAAAAATAAAACGTTAAAAATTTATTCTAATTTTCATAAACATGAATGACACTTTGGCTGGTTTTTACAAGTCACAACATGATATTCTATTGTATTTGATTATCTGCACTATATCATTTGTAACCAATTACCAGAAAGATTTTTTAAGACTGTCCCAATTTGAAAGATGTTGCAGATGACAATCTTAAGAGAATAAAATTTTATATTTTTTTATCTAACTGGCTAAAAAACATCATGGGAAATGATAAAATTGCTTTTCACAAAACCATTCCTTCATTTTCCAGAATGTTTTCAAAACCTTTCATCATGTAGGTTGTCAAAAGACGTCATTAAGTTGGAATTGGTTGAAACAGGATGGAGTTTTGTCAGATTTAAAATTTGAATGTTTATACATTGTACACAAATCACTGTATGGACCAAACAATTTAAAATTTGAATGTTTATACATTGTACACAAATCACTGTATGGACCAAACAACGTCAATTTTTCTGTTATAACACCGGTAATCATCATTGTCAGCATCATCTTTATTCATCTATGCACATGATTCACGAACCTGCAATTACACAAAAGTAACAAATGTAACATTTCAGCCTTATACTGACCCCTAAAAATCACAACTCCTGGTATCCTGGCATTTTCTACTTTTCTAACAATATTTGAAGCCTTGTCAAAATGCAACAATACATGCAATGAAAAATATTATCAAAAATTTCAAAGGCGATGCTGATGAGATGACAAGATCAGTCATTAAATCATCAAAAAATATTCAATGTATTTTTACAAAATTTTCTGCAATATGTATTGCAAAAGGAAAAAGGATATGCATATTTTCAAAATCAAAACATTGAATAAAAAGTAGAAAATATTGATTATTGATATATCCTACATTGTTTTTACTGTAGAATGTAAAATTCTTCTTGTTCTTTTGGAAAAGTTTGTAATTACTTTAAAAAGCCGTAATTACCCATTTAAATCATCCCTTTTAATGCAGTCTGGGTTTCATTAAGCGGCAGGGGATGTGCCCTTATATACAGAACAGAACATTTTATTTACAAAATATATATACTGCACACCTGCTGCTTAATTACCTACCTGGGTAACTCAACATGTAAACTGTGAATTCATAATTAAAATTGTCACATTCCAATCAAGCATAGACCTAGACATGTAAATATATATGTGTGCAACCTTTTCTAAACAACAATATATCAAACTGATCCATGCTGAAACAGGTTGCAGACAATTTGTACTTTATGGTAAGGTAAAGTTTATTCAGAAATTATAACACTCTACTGTAAAATTCATATATAGCGAAAGAAGAACTGCAGCGGGTTTTATTTGACCAATAATGACTCTATGTAATTATGCTTCGTGTATGCGCCAAAACGTCACGTAACGTCAAGGTAATGTCAAATGACGTCATCAATGACGTCACTTGACCACCAATGCGTTTTCTACGCCGAAAACTAGTTCATGCAGAATTTCCACAAAATAACACATTTCCAATGTGGGTGTTGTTATTTTGAGTGTTATAATGGAGATAATAACAAGTTAAGCGGTCTTTATTGCGCAATAAAAACCTCTGTGCTCTGGACTACGTGTTATGGCAAATACCTCGGCGCTTTGCGCCTCGGTTTTTACCTACACATGTAGTCCGTCGCACATCGGGTTTTATTTGCTCAATAAAGACCGCTAAACTTGTTATTATTTCATAAGTAATGTTTTTCATCATACTTTGTAATTCAGGAAAAGTCTACCTTTGTACATGATACAATGAAATCAAGATTGTTTCAGGGATAAAGAATAAATGCATACCATTGGAGGCCTTTCTGAAACACATTCCATTCTACCAGACTTTATACAGCTGTTCAACATACCACTGTTTTCTGATTTCACCATGTCTGCAAATGATTATTGATATACATGTACACAATTATATGCATATCAAATTCATAACATGAAAATGGAAAAAATTGTCAAATACATATATAATATCTCAACACTTATGATGGTCATAAGGCAAATTGAGGGCTTAGTGCAAAACTATTGTAATTAAATTTTGTAAAATTTTACAGGAGAGGGAAAAACTTTGAACTTTCTAAAATTTTAAGAGATAAAACATCTTTGAGTTCTAAATATCTTTTTTTAATAAATACAGAAATGAAACTCATTATTAGAACTCATGACATATTATTTTCTAAAGATTCAGAAATACAAACAAAATATGTAGTTTTAAATGTGCTAAACCCTCGAAATTAAATTTCTATATAAATAGATTCAGCTAAATAATGTCTTAATAGATTGAGCTAAATAATGTCTTATCCAAAAAATGATTATTATATGAGTAAGTATCCACAACTGAAGTGTTCCCTGATCAGCATTTGCAGTGGGTAGCAACAGACCTGTCCATTTAACATAATTATGTAACATGATATCTCATTTCAAACACTACTTCCTCCTAGGCGTGCAGCGTTACACTCAGCAATTTATTAACAGACAGTCCAGTAACAGTGATTGAATAGACATAGTGCTATTTTATCAGAATTATCAGAATCTATACATATACAAACTCACTAAAATCATATAGGCAAGGGAGTCTTTTTTCCCATATAACTAAATATGTGCAATATTGCTGTAATGTGTTTTTACTTTGCCATGTTTTGTACTCTTTTACTAAAATAAACTTAAAATGGTAAACAACAAATCAACTCACTTGAAATGTGTCTGGTGCTTGGCCTCACAATTAGGCCTACTCGCAATGAGTATTAAATTACTTGAACCCATGTAGATTCTTGTTTTATAGCTGAAATGAATATAGAAATCATTTTAAGTCATGGTAATTCAATACATTTACAAATACAAATGCAATTTCTCATCTGTCCTTAATATATTCTGTGCTATTGGCTATAGATTAACATAAACATCTTGGCATTATGATCATTTGAGCAGAGATCTAGATGCTGGATACAAAATTAATGTTTACCAAAGATTTTCAGTTTGGGAATGACAAAACCATGTCGTATAATTTGGGAAAAAATCAATGACCATTTAATCCGAGTCTTCTCTGATGTAAATACACTCTTTGATATTTCGCTATTTACATTAGAGCGCATTACACTTCAAAAACAACGGGAAAGTCCGACACAAGTTGTGGCGCTTTGTTTTTGTGTATTATATCCAATCACTTACCAAAACACTGTAGGGTATAGATCAATTAATCATTTTTTGTCATACCTGACCAAAAATTCTGATTCAAATTGGCCTGCTGGAAGAGAATAACCTTCCGAAACACAACAACCCCAAATTACTTCTGCATTGTTATTGTAGATCATGTGACCAGATCTCGTTTGAAAATAGAACGGAAGTTAGATAATCAGTTACTGTCACATGACCGGCTTTGTTCTGAATTTCTTTCCAGTCATGTGACCGCCTTTGTTTAGAAATTATAGAGTATTCTTGTTGCGGAGATCAATTTATGTCAATCTATTAAGCTCGCCACTTGAAAATGTATTGCTTTTCCTGTGAAATTCTGTTTATTTTGTTCCCCATGCTCGTTATAGAATTTACCCAACTTAGTAGCAAACATTTTTGGTGCGAATTCTAGCTTGGAACTTTTACCGAATGTTTCTGATATATTTCATTTATTTGCTTATTAATATTATCAGAGTTTTTAAACTCGTTATTGTTATACTATGTCCAAAACGCTCCTCACTTTGAAAATTAGAATATTGTTGTCCCTTTTTCTTTTAAATTCCAAACCGTTACGTCATAAGGATAGCGTTCAAGATCGGATGGTGAACGAAGCGCCACAGCATGTGTTGAACTTGCTGTTGTTTTTGAAGTGTAATGCGCTCTGATGCAAATGAGTGACATCAACATATCGTAGTTATGATTATGTAGAATTTGATCTGATTCATGTATAGCCTACAATTAAAATTGCTAAGGCCATAGAGGCGAAAGCCTATTAACGGCTTCGAGGAACAGGTATTCCGTTATCATTGTTAATGTAAGGGTGGTTCTCTTGGGTACCGCGGTAGTTAATGGCGTCCTAGAAAATAAATGATGAATGTCATTATGGAGACATGAAAACATTCCATGTTTTCTTTTTCTACAGCAATCCAATGCAGACAAAATAATGTTAAGAATAATCACCGAAAATTATAGTAACTAAAATTTCCTTTAGTTTTGCTAATGCACGCTGTTGACAGGTGATGCTTCGTTTGCAAATGAATACTTTTTCGAATACCGCGGTACCGTAGAAGACCCGGTAGTCCAGACTACAACTTGATCGGTCGAAATTTATTTGGTACGAAACTCATTTTGCTACTGGAAACCAATATGACAGGTTTGAAATATAACTGAGATATTAAAAATCCATAGATTTTGACACTTACACATAGTTCACACAGTTCTCGAAGCCGTTTGCACCAATTCGGTCCTTTTTGCTGTCTGGTATAGGTTAATTCTGTCACTTCCGGTAATTTATCTCTGTTGGTGTCACACCACTTCATATTATCGCGCAGTATGTTACTCCATGGTGAATGTAGCCAAAATTGTTGGAGACCTGTAGGCCTATATTTGTCGACTAGTGCAGACGAAACAAGATGGCCGCTGATCATAACTTATCCATTGAACAGAGAACGATAACACGTGAGCTCAGCTAGCATAGGTCGACTTCGCTTAGGTCTTTAGTTAAACTTTAGCTTTGTTGTTGTATTTCTTAAATTCACACACAATTCAAAAGCATTATCTATATCGATATTAATTGATCCACTGCGTCTGACAGGTCGTTTTGATGGCGTTTAGGAAGGGGATTATCAAGTTATTGCTGTAAAAATGACGTTAAAAGCCAGGGGCACACGAGTCCAAAAATGCGAAATTACCCTTCCCCCCCGCCCGAAATTTCACGGCAACCCTCTGATTTTTCCATTCAATTAACATTGAAAAAAACAGAGGGTTTCCGACATTTTTGTTTCCGTTTAAATTTCAATCTATAGACGGACTTTTCGTCCGTATAAACTTTTATGACATAATAGTTAATATTTAGATTATAGAGAACAATTGGGCCAAGTGCCTGTGGGTACATGGGGGTATTGTTGGCGCAAGATCGTATGGCACATGTTTACGTTTTGTTCAAATGTAAACAAAACATTGTTCGATAAAATGCAGAAAACTTTAAACAGTGAACAGACCGCTCTATCACTGTACCTAAATTTTCAACATGTCTACGTTACTATTTATAAAGAATTTATTCATCTTTTATACAACACTGTCTTGTTTACATCTGGACACATGTAAACATGTGCTATACGATCTTGCGCCAACAATAGTTGGCCTATTGTTCACGCGGTATTTGAATGGTTTAGAGAAAGCGTGTAGGCCCTACCGTTAGATGAAATCATATCGCCCCCAACATGGGAGAATCAATGGCTGAAACTTTAAGCACGCTGTAATAACGAGGTTTTTTAAAAGAAAAGCGCCGACATACCGGAATGTTAAGCAGCACGTTTAATAATAATAATAATACATGTAATAATAAATCATCCATACCAGGCTAGATCTAGTCGTGTGACTTATCTAAATGACATTTGCAATTTGGGCTGTAACTAAACGACTGTACTTGTTTGTGAATATAATTGAGCTAGGATCTGGAAAAGAACCTTTAAGGCTTTTGAGCCCAACCTGGTTCCAGATCAGCCTGCGTATACACGCAGTCTGATCAGGAACCATGTTGTTCTCCAATAGCTTCGTCATGGTCTGTAGCAACCATATGGGAGTAATATGGTTCCCTCTCAGACTGCACCTATTTACAGCCTGATCTTGAAACATATCTCTCTCAAATGCTATAAGGGACGTTTTTCCAGATTCCGGCTCATATGTGACCCGTCACGCTTAAAGGGACCTTATGGGAATCATGAAAAGCATCGAGCCTAGCCTGTCTGCGTAGTCCGCGCAGCCATACTAGGGCCGATGCTTTCCACTCTAATATAATTTTCTAAAACTAGAATGCCTAAGCATGTGTTCCCTTTCCAAATACGTCTTCTGGTTGACCTCTGCTGAGCATGATCAGCTTGTCAGAACTTGGATTTTTTTGGGCTTCTGATAAGGTCCCTTTTAGCGTGACGGGTCACATATTTATTAACAGATGACGAAATGAACATTAAAAGAAAATTAGCGGGAAACCATGCTTAGAACATCATGACAAAGCTGGTGCGTTATTCTCAATGTCACTTTCCATAATCACAACAGCTTATCGTCTTTCGGCAAAGGGCAGATAACTCAGAATTTGCGATTTCAATCTGGATGAAAATCACATATTCACCCAAGACATTGTAAATGCAAACATTTTCATTTTGTTTTGCATTTGATTGGGCTATATTTGTAAATTTTAGAATGTAAAAATTGTCAGAAATAGCATTTTTTGACATTCAAGGGCACATATCTCAGCACTTTCTAAAACAATTTCGTCCAATTTCGTCCAAAATCAATCTCACACAAGGGCTTATGACCATTCACATTTTGACAAAGTTTGGTGAATATCGAATTATATTTGTGCTGACCGCAATGGCTTATTTGTAGTATTATTATTCATTTAAGCTAAGTAAACATTTCTGACTTTCTGTACGAAGGAAAGCCAGAAAATGTATTTTGTTACTTATTCCACAATTTGTCATGGGTTTTCATGCATTCAATGGGCCGTAACTCATTTTCCGACTAGCTATCAAAAATCCCTAATAATTTTGCAATGACATTAATTAGCAAGTACGCACAAAAAATGTCCAATATGTCGCTTTATAGAAACGTGTTGATATTTTCTCCAAAGTGGGGAGATGAAAAAATAAAAATGAAAAAATAGCCTTCATAAAATGCCAAATATTTATCATAAGCAAGCCAGTGGATCTCATGGCATGTTAACATGAGCTCATATAAAAAAAGCATAATGTTT
Source organism: Fragum sueziense (assembly GCA_963680895.1). Taxonomy (NCBI): domain Eukaryota; kingdom Metazoa; phylum Mollusca; class Bivalvia; order Cardiida; family Cardiidae; genus Fragum; species Fragum sueziense. The sequence continues at coordinate 29,923,948 of OY804609.1, read as the reverse complement.
AAAAAATGCCAATTATTTACGTTTGAATAGAAAAATGGTGAATAAGAACCTTGGGTAAGGCCTGAATAGAATTACCCCACCCACTTTCAATATACAATATACACAAAACCAAAGGTCCGTTCGATTAAGATTTTTCGGCAAAACATGTTCCCTTTGTGCATCTATTTGAACTAAAATATTATTGGACAATTTAGGTTCCAGGAAAACGGCCTTATGGACCCCATGAATATTTTCTGCATTTTTTGCGCCACGTGATTCCTTTCTGTGTTTCGTTGTATTACGAAATTAAACTGTTTTAATCCTGTAAATATGTAGGTAATTCTTAATGCATTAAATAACATTTTTATTGACATTTTGTTTTTTTCCGTTATTAATATTTTGTTCAATTTATTATGATACATTAGGATTTGGTGCGCTGGACTTGTAACACAGGTCGTTTCGACCAAGAGGTTCCGAGTTCGAAATCCCGATAGTGGAGGTTGTTCGTGGCTTCTTATTATTTCTCATTCGGCTTGAGTACTGGTGTATTTCCAGGAAGCAAAATTGAGATGTATTAAATAAGTTGAAGAAACTTGCTTCCCAATTGATGTACAGTAAAAACGTTCAAAGTAACGTCCGAAGACAAGCTGCATTCCCTTTCCCAAACAAGACCTGATTTTGACGTCTCTAATAGACTAGACTTGGGAAAACATTGAGACAAAAGAAGAAACTGCTGATAACCTTTTGTCTCAATATTTTCTATGTCATATTTTACACAAATCCTATCTTTAATAACTTCTATTTTGTCATTTGTGGCAGTTTTTGAATTGGATCACCCTAAAAATTTGCCGTTTGGGAAAGGGTTAAACCTTCTTTCGCTTTTGTTTGCCGAAATCGTGTCAGTAACGTGGTTACGTCCGTTCTAGTCACAGTAGACGTGGCCAGCGATCGTGTAACTAGCTTCTAGACGAAAACCTTACGAGCTTCCGTATTAGCTAGAGAAAGAATAGCTTTCATTTGTTCTAAGGAAATGTTTCGAGAGCTGGTAAACAAAACCAGCTTTAATCCACTAATTGGCTTTTCACATTGAAGCCTTTCTTCCCGCAACAAAATGCACTTTTGTTCGATTGATACTAAGAGTTGGCTCTCGTGCGTTTCTGGATGAACTAAGATGTTCCCTAAAGATGCAAACAATGTGTGATGAAACTTGGCTACGCTCTCCACAAAAACCTCAAAGCATTCCAATGACATACTGACGTTATACAATGAGACTGCTTGTAAGTTCGTCATGTTCTCGGATAATTGAAATAATGTCTCGCCGAAGTCAATATTATTCACTTTGAGAATTTTCAAACAGGACAATGTTGGAACGGTGTCTGACAAGGCTTGTGGCAATTCTGGAAGATGTTCGTTTCCTTCAACCCGCTCCTGTTCGTTTGTAGATTGATTGTCCCCAGTTTCAAATTCTTCACCTGTCTCTGTGGAATGTTTAGTACCATTCCATTCCACCGCTGATATACTAGCTTTCGTGTCATCTAAGTCTTGGTCAATATTACGTGTTGACTGTGTTGATGATACTTCGTTTTGTGAAGGCGCTGCCTCGCTTTTTGTTTCGATTCCAGGTGAAGTATCTTCATCTTCATTATCGGATGGAAATGATTCCTTGATACCACCATCGTCTATAGTCATATTTTTGAGTGTATGATTCAGTGCTTTGACAAATCTAACCAACAGTGGTTCTTCATCTGGAGAAGCAAAGTCAATATCGAAGCATTTATTTTGACTCTGTTCTAACTCCAATATGATGAGAAGTTGTGAGAATTTCAAAGCTCGTAGAAATGGATCAACGTTTTCACATTTTCTCATGTTTATTCTTTCCAAGTTGCACTTAATTTCCTGTTTTGGGAGCAGGGTTACCTCATTCAGTACGAGATATTTCAGATTTGCATAATACGACATGTCCAGTTCAAATTTACATCTTCTGCCTCTACACGTTGTGCAATATACTTCAGCTATAAATAACGCCACAAGTTGTGTTTGGTACGACACAATAGATTGTAACTCCTCTTTTGTGTGGTGATCGCATCGGAAGTCCACTATCTGGAGATATGTTAGATTCTTGTGTGAAACTGCTGTAAACAGTTTTCTGTAATTGACGGTCTCCTTGTCGAAACTGATCATTTTAAGACGAATCAATGACGGCGCTCTCTCTATCATATTTCCAAGTGAGTCAATACCCTGTTGATCATATACACCTTGGACGTCAATCAGAGACATATTTGGAAGACTGATTTGGTTTCCAACACACAATACTTTGTCTCCTAAGTATTCACACTTAAAAGACTTTATTCCCTTAAAAGTAAGACTGTGCAAAATCTCGTCAGAAGGGGTAAATTTCCTATCAATCCAAAAGTACACTTCATCATAAACATCATGTAGTTCGACAAAATTGATTTTGTGACTTTCAAGTGAAGCTTCTTCTATTGCATCAAGCACACAGTCTTGTATTCTTACTACCAAGTCAGGAATATAGCATTTCGACGGGAATACTCGCCTGTAATTCTGTATCTCTTCATGTGCGTCAGCAAGGCAAGCAATGTGACTCGAGACTTGACCTACAAAATCTGGCCGAATTCCACATATATAAGCGAGTATCTCCGATTCTTGTAGTAAGTCTTCTAAACTTGGATATTTGTTCAGAAACTGTTGTAAACTAGTTTCGCCATTATTCGCTATGTACAAGGCAGCAAACATCTCCTGTATTGTTTTATGTAGAAATGACAACCTCTTCATTTTCGATGTAGCCTGTCCTGTGAATTTTGATTGTGATAAAAGGGCTACTTTCAAACAAAGGTCAATATCTGTTCGAGTTAGACCGTACATGTCACAAACTGCCTGTGGAAATATCAATGCATCATCTGGGATTTTTTCGAGCAATGTATGAAAGGAAAGTCTGGAAAGACTGTGTAACAGGTTGCTGTACTTTTTGCAATATACTAAATCTCCATTACCGTTTGGAAGAAGTATCAACTTTTTGTTTTCACTTTTTTTCTCCTTGCTTTCTATACCTGCTTTGTTTTCGGCTACTTCTAGCATCATGTCAATTATATTGAAGCAGATCCCAAGTCTAGTGTTCCCACAGTCTCTTCCGTCAAACCATAGACACACCATGTAACTCATCAAAATTGGAACATTAGAAAAACGTGGCCAGGTTTGTGTACGTGGGTCAAAGTTATAGAAGTCGTTCCAGTAAGATAAGTAACAGGGGCATCTTTTATAGTTCTTCTTCTTCTTATATTTTCTGTTTAAATGAGCCACCAATTTGATAACTATAACATTTGGGTCTGTAAGTCCAATCATTTCAATTTCCTGCTCAACATCGCAAACTCGAGGCCGTACTCGTTCGATTTTGTAAGGTCTTGACGTCATCAGAACTGAATAATGTTCTCTTCTGTCGATTTGAGGAATTATCCCACCTGACCATTCATCAAGACCATCGAGCAAAATTAAACACTTCTTTGACTCTCTTCTCAACACTTCAGCCAAAGCTGCGTGCAAAGACTCTTTCACCAAATGTAGTTGGATCATTTCCTCAACACGAACGATTCCATTTAGATCTCGTAGTGGCAAGTAGAACAGATAGTCGAAGCTCTTCAGGAATTCAATATCTGGCTTTGAAATACATCTATTCAAACTTTTTGTGTCATCAGTATGAATTTTAGTCCACGCAGATATTATCATCAGGCACAACGTTGTCTTTCCATAGCCTCCATTTGCACCAATGCATGCTCGATTAATTGCTTTTCCGTTCTTTATGAATATACCCTTTATTGAATTGCTAAATGACCACAAATCCGTCTCCGGTTTTGTTTGGCTATAGTTTGCTTCCCTCATTTTCGGCATCACAAACACTTCATCTACATCAATTTCCACGTCGTCAACAAGAGGGGAAAGTGGTATTTGCGAGTATCCGTTCCTCTGGTAGTGTTCGAGAAGATGATTCTTTAATCCTACAACGAAAAAATATCCGTCAATGTATGTTTGTAATTTAATCCTTTCCCAAACGACGAAATTTTAGGGTGGTCCAATTCAAAAGCTGTTGCAAACGACAGAATGGATGTTAGTAAAGTTTGGAATTGTGCGTGATATAGTCAAGAAAATATTGAGGTAAAAGGAAAAACTGCTGGTTATCAGCAGTTTTTTTTCTTTTGTATCAATGTTTTCACGAGCCTATTCTATTAGGGACGTCAAAACCAGGCCCCGGTTTCTCGAAAAAACTTAAGTATATTCTCATGAGAACATGCTCAACTTCAAAGGGATACTCTCCAACGTTGAAGGCTATTCGATTGGAGTTCACGTGGATTTCGTGCGATTTGAGCACGGTGCTCAGATTTGAGCATGAGAACGTACTTAAGTTTTTTTCGAGAAACCGGGGCCAGGTCTTGTTTGGGAAAGGGTTGGACAAGTAAATGGTCATGTTTTCAGTATCAAATTAGATTTCCTATTTACACTTTGCATTTGTCACGAGAAATTAATAGGTACAAGTCATATGTCGTCACATAAATTCATCTCTTTTTTCAATTTGTTTGTTAATTTGATTTAACAAGGTAGTTTGAATTATATTATAATCTTACCTAAGCTTTGACTCACTTCATCGTGGTCACTGGTCTGTTTGTTCATTATTTCTCCTGTCCTGTTGTAAATGACTTCAAGTGCATCAGCCTTTGACTCATCAATTGCAAGCTTTGCTTCTTCCAATAGAGTCTCTTTTCTATCTTCCAGCTCTTTCATTGCTTTCGTCTTTGTAACTGTTACACTTTTTCCAGCAGAACCGATCATTTCTTGTTTGTGCTTTTCCAATTCATCAACATTTTCTTTTGTATGTGATTTTAGTTTCTTCATGCTTTCATCGGTTTTCTCGGAAATAGTGTCTCGTGACGATTCCGTTGAAGCTTGTATATCTTGCCTTGTTTTATCCATGAGAAGCTTGCTTTTGTTTTCTAATCCTGTAATAGCTTTATCCTTTGCTCCAGTAACACTGACTTCAGATTCTCTTTTATGTCTTTGTAGTTCTTGTACATGTTCAGCAGTTTCTGATGTTAGCTTTTCTAGGTTTTCTTTCATCGCTAAAGAAACAGCCTCTTTCGCCCCTTCTTCTGAAGAATTAATAGTTTTATTTGCTTCTCGCAGCTTTTGTTCTAAGGAGTTAAGTGCTTCACCCTGTTTTCTTTCGATTTCTCTAGAGGCTATTTTTTCGGCCTCTGTGATACTTCTTTTCGCAGTACTTGCAGTAGAAACAATTTCGTTTTCTTTTAATACTATTTCTGCCACAGCTTCGTTTTTAGCGTCTTCGATGGTTTTTATGGCCGCAAGTGCTTCTTTTCGGAGACTTTCCCTTTCTTGTTCGGTGATGATTATCTGATCTGCTATAATCTGAAGAATATTCAATGGGGATACCGATAACAATAATGATGTTGATGGTTAGCATTTTCACCTTTTTACGGAACTATATGCTAAGCAGTCAATTTTGCTACTTTCATTATGTGTGTGTCTCGTATCTTCTGCAACAGCTTCTTATTAAACAAATTGAACATGTTTAAAGTGTTCTTGTATAGTAAAAGAAAATGGCATTGTATTTCAGTAAGGATCGTGGCTCATTTGTTTTGAGTGGGAATCCCTTTCACGTAAAGTTACGAGTAAGAATAGCAAATGAATATATAAACAGCTTAGTAACGTGTACTTAATTTGCAGATTTCGTGTATTGGTTCGGTCTCCGTATTTTACAATTAACCCATATAGTCATACAACAAACGTTAACCCATTAACAAACATTGACACCTTTTGGCGCCCCTAAAGAAAAATGCTTTTGAAAAAACATTGTGGAAAATGAAGAAAATGCTTGTGACAAGCGATTTCTTCATTTCCCACGATGTTTTCTAAACAAAAAGACATAAAAATGTAAAATTCAAAGCACTTGAAATTGCCGTCTGCAACACCTTTCAAATTGGAACAGTCCAAAATTTTGTCGTTTGGTAACGGGTTAATTACCATCTGGAGCTTCTTTGCAGCATCTTGGGCCTCCGGTCTCCCCTGTATATGTTTTGCGTCTGTAAGAACTTTCGTAAACACGACAAAGTGAGACTTCAAATCTGACGAACTGAGTTCAAATCTAGCACTATGCATAATAGCATTTCTCGCATCTCTAGCCTAAAAATATAAAATTAGATTTGTATTAACAACTTCAGAAAATCTTTACCGCTTTTCTTGCTTCTGATAGCTATAAATTAACAACTTTCTTGAAAAGTTCGATTTTAAAAAAGGCATGCAAACACTTGCAGTGTTCTGCATAATCGAGAATTTGTAATGAAATAACTTTTGTGTTGAACCTGTAGAAATGAAATAGATATTTTTAGCCTTTAAAATCAAGCGATACTTTAAAGTATTACTTCATTTTAGCAGTACATATTTATTTACCTGCTCAAACCCATTGTTTTTCTGGCCTAAATTCTCGGAGACAAGTCCTTGAAAATCTTCGTGATTCAGAATAACACTTATGAACCCTGGAAAATCCGTGTCATCAGCGGACATCTTGTCTTGGTAACCTGTCGGTGCCATGAAACATTTTGCAAACTCCCAGGAAGAACTGTGCCAAAGCGTAGCCGTAGTGTTTCTGAAAGACGGTCCTCCATGTCGATGCGCATTAATGATTTCATCTCTGACTTTATTGCAAATATTCTGGGGACACTGCTTGGGTTGACATCCGGGATCGTTTTTGTCATGGAATGAGCAGTTATTTTTCTTGCCGCATATATTTCGTGTCGGGCATGACAACACGTTTTGTGTCGAGCATGCTGAGCAAGAACTTCCACTTGGCAGACCTTGCAAGGTTGTGGCATAAACCTTCTGATGGAAACTGTTGATATTTTCCTCAACAAATGTTTTGATGCCGAGTCTTGTACATTTGATCCCTTTTATGGCTTTGTACCAGTTGTTCTCCAATGTTGCTTGAAAGTCTGACATCTTCTGTGCTTCATCATTGGGTGACAAACCTGAAATACAGGAGACAAGTGTATCATCAACAAAATCCTCATGCAATAACAAAAATTTAATAAAATTAACAAATAAATTCAGGGTAGAAGGAGGGAAACGTGTCGTAATACATAAGGCATATTCGACTGGACCGTTTGTTGCATAATTGTTTTTCGTTACTTAACTATTTTTATTCGACTGACAAAAAGATGTCATAAAATTAAGTAATTTCTTAACGAAAAAAATTCTGCGTTAAGTATGTCACGTGACAAAACAAATTGACAAATCTACTAATATTGCAGCTTGAAATTATTTCATTATGTACCTATTGCAATTTTATGGGCAAACTTAAATTGATTAAATATTGATAAAATTTAAAGGATATTAAAAGAAAAAAACAAGAAAGATTGTGCTTCATTTGCGGATGTACACGAAGAGGTTTCATCGGGTGTTTCCGTTACCGAACAGTAACAAGAAATGCCGACGATGAATAGATTTAAAGAATGGCGGCATTTTGGTTAACTAATTTCGTCTTTTGTATTCGACTAAATGAAAATCGTTGACTAATGGCGATGGTCTGTGCAGGTGGGCGGAGCTAAGCGTTACTTAACAAAAATGTTGCAGTCGAATACACCCACAGTTTGTGTTCATTGTTGCCATGCGACGACACCAGAAACAAAATGGCCGAGTAGGTCAAATGGGCCGGGTAGGCTTCAAACATGATTCATTTCATGTTTACTTTCTTTCGTGGATTTTGTTACAGTTTAAAAATGAGGTTAACTCTTAAAGAAATATGTATATTAATCTATTTATATATATCTACAACACGAATTAACACACGATTTTGTTACAATAGAAAATATTTGTAATTTGCTTTTCAGAAAAAAAAAATCGTAACTACAGTTTTAGATAAGCTGTAGTTACGAGATTTTTGTTGAGAACAGCCGATATGGAAATTCCCCATTTCTACTTTCGTTTTCGATGGTACATTAGTTATCGCATTTATTTTTTCTAACGACAATTTTACCAGCTTACAATTGATAAATATGTTTAAAAGAGATTATTTAAAATTTCTCACCTAATGATTGTCCACTGTTTCATCAAAAAAAAAAACACTTAAATTGTTTTGAACAGACCAAACTATATAGGCGTACGCCATTACAGGATTAGAGTTTTATTCAATATACAAACTTGCCAGTGCATGATGGTATTGATTAGTAACCATTTCCCAAAACGGTAAAAAAAGAATGCATGAAGGCTGCTTCCAATAGCAAATTGGATGATAACAATTGTCAAATACAAGATCAGATTTGTGTACAATATAGTGGATCCCCACAGTAATTATTATAATAAAATGAAAACCTTTATAATTCACGTCAAAACTAAAGGTATAAATTTCTGTAAGTGTGGACTCAAAACCACCTTAAAGGTAAAGCTCATTGTGGTTCTTAAAATAGTTTACGTTCCAAATTTCCAAACCTGATTGGCTAACTGATTACAGGTCTAATTTGTCTAACCTTTTGTTTCAGAGAAAAAAAAAACATCAAAACAACGAAATAAGCCTAATGAAAATCCAACGATGTTGTTCATAGTCGACAAAATCACGGTGGATAATCACGTGATACAATATTTTCAGAAAATCTTCAATAATTTTGTAAAAATAGGACCGCTTTTAATACGGTTTGAAGCAGAGAAAGTGGACAGACGTCACACATTAGATGGACATGGTAGATTTTCGATAAAAAAAAGTTATTGAAGATAAACCAAAAGTTTGGTTTATCTTCAATAACTTTATTATCAGTTGATTTTTCAAAAATCCACTCCGTACAGGGTATTCCTGACATGTTCCCACCTTCTCTACTCCAAACCGAATTCAAATTGATCAAGTATCGACAAAGTTATTGAAGATAATCGGAAATTCTAAGTCACGTCGGAATTATTCGGGCGCGGTCGAAAATATTCGGCGGTGGAACTTTCCACCGCCGAATGTTTACTACAGCGCCCGAATAAGTTCGGACACGTAACGACGACACTCGGAAAATCCAATGTTTTATGAATCTCAAAATGGTCGCATTGCGGGTAATCTACCTTAAAACAAAAACATAAGTGGAAAGTATAGTATGTACAATAGTACCGGCCGAAAATGACAGTGACGTAGGTTAATGTTTACTAATTGACAACCAATAAACTCTGTTCGTATTTGTAACGGTGCAAATCAGACGAATTGATTGGTTTTGCAGCAGTAAACATCAGCCTACGTCACTGTAATTTTCGGCTGGGACTATTGTATGTATGTGTTAAGGTTTTTTATCCTCGGTTGCCGGACATTTCCATATGACCGAGTAGTAGACCGGGCGTGCCCAGGAAGGAACTCCCTTCTTTTGACCTGTTTCCAGCTTTGAATGGTGGAGGAAGACCCCAAGTGAGCACCTGGGTAGAACCACCGACGTTCCGCAAGCCAGCTGGATAGCTTCCTCGCATGAAAATTCATATGTCCCTGGCGGGATTCGAACCCACAGAGGAGAGGGGCAAGTGATCCTGAGTCTGCGACTCTAACCACTCGGCCACGGACGCCCCTGGAAAGTATAGCCTGTATCGATCCCGTTTTAAAGCGACTATTTATAGAATATGGTGGCGGGCTATTGACCGCCGACTGTCAATCAAAAACATCGATTAGCCAATGGGCGATCAGAAAAATGTCATGCCCCAATTGTTCTTCGTTGCACGTATTATTGTATCGATTTATATTCTGTTCTTATTCGGGAGACAGGGCGGAGCCTAGTAAACGGTTCATTACATTTAAGCTTGGGGAGAAACAGCCTTCTCGATTAGCGGTAAATCGTCAGTAGTATTGCAAAACATTATAACTACAGCGTGAATCAAGCTGTAGTTACGAGGTTTTATAACAACACATTTTACTATCGCATATTCTTTCAATTTCGAAATGTGTTCATGCTCGTGCCACACGAATTTCTCTTATATTAACAAAGATATCGAGAAGTAAACTCGAATAACCTCTTTGCTTAGCCACACCCTGAAAGGTGAATAAAAACGGAGTATATCGACTGACAATCAAAACAATCGACATTCCAGTTGCAAAGAATTTTGGACTATAGTGCCACCACTGACCTTGAGACTCAAATGTACTTTTAATTGTTGACTAATCCACGTGAGAGGGGTTGTATGTTTATACTGTACGGTGTAATTTTGTCAAAATATTTTAATACTGCGACGTGAACATAAAGTAACCGTGGTCGAGTGGTAAAACAGCGTCACCAACAATTGCAACTTGGAAGATGTGGGTTCGAATCTCACAAAGTCGAGTTTTATTTACCATTTTTTGTTCTTATTCTTTTTATTATCTTATTATTCATTTTTTCCATCACCTTAGATACCGTTCTAAATGATAGCTTTGCGCGTAGTTCTGAATAATTCATTTAAAATAATATAATTTATTAAGTCATAAATGTCAGACATGTCTGATTTGTAGGCTTACATAGATACAACCCTGATGACAGAGAACTTATTTGAATGTATACATATTTTGTATGGACGAAACATGTGAAAAAATGCTCCCTGCAAAGATAAAATAAAAAAGATCGAATAAAAAAAAAAAAAAAAAAAAAAAAAAAAAAACATGAAAAAATATAGTGGAGTTTTCTGGTATCGAACCCTGGCTAAAATATTTCATTAGAACGGGAGACCACCACCTTACCCACTTTGCCACAGAGACTTTTTTTAATGTGATCCTTGTTTTTGAATGAAATATTGTACCAACGGTTGAATTTAAACAAAGGGGTTCCGAAAACCCGTTTTACCTATTTAGTTGGACTCGTCTGTTCAGAGGTCATGGTTTATTTATAACAATAGACTAGGTTTCTTGTATGTTTTGATAAACCGTCGGTGTTGTTATAAAATCTCGTAACTACGGCTTAAATTAAGCCGTAGTTACGAAATTTATAACAACACCTACGAAATACTATTTTGTTTGTCCGAATTAACTTCACGATTAACTGGATAAAATCGTTCCCTATAAACGGACACACGTCCATTGTTTGTATTAAATTCTATGTTGGGCGGAGCGATCTGTCGATTGGCGTTTGGTCAATTGTAGTCATCCGGACGTCGGAGCCTGTGTCTGCGTAATTGCCGCAGCTCTTTATGAACAAATTATTCTTGTTATATCAATTTTTCAATTACGATTTTTTCAGCTGCCTCGCCAATGCCGTGTGTCGACACAATAACAAACTGTGACGAGTACCAGAACGATGTTTGTACCAATAAAGTCTTCTTTCAATGGCGAGCAACACATTGTAGGAAATATTGTAAACTTTGTTGAAATGTGAATAATTGGAGATTGTTTTTACTGAATATAAATAAACTGAAATCTTTGGACAGACGTACCCATCTGTGTTGATTTTCTCATTGGTTATTGTAATTTAGAATGCACTAACAGGGATCTTGACTACAGGGATCTCAACTATGGCATATGAGACCAACATGGATCCAGATCAGCCAGTGCATACGCACAGTCTGATCAAGACCCATATTGTTCTCTGATATCTTCTTCGTTAGCTGTACATAGTAGCTTTGAAATGCATTTTTCCAAGATACCGACACATAACCATATTTTCCGCGCATTTTTTCAGCTGCCTCGCCAATACCGTGTGTCGACACAATAATAAACTGTGACGAATACCAGAACGATGTTTGTATAGTGCTCCAACGATAATTAGGTTCCCGCCAAAAATATAGACCATACCCATTTGATAATGAAAGGTTAGTCTGGCTTACCTGCCCCTAATACTGCGTTATTGGGTCAGGAAGACACCAGTAATGGCGACGTCCATTGCGCTGATATTTTAACAAAGGTAAAGAACAAAGTTCTTTAATTTTGTGAGCAGAGAAGGGTCATTAGAAGAGTAGATAGGTTTCGGTATATTTTTAACTCTAACAATGAAAGTTTAACATGACCGCAACGCTAACCCGAAATAAAACGGTTTTAAATTATGTACATGGAAACTATATGAAGGCAATTTGGATCCAACTCTAATCAGTAGTCCGATTAGCTCAGTGGTTAGAGCGTCTACTTTAAAATCCAGAGGTCCCTAGTTCGAATCCCAAGAGTGATACATATTTTAGCCACATCCGCTTTCTTTTTACATTTTTCATACCAAATGGTTCTACAGATTGCAAAGACGTAATAAAAACACAATTACCAATTATGTTTTAATTGCATCTTAGTGATTTCCAGAATAGTTTGGTTTGAGAAAATTTATTAAAACAAAATGTAGACGAAAAAACATTTGCCGTGGGATTCGATCCTTCGACCTCTAGTGTCGAAGTCAGACGCTCTACCACTGAGCTAATCAGACCACTGGTAGAGTGCATCCAAATTGCGTTTAAATAGTTTTCATGTACATAATTTAAAACCGTTTTATTTCGGGTTTGCGTTGAGGTCATGTAAATCTTTTATTGCTAGTACGAGTTAAAAATATACCGAAACCTATCTACTCTTCTAATGACCCTTTCCTGCTCACAAAATTAAAGAACTTTGCTCTTTATCTTTGTAATTAAATTACTCCACTGGAGGCGACCATGTTTAGTGAATGCCTGACGTACTAAAATACATAGTACGACAGGGAACCAGACTAAATGAAAGGTTAGACAGATCAAAACAGAATTATCGCAATTATCGCAATGAAAACGATGATTATATTGTAAGTATAACTCTCTCCAAATACCTGTGTCTGTGGTCTAACGGTTAAACAGTTGGCGCTTGACCGCAGGAGATGAGTTCCTTTTTAACTGTGTGGGTTCGATTCCACACATAGCCTTGTATTTTTATTTTTTTTTTTCTTATTTTTTCCCATACTTGCGTTTTACTTTTTTTTTGTTTGTTCCTTTCACATTTGTATATACAGTCTATCGGCTATAAGTGTAGACTTGTATACAAACACTAAAAAACAAATACATAGTTGTAACATTTATCAAACCATTTATCGTTAGCTGTACGGGCGAATTAATGTCCTAACTCATTTATTCTCGAAAAAGAAAGTGTTTGTGTTGGGTCATTTTCAACAACAAGCGGTATAGTGTTTGTATACAAGTCTACAGTTATAAACGACGAGATATAGATGTATATTCTTTATTTTCAATGTATTTACCATTGTCAAACGTAAAAAAAGGCTGAATAAAATTTAAAAATGCTGCAATTGCAAGTAGATCTTAAATGAGCTTCACATTTTTTATGCTTTTCTATGTAGAAAACAGTTTGTGAAATGAAAACATACTTTTGACAAGCAGTTTCATTTTTTCGAATAAATAAATGAAAAAAGTCATGATCTTTTATTTTGTGGGCTGTCAAAAAGCGTCATCATGTGGAAATTGATTAAATGTTTTTTATTCACAATATATAAAGATGCACTACACTACAAAACATAAATTAAGCAATAAAGGTGTGGAACTCTTACTGTCGCCCAACAGCAAACATTTAGACTGCTAAAATTTTAAAGTTTTCTAAACTGAAATTGGCGATTTTCCGAAATTATCTGATAAATCTTTATAAAAATCATAAAAAGTCTGCTTTCTTGTCGTCTTTTTTCTAAAATTATAAAACAAAATATATTTGTAAAACAAAATATGTAATTACCCATCGTCCTATGAGACTCGAACCCACGTTTGCTAAAAGAAAATGGACGAAGCGCTGGTGTTCTATCCACTGGGCTATCGAGTATGTCTGTGTAATTTAGTGTAAAATATAACATTTTAATCGTATATAACAAGTATTTCTTACCTGTAGGCCGAGTTCATTCTATTTATAGCTTTGTTTGTAAACAGCACATTATCGTTGGAGTTAAACGAGAATAGTTTACGGTTGTTTTGGTTTATTTTTAGGTAGAACTACTACCTTTACCTGCGTAAAATTAAAGCAATACAACCGTATCTATTCTCGTTTAATTGTGAATCGATTATACTAATAAAGTCTTCTTTCAATGGCGAGAAACACATTGTAGAAAATATTGTAAACTTTGTTGATTTTCTCATTGGTCATTATGATTTAGCATTCACTAGATCTAACTGGGATCTGGAAAAGGGTCATCAATGGCATATGAGACCAACATGGATCCAGATCAGCCTGTGCATACGCACAGTCTGATCAAGACCCATAGTCTTCTCTGATAAGTTCTTCATCAGTTGTTCATGGCAGCTTTGAGATGCCCTTTTCCTAGATTCCGGCTCATAGTAATATTTTCCGTTCATTTTTTTCAGCTGCTTCACCAATCCCGTGTGTTGAAACAATAACGAACTGTGACGAATACCATCTAACGATGTTTGTACTAATAAAGTATTCTTCCAATGGCGAGAAACTCATTGTAGGAAATATTGCAAACTTTGGTTTTCTCATTGGTCATTATGATTTAGAATACACTAACAGGGATATGGAAAAAGGGTCATCTATGGCATATGAGACCAACATGGATCCAGATCAGCCTGTACATACGCACAGTCTGATCAAGACCCATATTGTTCTCTAATAGCCTCTTTATTAGCTGTACCTAGCAGCTTTGAGATACCATTTTCCAAGACCACGGCTCATGCACTTATTATTTTTCCATTCTGACCATTTCAGCTGCTTCACCAATACCGTGTGTTGATACAATAACGAACTGTGACGAATACCAGAACGATGTTTGTTCCAATAAAGTCTTCTTCCAATGGCGAGAAACACATTGTAGAAAATATTGTAAACTTTGTTGAAATGTGAATTGGAGATTGTTTTTACTAAATATAAATAAACTGAAATCTTTGGACAGACGTATCCATCTGAGTAGGTACATGCACAGGCACTTGGTCCAATTGTTCTCTATAATCTAAATATAAACTTTTATGACATAAAAGTTAATATTTAGATTATAGAGAACAATTGTGCCAAGTGCCTATGGGTACATGGAGGTAGTTGGCCTATTGTTCACGTGGTATTTGAATGGTTTAGAGAAAGCGTGTAGGCCCTACCGTTAGATGTAATCGTATCGCCTCTAACTTTGGAGAATCAATAGCTAAAACTTAAAGCACGTTGCAATTACGAGTCTTTTAAAGAAAAGCGCCGATATACCGGAATGTTAAACAGCACGTTTGCATTCCAAAACTTTCAAAGCATTTGATGATAATGATTTACACGATCATGTATCATACCTTTCATATCAGGCTAAATCTAGTCGTGTGACTTGTGACATTTGTAATTTAGGTTGTAGCTAAACGACTGTACTTGTTTGTGAACATATGAGCTAGGATCTGGAAAAAGGTCCTTAACGCTTTTGAGCCCAACCTGGTTCCAGATCAGCCTGCGAATACACACAGGCTGATCGGGAACCATGTTGTTCTCCAATAGCTTCGTCATGGTATGTAGCAATCATATGACAGTAATATGGTTCCCTGTCAGACTGCACCTATTTACAGCCTGATCTTGAAACATAGCTCTCTCAAATGCTATAAGGGACGTTTTTCCAAATTCCGGCTCAAATGTGACCCTTCACGCTATAAGGGACCTTATGGGAATTGTGAAAAGCATCGACCTTAGCCTGTCTGCGCAGTCCGCGCAGGACCGATACTTTCCACTCTAATACAATTTTCTAAAACTAGAATGCTTAACATGCCTTTGCATGTGTTCCTTTTCCAAATACGTCTTCTGGTTGACCTCTGCTGAGCATGGGTTATCAGCAGTTTCTTCTTTTGTTTCCTAATGTTTTCCCAAGCCTTATTTATTGAGGACGTCAAAACCAGGCCTTGTTTGGAAAAGGGTTAACAGATGACGAAATGAACACCAAAAGAAAATTTGCGGGCGACCATGCTTAGATCATCATGGCAGAGATGGTACGTTATTCTCAATGTCACCAAATGAAAATGTTTGCATTTACAATGTCGTGATTTAGTGTGGCTTTCATCCAGATTGAAATTGCAACTTCATATTGTTATTCAAGGGCGCATAACTCAGCACTTTCTACAACAATTTTGTCCAAAATCAATCTCGCACAAGAGCTTATGACCATTCACATTTTGACAAAGTTTGGTGAATATCGGATTATATTTGTGCTGACCGCAGTGGCTTATTTGAAGTATTATTTGCGGAGGCAAGCTAAAAATTTAAGTTAAAGTGACATTAGTATCCGTAGGCCCAAATCCCTTATGATCCACAGAAGTGGGCTTTTAGCATGTTGTCGCACCGTTTATAGACTTTATAAGACAGAATACAAGATTCATACAGCAAATGACATAAATCGATAATCATGCAGCGGCGTAAAGATATGTAAAATATTCAAAGTGGGCAGATACTGCCAGATTGTGTTTACGAAATGATGTGATATTGGGTTTTAAATCTAAGCCAATACAGATCAGACAGAGCTGACATTTGGCACAGAGGAAAATTAAAGGCAATATTTCATTTATGTACAGTTATTTTTACAGCAAATTATCCAAAAAATAAGTAAGTAACAGTAAATGTGTATCTTTAAGTAAACATTTCTGACTTTCTGTACGAAGTAAAGCCAGAAAATGTATTTTGTTACTTATTCCACAATTTGTCATGGGTTTTCGTGCATTCAATGGCCCGTAACCACGCTATGGGAGCCTGACCAGCGGCATCTATTTTTTCGAGCAAAAATGGCGGACATAACAAACCTGCAAGAAATAGATACTGCAATCAAAGGAAGATTTGTCACATTTATACTCAATTTTGCACGTTCATACTCATTAACATTTAAGTACATATATTGCTTTACCACTTTTGACTCTTAAATGAACTTATTAATCTTAAGATTATCTAAAATTGTGCCGACAATCTTCACGATGTGCTGTGCTCATCATTTTAAGCGAGAAATGCTTTAATGAACCAATCAAAAATCACACTTTACTGTTTCTACTGGTTTTATTTTCGTGTGTTGACATAGATTTCTGTAACTCTGAGTCGTGAGAGATGTGTATTATTAGAAAAAAAAACGAAAAAACGAAACTACTGTACGAGAAAAACTGAACTTTTTTCCGAGCAATGTCACAATCCACTGTATGCGTAGTTCGTTCATTGTTTACACGATTTTAGTTTGGAAATTCCAGTTTTTTCTGAACGCGTTAATCGAGCAATTGAAAACTTAGAGACGTATCCTAGTGGTCAACATTTTCAGTTAATCAACTGCATGAAGGATTAAATCTCTTTAAGCAGAGTCAATCTAAATGCGCATTTAAATTATTTTAACCCTTTTCCAAAGCGTAAATTTCAATTCAAAAGTAGCTGTTTTCCACAGAGTTGATGTTGAAAAAATATTGGGTTAGTGTAAAATAAAGCATTGAAATTATTGATGCAAAAGGAGGAAATGCTGGTTATAAATATTTCCTCTTTTGCCCCAATGTGTGCTCAAGCCTTTTTTGTTAGGAACGAAAAAACCAGGTCGTGTTTGGGAAAGGGTTTATATAGTTTTTGGAACTTGTTCATGCAAATTAAGCTATCTCGAGTCAAAGGAATTACAGCACTGTCTTGATGATGAAATAAATGAACAAATAAACTAAATGGTTAATATAGAACCTACTCATCAAAGCATGTGATTCACGAAATCGACACTAAATATTGATTTAAAAATGAAACATGTCTTTGAAATAGTATTCAATGTATATTTTCTCCTAACACCACTCATGTTCTGTCTGCCTTAGTACTGTCTCTTGTTTTTCTTGCACACACTCTCTCATTGGCTGGTTATGACCGCGGTTATCACAAAAATGGCATCGCGTTTCACTTTCAAATTTGATGTCCCGGCTTCGATCCTAGGGCGCGGCATATATCCTCTATGACATCTGGTACTTGTTTCATCAAAACATCGAAGACGTTTTTCTGACTTACTGATGTCTTACGAAACAACAATCAAATTACCTAGGACTTGATGGGAGGTGCGATACCTGACTCCTTTCCTAAGCGTGTAGACTGTAAGACATTGGTACTTAAGACATAAATACGCCTTAAAACCTTTGATGAAACTGGCCACAGTCTCCTACCAAATGGGTGGACAATCTTAAACCTAAGTGGCGTGAGTAGCTTCATTCTCGAAAACATCAAATGTAGTTGTGCTAGAGATGTTGAGAGAAATACAGGAATATGTTGGTAAGTCGTTTTAGATTTACTTTTCATACATGTAATATAGTGTCGAAAGAGGCATTTCACCCATTCTAATCGAACATTTTGTAGATACCAGGCCGCAGCCATAGCGCAGTCAGGTGCTCCAGTCGCAGCGATATTACCATGTAGTTTAAATAAGCATTAAGGGGAAATGCTCCAGTTTCCTATTTTTTCCAAATAAAAGAATTCATTTATTTTTTGTATGCTGAAACTATATGTACTTACCAATTCAAAACTGAAATAAAAATGGATGGTCAGCGATATTGTTTGAATTTTATAGGCATTCGTATAACATACCGCTACAGCGAAAAAATGCATAATTTCTTGCACCTACCCAAGGTCACTAAAATGCTTATAAATGCTCTATAATCATCGTTTAGTCCCGAAAACGGATTTAAAGTAACTTTTTACATTTAATAAGAACAGAAAACCCAAAATATGTGCTATTCTAAACGCACAAATGTGTAAATCAGCATGCTCGCGTGTTCAGTTCGATCAACGAAGCTGAAGTGTTTTATGTCAAAATTTGCATATTTTGGAAATATATCAAGTTCTACATCATATACTTTGATAAAACTCCATCATTGTATTAAGCAACGTGTCCTGGTAATAATTCAAAAAAGAAATTGTATAGGTCAGTACACTTTTTAGTGCATTACAGCAATTTTTATCAGCTACACACGAATAAAATGACGTAAAAACAGTGGTAACTGTGTATACACTTACAACTGTCTTGCTCTAAATACTCGATTTCCATCTTGACGAAACCAGTTTCGCATAATAAATACGCTTTTACCATCGAACATTGTAAATTCTAATCACGTGTTATATTATTGAAAATATGGTAGCGAATCATATATGGTACGAAATGTTTAATTTTCTATAGTAATGACCGAGTGTTCCGAAAAACTGGAGCATTCCCCCTTAAATCCCACTCCTTCCATCGATATGTCTAAACCAATAGGTGTCACTCCTCAACGAAACAGGCCTATTAAATATATAGTAAGATGGGTCAATTTGGCAGCTTCTAGCTTCTCTCAGAAGTCTTTGTGACACATTTTACATAGTCTGCCTGACAGACCATTCCTTTGTCTTTAATGTACTACCAAGAAAGTGGTATCAACAGCACCATCAGCTAAAATCACGCACCCGTGAGCACAGCCACCCTTGCAATTTGCCATCTCTTTCGGAATCTGCATGTGACACACCCTCGTGAAAGGTCACGACCGCGCAAGAAACTAGTTCCCGACAAATTCATTAAAACACACCCCAGCAGTACACTGATGGTCTGCCAGTATGCAGAACCACATTACATGCTTCTGCCTATTCTATAGACACGGGATCAATGCATCAAAAGGAGCGAATCCATTTTTGACGGAACTATGTTTGTATTCTACGACCCGGAAGCATTTTCCGTTGTGGAGTGTCTCCAATAACAATACAAATATGAGATTTCGTACGCAGTGAACCGTGTATTGCACGAGCGTAAAAGTTTCCATTCATGTGTATTTTTGGACATGGGTTGATGGAAGACTGTTGTAAATACCTATAAAATACTATGTATATATCATTGTCTTGCATAGTTCGTTTCCATAGTCGGTGTAAGTTTACGCGATCCAAAATTTTCCGTTCGTGAAATCTTTATTTGACGTGCAAATAAGAAGCATTCTTTTATTGTTCAGCTGGCGTGTGGGTGCTCAATTGTTTGAATACGACAGAAAGTTACCAAAAGGTATACACGTGTCCAACATTATTAAATCTATGAGTCCTTATATATTTCTCTTATGTATGTATTTCCGCGTGATATCCTTTGTATGTCCGTCTCTCTTTCATCTCATCCTCTCTTCTCTGTCTACCTAGGATTTAAATTCTATACTGAACAAAAGTGAAAACGCTACACCTACTTCGCTTGTCATATTTTTTCTAAATTTACAACAAGTAAAAATTTCAAATGAAAGTGTTTCGCATTGTTCATTGAGTTGGTTGTGCTTAGTGCTTTACGTTTTGTGGATGAAAAAAACGGACATGTTTAATGTAACAGGGGTCCGTTTTTCAGGTGTACAATTTGAACGGAAATTTTACACAATTTCAACCTTCAGAAATTCAAGCAGAAGAATGCAAACCATGCCGGACTGCATGGAATGGTAGTCCGCCAAGTTACCAGTCAGGAAATGTAAAGAAGCATTCGTAACATTGTATTAACGTTAAGAAAATGATGTTTTAAAAGCAGACTTTTCATTGTGTTCCAAAGCTTGAAAATTTTACAATGTAATCTTCTTAGGAAAATGAAATCGCTATTGCATGGACATCTGGGAACAATCCTAGTCGAAGAAAGGGTTAAAAATGCCCTGTAAAGTCAGCATGATGTTGCAAAAACCTCCAATCGAAAACCTTGATAAATTTGTGAATATCAAACATTTCAAATTCCCTATTTGTTTGTGTCAAAGGGAGGTAATTCGCAAAATTAACATATTAGACATTGATTTTAGAGCTTGCTACAAAAGATACACTTGTGTGATTTAAAATGTTTTTTTGGGGGGGCAACCCGGATATGAATTCCAATCACTGTATCATTTTATCATCATAAGGATTGGTGGAAAGAGAAACAAAAATGGAATCAGATATCTAAACTGATTTACACCAAAGATTTCTATCTTCTACAAATGTATAATACGCTCCGAACACTCGTACAGAAATTAACTCAAATCACCCGTAAATGAAATTAATTCAATCCGAATACGCGTCCAGTAAGACTAAAAAAATTCGGTACTGTAATGCACGTGTTCGGGGGAACTTTTGGTCTTCGTACAGTGAATAAAAACATCAATATTCCAATTCTAACATTTGCGATCATCTTTAGACTTTTGGATTTTCAAAGAATAATGCAGTCAGTGTAATTTTGATAATATAACGTGTACCTTAAATATATGTTTTATTTCTTTTAATCATTTAAAGGGTGGACAAATATATGCATAATTCACGAGCAACGCCTCTTTATTACGTTTGCTTATCGTTTACGTTATGTATGCCAGTCCGATGAGCTAAAGACAAAGACAATAACGCAGTTGAATCATAAGTCGACCTATTTATGCGTCGAAATTGGTGTTATAGGACAAAAAACACAACTTACGTTCAAATAACTACTGGGACCGTCAGAATCCACTTCCTTGTCCGCCATTTTGTTTGCTCGAAAAAATAGGTGCCGCTGGTCAGGCTCCCATAGCGTGGTAACTCATTTTCCCGACTAGCTATCAAAAATCCGTCATAATTTTGCATTGACAACAAGTAGCAAGTACTCACAAAAAATATTCAAATATGTCGCTTTATAGAAACTTGTTGATATTTTCTCAAAAAAAAAGAGAAAAAATAGCCTACATAAAATGCCAAATATTTTAATATTTATCATAAGCAAGCCAATGGATCTCATGTCATGTCTAACATGGGCTCATATAAAAAAGCATAATGTTTAAAAAAAATGCCAATTATTTACGTTTAGATAGAAAATTGATGAATAAGTTCCTTGGGTAATGTCCCCTTTATGCATCTATTTGAACTAAAAATATTATTTTATTATTTAATCCCAGGAAAACGGCCTTAGGACCCGCCTGAAGATTTTCTGTAATTTTTGCGCCACGTGATTCCCTTCTGTGTTTCGTTGTATTACGAAATCAAACTATTTTAATCCTGTGAATATGTAGGTAATTCTTAATGTGTTAAATAACATTTTTATTGACAATTTGTTTTTCCGTTATTAATATTTTGTTCAATTTATTATGGTACATTAGGATTTGGTGCGCTGGACTTGTAACACAGGTCGTTGCGACCAAGAGGTTCCAAGTTCGAAATCCCGTTAGCGGGGGTTGATCGTGGCTTATTATCATTTCTCATTCGGCTTGAGTACTGGTGTATTTCCATGAAGCAAAATCGAGATGTATTAAATAGGTTGAAGAAACTTGCTTCCCAATTGATGTACAGTAAAAACGTTCAAAGTAACGTCCGAAGAAAAGCTGCATTCCCTTTCCCAAACAAGACCTGATTTTGACGTCTCTAATAGACTAGACTTGGGAAAACATTGAGACAAAAGAAGAAACTGCTGATAACCTTTTGTCTCAATATTTTCTATGTCATATTTTACACAAATCCTAATAATAACTTCTATTTTGTCATTTGTGGCAGTTTTTGAATTGGATCACCCTAAAAATTTGCCGTTTGGGAAAGGGTTAAGCCTTCTTTCGCTTTTGTTTGCCGAAATCGTGTCAGTAACGTGGTTACGCCCGTTCTAGTCACAGTAGACGTGGCCAGCGATCGTGTTATTAGCTTCTAGACGAAAACCTCGCGAGCTTCCGTATTAGCTAGAGAAAGAATAGCTTTAATTTGTTCTAAGGAAATGTTTCGAGAGCTGGTAAACAAAACCAGCTTTAATCCACTGATTGGCTTTTCACATTGAAGCCTTTCTTCCCGCAACAAAATGCACTTTTGTTCGATTGATACTAAGAGTTGGCTCTCGTGTGTTTCTGGATGAACTAAGATGTTTCCTAAACGTGCAAACACAGCTTGGTGAAACTTGGCTACGCTCTCCACAAAAGCCTCAAAGCATTCCAATGACATACTGACGTTATACAATGAGACTGATTGTAAGCTCACCATGTTCTCAGATAACTGAAATAATGTCTCACCCAAGTTAATATTGTTCACCTTCAGAACTTCCAAACGGGACAATGTCGGAAGGGTGTCTGACAAAGCTTGGAGTAATTCCGGAAAAAGTTCGCTACACTCACCCCACTCCTGTTCGTTTGAAGATTGATTGTCCTCAGTTCCAAATTCTTCACCTGTCTCTGTTGAATGTTCGGTATCATTCCATTCCTCCGCTTGTTTACTAGCTTTCGTGTCATCTAAGTCTTGGTCAATATTATGTGTTGACTGTGTTGATGATACTTCGTTTTGCGAAGGCGCTGCCTCGCTTTTTGTTTGGATTCCAGGTGAAGTATCTTCATCTTCATTATCGGATGGAAATGCTTCCTTGATACCACCATCATCTATAATCATATTATTGAGTGTATTACTCAGTGCTTTGACGAATGTAACCAACGCTGGTTCTTCATGTGGAGAAGCAAAGTCAGTATCGAAGCATTTATTTTGACTCTGTTCTAACTCCAATGTGATGAGGTGTTGTGAGAATTTCAAAGCTCGTAGAAATGGATCAACGTTTTCACATTTTCTCATAGTTATTCTTTCTAAGCTGCACTTCATTTCCTGTTTTGGGAGCAGGGTTACCTCATTCAGTACGAGATATTTCAGATTTGCATAATACGACATGTCCAGTTCAAATTTACATCTTCTGCCTCTACACGTTGCGCCAATAAACAATGGTTACGAGAGTTCCTAAGCAACAATATTTGACAATTTTTCAACTTTTAATAACGAGCATGGCCTATAACATAAAGGGCGGAATCAGAACAAAGGGAAATAACTTTTCCCGACCACAACTCAAGTATATTATGCAGTAAATACTGGCGTGACCTCTTTTTCCTTTTTGTAAAAGACTTTACATGAAAGGCTTCTGAAAACATAATGTAGTACAGTGAAAGGCTTCTGAAAACATAATGTAGTGCAGTACATTACCAAGACAACTTTTTCCTTTTTTGTAAAAGACTTTAAATGAAAGGCTTCTGAAAACATAATGTAGTGCAGTACATTACCAAGACAATATAATAATAGACTGTCTGCTTATTAGACTGTGTGTGTACATCTACACCTTACACAATATCATATGTTTAGGTTGTTGATATTGACTAGAACTATTTGGTCATTCAATCAATAAGTCTTTGGTTGAAATATAAAGAAGCATATATGTCCATTTGCTTCACTTAACAATCTTAATTCAATTATTTTAAAACATAAGTGCCTTTAAGGAAAGAGTAGATATGAATTAATGATTTTCTGATCTAGAAATTATCAAACTGATTGAAACTAAGTATTGATGAAATCTAGAAGTTGGTGACATAGTCTTTAAGGTAGTCTGGAGCTTTTCGGCTTCGTCTGGGTCTACTAGGTGGAGACTGTTCATCTGATGGTGGTGAGATAGTACCGATACCCTCGGTTAACGTGGGCACCGGAAGTGATTCTGGTTCAGGACTCGGATGGTGTACCTGACCATATTCTTCATGTAGAGTAGGAGGATCGGTTAGTAATTCAGGGATGTCCATCGGTACAGGGGGTAACACAGGATTGTCATTGGTGGTCAAATCGTCGCCTTCATCAAAGGAATCATTTTGTCCCACATCAGGTGCCGTCATCTTGTATGGTACACCGTAACATTCACTTAGCTTAACTTTGTATGAGCATGACCGTAATTGTGAGCCACTAAACCGCTGAACGCGACACCATTCCCCATCAACAGACACAACCAGATAGCGGTTTCGGCCTTTTGTCTTGTCTTTATCACTGTATAGGTATACAATGTCTCCAACGTTAACACAACGCGTTTGTTGAGAAATTAATTTGTTTGGAATCTTGCTTTTTTCACTGAACTTGTGGTTTTGCTCGCGGTTGTCATGCTGTTTCAATATCACCTCCCTATCCTGTATAGGAACCTGTTCATGTGTGTACTGGTTTCGTTGAGTCCATAGTTCACGAGCAGAGAGTCCAGTATGACGGATCCTAGCATTGAGTCTAGTGACCGATATAGCGAGAGTCAAGTCTGATACGGGGCCGCCCCCTGGTTCTTGTCGCAGTATCTCGTCTTCCAACTCTGCAATTGCTTTTTCAGCAACTGGGTTTTTATTGACATTTTTGACTCGTCCGATTTCAAGGCAAACACGATACTGATTTAGCAGTTGGTCATCTTTCAACGATATAAATCCTGGAGCTGGGTCAACGCGCACAACAGCTGGTGGTCCATCGATTGGGTGTAGTTCCATTATGAGCCGCAGTAAGGCATCGCGTAGTGTTGCACGTTTCTCATCAACTATTGTACAACATGCTGTAAACGATGTGGTTGTTTCTCGTAATACAAAAATTAACTGGCGACAACGTTTCAATACATCTGCTGCAAATGAGATTCCCGGAACACTTGGGGGTTCCTCCGATGATTGTGATAGGAGGGAGCCTGGTAGCTTCTTCAATGATGCGCAGAGGTGGCACGCGTCACTTATGTTATCAATGGTTGCGTTGATATCAAGGGCGTAGAAGTTTCGTTTCATGACCTGCTGAAGCTGGTGTTTTGTTGGATGATCAAGCTTGATGTGAAGTGCGGTCACTAAGCCATCTAGCACTTGTCTTGGTACCACTATCAACTCAGAAGAGGGAATGAGAGGATCATTACGTTTCACTACAAGTAGCCCGTCATTGGCAATTGTAACACATTGTAAGTAACGTTTGACATCCTTGATGTTGGTGAGTTTCTTTGAAGGTCTGGTACCCTGACTTAGATGGGCGTGTGTTCTGCGTAGATCGGGGCACTCACTTTGGATTCCCTTCCATGTAGATCGCGTAGCAAATGGTAACCTGCTCACGTTTGCCAAAATGTCATGAATGTTTACGTTTCGTACGACAGAATCTTCCAGTTGTATGATGAAGGAGCAGATCTGGCATTGGGGATTCATACACTCGCTGGCATTGCGACTGGCAAAGTCGGATGGCACATTGGAGGCACCGGCAAGGTGTCTGACGCTGACGCGATACCTGCTAGCTATGGACAGAAATGATGTGACACGGGGACTGGAAGAGAATTCACCTCGACAAAGTTTGTCAATAGCTTGAACACAAGGTTTACTGTCAGTAAGTACACATGTCTGGTGAAGGGACTGGATTATGTAGGGGCTGAAATGTTTAATTGCTGAGGCAATAGATAAAGCTTCGATTTCACAGGGTAACCAAGTGATTTGGTGTTTCCTAAGTTTGGCGCTGAAAAATCCAGCTAGTCTAATTTTGCTAGCACGGCTAATGTAAAGTGTGGCACCAATGCCACGCTTTGATACAGAACCATCAGTTACAATCCATAGTGTATCAGATGGCCTAGGTAATAGGATGGACTTGCAGTTTTTAAGTGAGTTTTGGGCCAATGTAAAATGTTCACAGAGACTGTCTGTCCAAACAACTTTGTCACTGGACATTTTTCCAGCCGTGGCGTCATCTAAAGGGGCAATAAAGTGTGAAGAACCCTGAAGTACGCGACCAAGGACTTTGTAAGCTCCAACAAATGACCGTAACTCTTTGACTGTGTTGGGGCGTCTACATGAGGATAGGGTGGATATTTTATGTGGACTGGCTGATAATGACCCTTCTGACCAAATCCAGCCTAAAATAGTAGTTGACCTAGGACAGATCACAGTTTTTGAGGGTGAGAGAGTTAACCCATTCAATTGTAATGCCAGAAGTACTCGTTTAAAATTTAGTAATAGCTGCTGTGGGGTGTCCGCCCCGCAGTAAAGGTCATCTGCAAGTTTGGCAACAATGCCATCTTGAAGGCAGTCACCAAGTACTCGACACATTAATTCCTCTAGGGCGGTTTCTGAACCCGGCATTCCCATAGCGCAACGAGTGTAAACGCGAACACCTTTGAATGGTGTTGCGACACCACAATATTTCATAGATGCCTTATGTAAGTGAATTTGATAAAAGGCCTTGGTTAAATCAGTTTTGATGATATACTTCCAAGGAGCTATTGTTCGGAGAACAGAATCTACATCGGGCATAAGGGAAGGTTGGGGCTTACTATATCTGCCTACATCGGCGAAGGCGGTAACTAATCGATAGCCTCCGGATGGCTTATTGACCAAAAAGGAAGGATTCAGATACTCTACGGTTATACCAATATCTTCGGGTTTGCAAAAGACCCCGTTTTGTTCAAGTTCGTCAAACTTTTGTTGAAGCTGAACTAATTTATCCCGCGAGTACTGGGGGACTCTACCCTTGCGCTGTGGGGGTAGTGTAGGTCCCATATTAATATTAGCCTCAAACCTACCAGAGTGGCCATTATAACCTATTAGGCTGGGACTAAATACTTTAGAATGTTCACGGACTACTTGATGGAACTGGTCCCGGACATTGTCTGACAGAACTTTGTCTGGATCAATCAAGACAGACTGGCATTGTGTTTCATTATGAGTATGTGCATGATTTTCCACTAAGTTGGTATCTTGAGGATAAGCAACTACGTTCGGAGCAGAAACTGGTTCAGTGTGATATACCTGAGAAAAATGTTCATTTTTCTTTAGTACCTGAGGTTCATTTGTATTGTTTGTTATTCGTACTTTGCGGCCGACTGCTTCAATAATATCCGGAAATGGCCAATTTCGACTACATTTGGGGTTGTCATTGCGTGGTTCAATAGCAAGGTAGCTATCAGTTTCTACCTCCTCTGGTATGTCAATTTCTATGTAATTACCAGGCCAGATTGTTGTGTGCGTGTGTTGTGCACGGAGTAGAGATGCTTTTGCTCTGCGAACTTTGTTATTGCTAGGGGAGTCAGACATGGGACCATACAGGATTGTATCAGAGTCATTGATCATGATCATGTGCTTAGCAGGGCGGAGGGAGATGTCATTTGTTGCCAAAAATGGGATTCCTGCAAGGATGTCGACATCAAGATCATTAACTACTAAAGCCTCTAAGTGGAGGTTATTGTTGTTACGGGCCAGAGTAATGTGAGTTTCCCCAACAATTTCTAATGGGGTAACCCCATCTGCTTGGAGGGCCCCTTGTTTGCTCTTATGAATAGGTGCACCTATGTACCTAGCAACTGAAGCCTTGACCATATTCACTTCTGCTCCACTGTCAAGGGTCAACTTAACAGGAAAGGCATTATAGAAAGCTTTCATGGACGGTGATTGTTTAGTGTTCACATAACGAGCGGATGGAATGTCTACAGTACTATCTACCGGTACTGACTCTGACAGGTCAATGTCCTCGCAGTCTGGTAATTCACAGTCATCAAAGTTGTTTGTTATTTGTCGGGCTCTAGTCATGAACTGTCTATCTTCAGGGGGTAAATGCCTACAAGTACTTAGAAAATGGTCATGAGATCTACCGGCCTGTTTACAGAGGGGGCAAGACTTTGAGGTTCTGGGTTTTTGTTTGAATGACCGACTGCCTGATCTTGAATCCTTAGAGTGGAATGCAGCTCGTAGAATCTTTGACTCGGAAGCTGACTGAATTTCCTCAAGTAGGGAGTCTAACGTTTGGGAAATTTCGGGTTTAAGGGAACTAAGCGTTTGTGTTCGGAGCTCAGTCCCATACCTCTGCTTGACTAGTGAGGGCAAGTCTCTATTTATTAGACGTAGCCAGGTTAAAACAATGAAATTTTCTAGGGAGGGGGACAACTCTTCATCAGCATCAGGTAATTCGCCATTGTGCCTTATGTTACCGTCGGACTTCAGCAGGTTGTCCTCAACAAAGCTTGTTAATCTCTGGAATAGATCCTCTGGTCGCTCCTCAGGCTCAAGTTTTATTTTGTCAAAGTCAATGAAATGGGCTCCTGTAGACTGGAACCCGAAATGGAGACGAATGGATTGCCAAATCGACGGAAGTGATGTTGAATTTTTCACTATAGTATTTCTTGATATTATAGGGCAATAATTGGCAATTTGACCAAGCATGAGTTCAAGGTGTGTGACTTTTTGTGCTGCTGTACGCCTACGAGCTTCTGGTACTGGTTCCCCGTCATCGACAAAGCCACGTAATGGGGTTGTGGGAGATTTTCTCAGCCATGTCAAGCCATCTACCATGAACGGGGCAAAAGTAGGGTCCAGGGCCAGGACGTACATGAGATTCTGTCTCCAAGATTCGTATGTGGTTATAGTTTCCCTTTTACTAAGGCACCACTGTTTCGGTGCTCGGGCCGCCATCTCGTTCCGCCGCTGATTTTATCGTCTATAGTGCCGGAAAACGCCGTGAATTTACTCTGTTCGTCGAGTAGGGGACGTAGGTTTTATCTTGGCTGCCACCACGCCAATAAACAATGGTTACGAGAGTTCCTAAGCAACAATATTTGACAATTTTTCAACTTTTAATAACGAGCATGGCCTATAACATAAAGGGCGGAATCAGAACAAAGGGAAATAACTTTTCCCGACCACAACTCAAGTATATTATGCAGTAAATACTGGCGTTGTGCAATATACTTGAGCTATACATAACGCGACAAGTTGTGTTTGGCGCGACACAACGGATTGCAATTCCTCTTTTGTGTGGTAATCGCATCTGAAGCCAACTATCTCGAGACACGTCAGATTCCTCTGTGAAACTGCTTTAAACAGTTTACTGTAATTGAAGGATTGCTTGTGGAATGTCCTCAATCTTAGACGAGTCAATGACGAAGCTCTCTCAATGATATTTCCAAGTAAGTCTATATCTTGTTGCGCAGATCCGCCTCCAACGTCAATCAGAGACAGATTTGAAAAACTGCTTTGGTTGCCAACAAAAATAACTTTGTTTCCTAAGTATTCAATCTTAAAAGACTTTATTCCCTTAAAAGTAAGATTTTGCAAGATCTCGTTAGAAGGGACATATTTCCTATCATCCCAAAAGTACTTTTCATGATAAACATCATGTAGTTCGACAAAATCAATTTTGTGACTTTCAACTGAAGCTTCTTCTATTGCATCCAGCACACAGTGTTGTATTCTTCGTACGAGATGAGAAAGATTTTTCGACGGGAAAACTCGTCTGTATTCTTGTATCTCCTTATGTGCGTCAGCAAGACGCGCAATGTGACTCGAGACTTGACCTACAAAATCTGGCCGAAGTCCACATATATAAGCGAGTATCTCCGAATCTTGTAGTAAGTCTTCTAAACTTGGATATTTGTTCAGAAACTGTTGTAAACTACTTTCGCCATTGTTCGCTATGTGCAAGGCAGCAAGTACCTCCTGTATTGTTTTATGTAGAAAGGACAATCTCTTCATTTTTGATGTCGCCTGTCCGGTGAATTTTGATTGCGATAACAGGGCTGCCTTTAAACACAGTTCAATGTCTGTTCGATTTATACCGTACATGTCACAAACTGCCTGTGGAAATATCAATGCATCATTTGGGCTTTTCTCGATCAATGTATAAAAAGAAAGTCTGGAAAGACTGTGTAACAGGTTGCTGTACTTTTTGCAATATTCTAAATCTCCAAGCGCATTCGGAAGAAGAATCAACTTTTCATTTTCACTGTCACTCTCCTTGCTTTCTATACCATCTTTCTTTTCGGCTACTTCCAGCATCATGTCAATCATATTGAAGCAGATCCCAAGTCTAGTGTTGCCGCAGTCTCTTGCGTCAAACCATAGACATACCATGTAACTCAACAAAATTGGAACATCAGAAAAACGTGACCAAGTGTTTGTACGTGGGTCAAAGCTATAGGTGTCGTTCCAGTAAGATGGGTAACAGGGACATCTTTTGTAGTTCTTCTTCTTATTATATTTTCTGTTTAAATGAGTTACCAACTTGATAACTATAGTATTTAGGTCTGTAAGTCCAACCATTTCGATTTCCTGTTCAAAATCGCACGCTCGAGGCCTAGCTCGTTCGACTTTGTAAGGTCTTGATGTCATCAGAACTGAATATTGTTCTCTTCTGTCAATTTGAGGAAGTGTTTGAGAATTCCCTGCTGACCATTCGTCGAGACCATCGAGTAAGATAAAACACTTCTTTGACTCTTTTCTCAACACTTCAGCTAAAGTTGCATGCAGGCACTCTTTCACGAGATGTAATTTGATCATTTCCTTGACTTCAACAACTCCATTTAGATCTCGTAGAGGCAGGTAGAATAAATAGTCAAAGCTCTTCAGGAATTCAATATCTGACTTTGAAATACATCTATTCAAACTTTTTGTGTCATCATTATGAATTTTAGTCCACGCAGATATTATCATCAAGCACAGCGTTGTCTTTCCATAGCCTCCATTTGCTCCAATGCATGCTCGATTAATTGCTTTTCCGTTCTTTATGAATATACCCTTTATTGAATCAATGGCATCCTTACGTGAACCAAAGAACATGAAATCCTGTTCCGGTTTTGTTTGGCTATAGTTTGCGACCCTCATTCTCGGCATTACAAACACTTCATCTGCATCAATTTCCACGTCGTCAACAAGAGGGGAAAGTGGTAGTTTTGTGTATCCATTCCTCTGGTAGCGGTCCAGAAGATATTCTTTTAGTTCTACAAGAAAAAAATATCCGTCAGTGTATGTTTGTAATTTAATCCTTTCCCAAACGACGAAATATTAGGGTGGTCCAATTCAAAAGCTGTTACAAACGACAAAATGGATGTTAATAAAGATTGGAATTGTGCGTGATATAGTCAAGAAAATATTGAGGTAAAAGGAAAAACTGCTGTTATCAGCAGTTTTTTTTTTTCTTTTGTATCAATGTTTTCACGAGCCTATTCTATTAGGGGCGTCAAAACCAGGTCTTGTTTAGGAAAGGGTTGGAAAAATAAATTGTCATGTTTTGAGTATTGAGTTAGATTCCCCATTTACACTTTGCATTTGTCACGAGAAATTAATAGGTACACGTCATATGTGGTCACGTAAATTCATCTCTTTTTTCAATGTGTTTGTTAATTTGATTTAACAAGGTAGTTTGAATTATATTAAAATCTTACCTAAGCTTTGACTCACTTCATCGTGGTCACTGGTCTGTTTATGTTGTGAGTTCATTATTTCTCCTGTCCTGTTGTAAATGACTTCAAGTGCGTCAGCCTTTGATTTATCAATTGTAAGCTTTGCTTCTTCCAATAGAGTCTCTTTTCTATCTTCCAGCTCTTTCATTGCTTTCGTCTTTGTATCTGTTACACTTTTTCCAACCGAACTGATTATGTCTTGTTTGTGCTTTTCCAATTCATCAACATTTTCTTTTTTGTGTGATTTAAGTTTCTTCATGGTTTCCTCAGTTTTCTCGGAAATAACGTCTCGTGACGATTCCGTTGAAACTTGTATATCTTGTCTTGCTTTATCCATAAGAAGCTTGCTTTTGTTTTCTAGTTCTGTAATAGCTTTATCCTTTGCTTCAGTTACACTGACTTCAGCTTCACTATTCTGTCTTTGTAGTTCTTGTACATGTTCAGCAGTTTCTGATGTTAGCTTATCTAGGTTTTCTTTCATCGCTATAGACAAAGCCTCTTTCGCCCCTTCTTCTGAAGAATTAATAGTTTTGTTTGCTTCTCGCAGCTTTTGTTCTAAAGAGTTAAGTGCTTCACCCTGTTTTCTTTCGATTTCTCTAGAGGCTAATTTTTCGGCCTCTATGATACTTCTTTTCGCAGTACTTGCAGTAGAAACAATTTCGTTTTCTTTCAATACTATTTCTGCAACAGCTGCGTTTTTAGCGTCTTCGACGGTTTTTATGGCCGCAAGTACTTCTTTTCGGAGACTTTCCCTTTCTTGTTCGGTGATGATTATCTGATCTGCTTGAATCTGAAGAATATTCAATGAGGATACCGATAATAATAATGATGTTGATGGTTAGCATTTCCACCCTTTTTAAGGAATTATATGCTGAAAATAATAATAATGATGTTGATGGTTAGCATTTCCACCCTTTTTAAGGAATTATAATTATGCTAAGCTGTCAAGTTTGCTACTCTCATTATTTGTTCTATCTTCTGCAACAATTTCTTTTTAAACAATTTGAACATGTTTGAAATGACCTTGTATAGTAAAAGAAAATGGCATTGAATTTCAGCAAGGATCGTGACTCATTTGTTTTGAGTGTGAATCCCTTCCACGTAAAGTTACGAGTAAGAATAGCAAATGAATATATAAACAGCTTAGTAACGTGAACGTCATTTGCCGATTTCTTGTATTGGTTCGGTCACCGTATTTTACAATTAACCCAATATAGTCATATAACAAACGTTAACCCATTAACAAACATTGACACCTTTTGGCGCCCCTAAAGAAAAATACTTTTGAAAAAACATTGTGGAAAATGAAGAAAATGCTTGTGACAAGCAATTTCTTCATTTCACACGATGTTTTCTAAACAAAAAGACATAAAAATGTAAAATTAAAAGCACTTGAAATTGCCGTCTGCAACACCTTTCAAATTGGAACAGTCCAAAATTTTGTCGTTTGGTAACGGGTTAATTACCATCTGGAGCTTCTTTGCAGCATCTTGGGCCTCCGGTCTCCCCTGTATATGTTTGGCATCTGTTAGAACTTTCGTAAACACGGCAAAGTGAGACTTCAGATCTGACGAACTCAGTTCAAATCTGGCGCTGTGCATAATTGCATTTCTCGCTTCTCTAGCCTAAAAATATAAAATTAGATTTGTATTAACAACTTCAGAAAATCTTTACCGCCTTTCTTGCTTCTCTTAGCTATAAATTATCAACTGTCTTGAAAAGTTCGATTTTAAAAAAGGCATTCAAACACTTGCAGTGTTCTGCATAATCGAGAATTTGTAAGGAAATAACTTTTGTGCTGAACCTGTAGAAATAAAGTAGATATTTTTAGCCTTTAAAATCAAGCGATACTTTAAAGTATTACTTTATTTTAGCAGTACATATTTATTTACCTGCTCAAACACATTGTTTTTCTGGCCTAAATTCTCGGAGACATGTCCTTGAAAATCTTCGTGATTCAGAATAACACTTATCATTCCTGGAAAGTCAGTCTCATCAGCGGCCATCTTGTCTTGGTAACCTGTCGGCGCCATGAAACGTTTAGCCAACTCCCAGGAAGAACTGCTCCAAAGCGTAGCTGAAGTATTTCTGAAAGACGGTGCTCCATGCCGATGAGCGTTGATAATTTCATCTCTTACTTTATTGCAAATGTTCTGAGGACATCGCTTGGCTTGACATCCAGGGTCGTTTTTGTCATGGAAGGGACAATTATTCTTCCTGCCACATACATGTCTTGTCGGACATGGCAACACGTTTTGTGTCGAGCATGCTGAGCAAGTACTTCCACTAGGCCGACCATGCAAGGCTGTGGCATAAATTTCTGGTGGAAACTTTCGACATTTTCCTCAACAAATGTTTTAATGCCGATCCTAGTACATTTTATCCCTTTTATGGCTTTGTACCAATTGTTCTCTAAAGCTTCTTGAGTGTCTACCATCTTCTGTGTTTCATCACTGGGTGACAAACCTGAAATACAGTGAGACAAATGTAGTTGTATCATCACCAAAATCATCATGCATAAACAAAATTGAATAAAAATTAACCCATTACCAAACCAAAAAATTTCAGCCTTGTCCAATAGGTAGCCTATTGAAGACGACAATTTACATTGAATAAAATTTAACATTTTTTGTCTTTCTTGGTAGAAAACATTGTGGGAAATGAAGAAATTGCTTGTCACAAGCAATTTCTTCATTTTCCATATTTTTCAAAGCCTTTATTTTGTGGGACGTCAAAAAAGCGCCAATGTGTGGGAAAGGGTTAACAAAGAAATTCAGGATAGAAGGTGGGAAACGTGCCGTAATACATAGTTTGTGTTCATTGTTGCAATGCGATGACACCAGAAACAAAATGGCAGAGTAGATTAAATGGGCCGGGTAGGCTTCAAACATTATTCATTTTATGTTTGCTTTCTTTCGTGGATTTTGTTACAGTTTAACAATGAGGTTAACTCTTAAAGAATTATGTATATTAATCTATTTTAGTATTCGATCTATTTTTTGGACCGATGAAATTGCTGTATATTTTGAATTTTCGTCTCTATATTTCGCATAAACAAGCTGCCGGTTAGGTTATGTGGCGTCTATACATAAACACGCCCCCTACCGCTAGCGAACACTTAGTCAGATAGAGTCTGCATAGTAGATTCTACGCGATATAAATATTCAATGCGCTGCGCGCGTTTGAATGTTTATTTCGCGTAGCATCTACTATACAGTCTCTATCTAATACTAAATACATGTATATCTGCAACACGAATTAACACGGTTAGAAAACTACAGAGACAGAGCCAGTGGCTCTGCCGTTCAAATCCTCTGGGCCGCTTCCGGCCATGTGTGGCTCTGTCTCTGGGAGCAGGATTTTTTGACAAAAACAGGTGAATGTTCAACTTTGGTGCTCAATTATTTTCTTTTTGTGCTTAAAAGCGAAAAAACGGGAATGTCATGCTCCCCTAAGACCATTTATCTGTCGGTGCTACTTGTTTGGGCTCCAAAGTCGGCAGGGTTTTCACAGGATCATTGTCGTCGTGAGTAGACCCTGTGTGATTTTTTCTTGTTTACATCATGTATTTATGTACATTCCAACGGTAAACAGCCAATTGCCGCTGCCAAAACATGCTATATACTAATCGAGGAATACTCTCGATTAGACATCCTTTCCCATGTCACAAAACCTTAGAAATGACTGGCAAAAAGAAGATTTGAGCAATTTTTACAAGTGGCTCTGTCTCTGGCGGCTGGCTCTGTCTCTGGCGGCTGGCTCTGTCTCTGCGTGCTAGGTTAAACATTTTAATCCATCACAAAATTCGTTTCGAAGTAATGTACCTAATTGACTCACACATTGAATAGATCATAGTGCGTATGGCGAATGGTTCAGTCACTAAGTAAATGCTTTCTAAAACATCGAAATTTCAGTGTTGTTCAATTTCAAAGCTACCACAGGCGACAAACTGATTTGTACGATTTGTCACATAAAAAACTGCAGCAAAGGAAGAAAATGCCGTTTATCAGGCCTTTTTTATATTGCATCAGTGTAATCCGATATCTTTCTTTCCATTTAATCTTTGCATTGCGAGAATAGAAAATTGCTGATAATCATTATTTTCATATTTTTGTCACAGATTTTAATGATAAATATTTCATATTTGATACTTCGGAACTATGTATGCCCTGAAGTGAATAACATAACGGAATAGCTTATTAGCTAACATTTGGACATTCCTAATAGTGATCTTTCTCTATAAATCTTAAACGTTATCTTTTAACTTATAATCTTTGTTATTTGTGAGTGTTGATCAGGAAAACTTCTATACATGTATTTGTTTTGCCTCTAATTCCATAGTGTTCTAGTTTCTGAAGTAGTTGAATCTCTCGTTTGCTTGTTCAATGTTGATTAAAAGGTTGCATCTTATTGTCCATAGAATACATGTCAATCACGATATATCAAACTTTATGTTCAATTAAACATGTGAAATGAAGCATGTGAATGATTTCGAAGGTAAAATGCATGAGATTCTAATACATGTACAAACAAACAAACAATTCTGGAACCTCCTAAGCGACATCTTAATTTCTATCACAAATTAAATATTTCTGGTGCTATAACAAGTTCTTATATTTGTAGACTGAATAGGATAATCATTTTCGAGGTTGTGCTGAAAAGTTCATGTGCATGTTCATAAAATCTTCTGGTCGTTAGCGTACATCAGCGTACTTCAACGTACCAAAGCGCGCCTGAAATATACCCGGTATTCATTCGTACCATAAGCGTATTTCAGTATATGTCCAATTCATTTACACGTTACCCATACGATGGCTCTATACGCTGTGATGTAACAGTACCATAAGACGGTAAGTTGTCCGTTACTTTGTAGTCACGTTTATAACTCGTTTGTCTTTTAATCCTATTCCAATCAAGACCTGGGGCCCGTATTATCAACGATCTTACAACCACGATTTTGTGTAAAGTATGTGAGAAGAAATCTGATTGCATGAGAAATTAGATTGGGCCAATCAGGTTTATTGTTATAAGTAATTACGCAAAAAATAACCGTTCGAACGTTGATAATACGGGTCACTGGTTGTGACGTTTCTCGACTTTTTAAGGGGTATACTGGTATCAGTCTGTCTGTCCATTTGTCCGTCCGTGTATGTACAAAATACTTGTTCAGAGCATACCGGTATCTCTAAAAGTATAGTAGCTATGATCATAAAAGTTCGTGGGTGGATAGATCTCACAGACGAGAAGTTCTGTGTACAAGGAGCATATCAACCCTACCTTGCTTATTTTGTGAGATATTGCCTTTGTTTTGGACAAAACGCTTGTCTGGACAAATGTAGTGGTGGACATTATTTTATCACCTTTACTGATAGATTTCTAGTTTCCGACTGCTCCTATTCGAAATGATGTCCAGACATGCACGGATCCAGACGGCGTCCGCCCCTAATGAGAGAGAAATGAACAGATCTGTCAATGGTTCCGAAGGTATCAATATACATCATTTATTATTGAAATCTGCGAGAAAAAAAGGTGAAAATAATGTTTTTCTGCCATATTCTTTTCTCACAATGCATGAGAACAAGGTCTTGTTTGGGAACAAATCAATGGAAAAATATCGGATTACATTGATGCAGAATAAAAATACCTGATAACCAATATTTTCTCCGTCTGCTGCAGCTTTTTACGTGACAAAACGCACACTAATTGTTTCTTTGTCAACACCAAGTTTGCCGCCTGTAGTAGGCTTGAAATTGAACAACACTGAAATTTCGAAGTTTTGGAAAGCGTTTACTCAGTGACTGAACCATTTTCCATACGCAATATGATCTATTCAGTGTGAGTAAATTAGGTTCATTACTTCGACACGAATTTTCTGATGGATTAAAATTTTAATCTATCACACAGAGACAGAGCCAGCCGCCAGAGACAGAGCCACTAATAAAAATTGCTCAAATCTTCTTTTTGCCAGTCATTTCTAAGGTTTTGTGACATGGGAAAGGAATGTCCAATCGAGAGTATTCCTCGATTAGTATATAACATGTTTTGGCTGCAGCAATTGGCTGTGTACCGTTGGAATGTACATAAATACATGATGTAAACAAGAAAAAATCACACAGGGTCTACTCACGACGACAATGATCCTGTGAAAACCCTGCCGACTTTGGAGCCCAAACAAGAAGCACCGACAGATAAATGATCTTAGGGGAGCATGACATTCCCGTTTTTTCGCTTTTAAGCACCAAAAGAAAATAATTGAGCACCAAAGTTGAACATTCACCTGTTTTTTGTCAAAAAATCCTGCTCCCAGAGACAGAGCCACACAAGGCCGGAAGCGCCCCAGAGGATTTGAACGACAGAGCCATTGGCTCTGTCTCTGTAGTTTCCGTACCGTGATTAACACAAGATTTTGTTACAATAGAAAATACATTTGTTATTTGGGTTAAAAAAAACTCGAAACTACAGTTTTAGATAAGCTGTAGTTACGAGATTTTTATTGAGAATAGCCGATATGGAATTTCCCCACTTCTACTTTCGTTTTCGATGGTGCATTGGTTATCGCATTTATTTTTTCTAACGATAATTTTACAATCTTACAATTGATAAATATGTTTAAAAGAGATAATTTAGAATTTCTTACCTAATGATTGTCTATTATTTCATCCGAAAAAGCACTTAAAATGTTTTGAACAGACCAAATTATATAGGCCTACGCCATTACAGGATTAGAGCACAAACTTGCCAGTGCTTGACGGTATAGATTAGTAACCCTTTCCCAAAACGGAAAAAATGTTTGAAGACTGCTTCAAATGACAAAATGAATGGTAACAATTGTCAAATATAATATATCGGAATTGTGTACAATATAGTAGATCCCCACAGTAAATATGAATACTAAAATGAAAATCTTTATGATTTACGTTAAAACTGAAGGTAAAAATTAAGGATGGACTCAAAACCACTTTAAAGGTAAAGCTCATTGTGGTTTTTAAAAAAGTTTACGTTCCAAATTTCCAAACCTGATTGGCTAACTGATTACAGGACTAACTTGTCTAACCTTTTGTTTTAGAAAAAAAACATCAAAACAACGAAATAAGCCTAATGAAAATCCAACGATGTTGTTCATAGTCGACAAAATCACGGTGGATAATCACGTGATACAATATTTTCAGAAAATCTTCAATAATTTTGTAAAAATAGGGCCGCTTTGAATTCGGTTTAAAGCAGAGAAAGTGGACAGACGTCACACATTAGATGGACATGGTAGATTTTCGATAAAAAAAGTTATTGAAGATAAACCAAAAGTTTGGTTTATCTTCAATAACTTAATTATAAGTTGATTTTTCAAAAATCCACTACGTACAGGGTATTCTTGACATGTTCCCACCTTCTCTGCTTCAAACCGAATTCAAATTAATCAAGTATCGACAAAGTTATTGAAGATTATCGGAAATTCTAAGTCACGTCGGAATTATTCGGGCGCGGTCGAAAATATTCGGCGGTGGAACTTTCCACCGTCGAATGTTTACTACAGCGCCCGAATAAGTTCGGACACGTAACGACGACACTCGGAAAATCCGATGTTTCATGAATCTCAAAATGGTCGCATTGCGGGTATTTTACCTTAAAGCAAAAACACAAGTAGAAAGTATAGTATGTATGTATGTGTTAAGGTTTTTAATCCTCGGTTGCCGGACATTTCCATATGACCGAATATTGCCCAGGAAGGAACTTCCTTCTTTTGACCTGTTTCCAGTTTTGAATGGTGGAGGAAGACCCCAAGTGAGCACCTGGGTAGAACCACCGACGTTCCGCAAGCCAGCTGGATAGCTTCCTCGCATGAAAGTTCATATGTCCCTGGCGGGATTCGAGCCCACAGAGGTGAGGGGCAAGTGATCCTGAGTCAGCGACTCTAACCACTCGGCCACGGACGTAAAGTATAGCCTGTATCGATCCCTTTTTAAAGCGACTATTTATAGAATATGGTGGCGGGCTATTGTAGTCATCCGGACGTCGGAGCCTGTGTCTGCGTAATGGCCGCGGCTCTTTATGTACAAATCATTCTTGTTATATCAATTTTTCAATTATGATTTTTTCAGCTGCCTCGCCAATGCCGTGTGTTGACACAATAACAAACTGTGACGAATACCAGAACGATGTTTGTACTAATAAAGTCTTCTTTCAATGGCGAGAAACACATTGTAGAAAATATTGTAAACTTTGTTGATTTTCTCATTGGTCATTATAATTTAGCATTGAATAGTTCTAACTGGGATCTGGAAAAGGGTCAACTATGACATATGAGACCAACATGGATCCAGATCAGTCTGTGCATACGCACAGTCTGATCAAGACCCATATTGTTCTCTGATAGATTCTTCATTAGCTGTACATAGCAGCATTGAGATGACAGTTTCCTAGATCCAGGCTCATAGTCAAATTTTTCCGTTCATTTATTTTCAGCTGCCTCGCCAATGCCGTGTGTCGACACTATAACGAATTGTGATGAGTACCATAACGATGTTTGTACCAACAAAGTCTTGTTTCAATTGCGAGAAACACATTGTAGAAAATATTGTAAACTTTGTTGAAATGTGAATTGGAGATTGTTTTTACTAAATGTAAACTAGAACTGTCGCAAAGCGGACAAATACCCCCCTCCCCCACTAGGGCCTTGTCACTGAAAAAGTGCTATAGGTCAACAAGTTCTTGACTTAGAGCACGGAAACGGATTTTAAACAAAGTCCAATTGTGACCTTGACCTTTGACCTTGGAGACCCAAAAAATATAGGGCACCTCTTTGACCTCCTTAGGTTATGGGCAACAACTGTGTAAAGTTTCATGATCCTAGGTCAACCGGTTCTTGACTTAGAGCACGGAAACGGATTTTAAACAAAGTCCAACTGTGACCTTGACCTTTGACCTTGGTGACCCAAAAGCAACAGGGCACCTCCTTCGGTCATGGGCAACAACTGTGTAAAGTTTCATGATCCTAGGTCCTACCCCCCTTAAAAAGTTCAAAGTGGCATAACTCTGAAACTAAAGACTGGATCAAAATGTAAATTGCTGGTGCACAATTTCATATAATAGGAAACAACCTGATAAAATTTCAGCAAAATTGGTCAAAAAACTGTGGGAGGAGAAGAGGACACAAAATTATGTCCACGGACGGACGGACATTCCAACATTTCAGGATTAAGTGGGTTTTTTTCTTCAATCTTTATGAAGAAAAGTGCCACACAAAACGGCATGGTTTAAGTGGAATTGTTCTTTATTTCATATAAATTATGGACGGATTGAACCACATAAACACCCAAACGTTGGCCCGGACAGACGGACGGACGGACAACCTGATTCCATTATACCCAAATAACTTCGTTGTGGTGGTATAAAAAAACCTTAAACTTTGGACAGACGTATCCACCTGGGTAGGTACTTGGAGGTAGTAGGCATATTGTTCACGTGGTATGCGCTACCGTATGCCGTATTAAATGGGTCAAACGTCTATATTTAACGTACTAATGTAAAAAAATACAAGTACTCGCGTAAATTTTATACGTACACTTGTGTTTTTATACGACCAGGCTGAAATTTACAAGTACACTTGTAAATTTACAAGTGCACTTGTAAATTTTATACATACACTTGTATTTTATTACACGATCAGGTTTTATTAATAGATTTTAGCTCCACTGGCCGAAGGCCAGCCGGGATTATGTCATGGCCCCGTGTCCGTCGTGCGTACCTGCGTCCGTGCGTAAACAATTCCCAAACATCTTCTCCAAAACTACTGCACAATTTCAACCAAATTTCACAGGAATCATTCTTGCACGAACATCTTCCAAATTCCTTCAAAAAATAAATTCCGTGTAGAACTTAAATTTTGATTAATTTAATTAAATTAAATTTTTGAAAATTCTTTAAATATTCTTCTTTTGCAAAACTACTGGACCAATTTCAACCACACTTCACAGGAATCTTCCTTGCACGAATCTCTTCTATACTACTTAAAAAATCTGAATTGAATTAATAAAATTAAATTATCGAAAAACCTGTAAAAAAATCTTCTTCGCCAAAACTACTCGACCAATTCCAACAAAACTTACCATGAATCTTCCTTACACGAATCTCTTCCAAATTCATTAAAAAATAAATTCCGTGTAGAGTATAAATTTTGATGAATTAATTGAATTAAATTTACGAAAAATCCTTTAAAAAAGTTTCTTCTCCTCAACTACTAGACCAATGTAAACCAAACTTCTCAGGAACCTTCCTGGCATGAATCTCTCCAAAATTCCTTAAAATTGAATTTGGTGTAGAACAGAATATTTAATTAAATTAATTAAATTGAATTTTCGAAAAATCTTCTTCCCCAAAACTCCTGATTGGATTTCATTGTAATTTAGCGCGAATGTTTAATGTTCAGATCTCTAGTAGAATCCTTGAAAAAATTTCGATGAAAAACATGGGCATTGTGGACTACGCTTATTTTCGCTATATGTAACATAGTGTAATTTTAAGTTATTTCTAAAAAAATCTCCTCCATAACCACTTATTGGATTTCATTGTTCTGTAGCATGAATCTTCTTTGGATAGACCTCTATTGTATTCCTTGTAGAATTTCGTAGTCTAAAAGTCTAATAGCCAGTGGAGCGATACAGGACCATCATGGCCCTCTTCTTGTGTCAAAACGAGGCTTTGAAATTACGAGTGCACCTAATATCAAAGTACTGAAAGTACTGTTAGAGAGCATGTTTGACACAACATAAAATGTTGTGACAATATTGCATGGTATCATAATTCATGCAAGGCCATCCGTGAATGTAGGTGAAGCTGTATTAACAAAACATTTTAATCAAACAGCAAAATTTTAGACTGGCCTAAATTCAAAGACTTTGCAGATGACAATTTAAACTGAATGTTTCTGTCTTTCTATATAGAAAATATTGTGGGAAATGAAGAATTTGCTTGTCACAAGCATTTTCTTCATTTTCCACATTGTTTCCTGAAGCCATTTTCCCGTGAGATTAAAAAAGAGTCACTGTGTTAAATGAAAGCGCACCAAAACATTACTTCGTTCAAAAGGCTGCCTAATGGGGAACTGTCCATCATAGGTTCACGCAAATTCAACCATAAATGGAGGAATGTGTTAACAATTGACAATAAACTGAAGCCTCTTTTTCTGTGCTGCAATATAGTGTCACCAAACCGCAAAAATATGTGCATCGTCATGGTCCATTTGAAAAGCTTATGCAAATGACAAAATGTTATTAAAGTTAAGAATTGTGCGAAATATAGTTTAGAAAATATTGAGTCAAAAGGAGAAAACACTGACTATCGGTTCACCATTTTCTTCTTTTGCCTCAATGTTTTCCAAACTTATGGACACATCAAAACAAATTTGTTTTGGAAAGGGTAAATTCAAATAAATCCATTTATAAATGTAGATCTATGAGAAGTTGAGTTAATAAGGAGATTTACTCTAATGCCCCCTTTTATCCGTGACACAACATACTGCACAAGCTTTAC
The DNA here is from genome assembly GCA_963680895.1 of Fragum sueziense. Lineage (NCBI taxonomy): Eukaryota > Metazoa > Mollusca > Bivalvia > Cardiida > Cardiidae > Fragum > Fragum sueziense. The sequence goes on along the minus strand of OY804609.1, from coordinate 29,880,641 downwards.
AATAATACACTCAGACACCCACTAGAATTTCTGTCTGTGGAATGTGATTCTATTTTTAGACCGTTTGTATTGTCCAAAATTTATGCCACATAACTTGACCGCATGACCTGTATGACCCAATTGTGAATAGCAAATTACTACTCAGATCTCTTTTTTTTTATTCAAGACTTGTTTAATACTTGATTTTTTGCATAGATTATACATGTCAGCTATTTTATATAATGACATGTTTAGTTGTAGACTATTCTAATTGTCATTTAGATCTTTTTTGTCTTGTTTGGGAGGAACTATTTCTGTTGTGCGGTTTGTAAAGTACATTGAAAGGTGATAAAGTTAGAGAGCCATGCTCTCTAAAAATACAAGTGCACTTGTATATTCTGAGGTGATCTTATATTCTTTACGAATGCACTTATAAAAATACAAGTGCACGTAAATACAGTTATGAAACTACCTCAGAATATACAAGAGTATTTGTATTTTTATAGGTGCACCTTAAATCTAGACTTTTGACCCATCTAACACATTTGGTACGTCATCCTACCGTTAGATGTAATCATATCGCCCCCAACATGGGAGAATCAATAGCTAAAAATAGCACGATGTAATTACAAGGTTTTTTTTAAAGAAAAACGCCGACATGCCGGAATGTTAAGCAGCACGTTTGCATTCCAAAACTTTCAAAGCATTTGATGATAATGATTTACACGATCATGTATCATACCTTTCATATCAGGCTTAATCTAGTCGTGTGACTTGCGACATTTGTAATCTAAGTTGTAACTAAACGACTGTACTTGTTTGTGAACATATGAGCTAGGATCTGGAAAAAGGTCCTTAACGCTTTTGAGCCCAACCTGGTTCCAGATCAGCCTGCGTATACACACAGGATGATCAGGAACCATATTGTTCTCCAATAGCTTCGTCATGGTATGTAGCAATCATATGACAGTAATATGATTTCCTGTCAGACTGCACCTATTTACAGCTTGATCTTGAAACATAGCTCTCTCAAATGCTATAAGGGACGTTTTTCCAAATTCCGGCTCAAATGTGACCCGTCACGCTATAAGGGACCTTATGGGAATTGTAAAAAGCATCGACCTTAGCCTGTCTGCGCAGTCCGCGCAGGCCGATACGTTCCACTCTAATACAATTTTCTACAACTAGAATGCTTAACATGCCTTAGCATGTGTTCCTTTTCCAAATACGTCTTCTGGTTGACCTCTGCTGAGCATGGGTTATCAGCAGTTTCTTTTTTTCTTTCCTAATACTTTCCCAAGCCTTATTTATTGAGGACGTCAAAACCAGGTCTTGTTTGGAATAGGGTTAACGGATGACGAAATGAACATGAAAAGAAAATTTGCGGGAAACCATGCTAAGAATATCATGTCAGAGCTGGTACGTTATTCTCAATGTCACCAAGTGAAAATGTTTGCATTTACAATGTCGTGGGTTAGTGTGATTTTCATCCAGGTTGAAATTGCAAATTCATATTGACATTCAAGGACGCATAATTCAGCACTTTCTACAACACTTTTGTCCAAAATCAATCTCACACAAGAGCTTATGACCATTCACATTTTGACAAAGTTTGGTGAATATCGGATTATATTTGTGCTGACCGCAATGGCTTATTTGAAGTATTATTTGCGGAGGCAAGCTAAAATTTAAGTTAAGTAAACATTTCTGACTTTCTGTACGAAGGAACGCCAGAAAAAGTATTTTGTTACTTATTCCACAATTTGTCATGGGTTTTCGTGCAATCAATGGTCGGTAACTCATTTTTCCGACTATCTATCAAAACTCCGTCATAATTTTGCAATGACAATAAGTAGCAAGTACTCACAAAAACTATTCCAATATGTCGATTTATAGAAACGTGTTGATATTTTCTCAAAAAAAAAATAAAAATTAAAAAATAAAAATGAAAAATTAGCCTACATAAAATGCCAAATATTTTAATATTTATCATAAGCAAGCCAATGGATCTCATGTCATGTTTACATGGGCTCATATAAAAAGCATAATGTTTAAAAAAAATGCCAATTATTTATGTTTAGACAGAAAATTGATGAATAAGAACCTTGGGCAACGCCTGAATAGAATTACCCCACCCACTTTCGATATACAATATACACAAAACCAAAGGTCCGTTCGATTAAGATTTTTCGGCAAAGTATGTTCCCTTTATGCATCTATTTGCAATATCTTTATTCAACTAAAAATATTATTGGACAATTTAGGTCCCAGGAAAACGGTCTTATGGACCCCCCTCGAAGATTTTCTGCAATTTTTGCGCCACGTGATTCCCTTCTGTGTTTCGTTGTATTACGAAATCAAACTGTTTTAATCCTGTAAATATGTAGGTAATTCTTAATGCATTAAACATTTTTATTGACATTTTGTTTTTCTGTTATTAACATTTTGTTCAATTTATTATGGTTCATTAGGATTTGGTGCGCTGGACTTGTAACACAGGTCGTTGCGACCAAGAGTTTCCGAGTTCGAAATACCGGTAGCGGAGGTTGTTCGTGGCTTATTATCATTTCTCATTCGGCTTGAGTACTGGTGTATTTCCAGGAAGCAAAATCGAGTGTATTAAATAAGTTGAAGAAACTTGCTTCCCAAATGATGTAAAGTAAAAACGTTCAAAGTAACGTCCAAAGAAAAGCTGCATTCTCTTCTTCAGCCCTCTTTCGTTTTCACGGTGTATAACCACGTGACTCAGATTTTCCGATTATCTTCAATCATATATCTTTTTTTAATATTTGACCAATTTGAATTCGGTTTCAAGCAAAAAAGGTGGGGAAATGCCAGGAATAAGCTGGACGTGTTGGATTCTTGAAAAACCAACTGATAAAAAAGTAATCAAAAGTTTGGTTTATCTTCAATAACTTTTTTATCAGTTGATTTTTCAAAAATCAGCCACGTCCATCTAATGCGTGACGTCTGTCCACATTCTCTGCTTCAAATCAAATTTAAATCGGTCCAGTAATTACAAAATTATTGAAGATTTTCTGAAAACATTGTACCACGCGATTATCAACCGTGGTTTTTGTTTGTCGAAATCGTGTCAGTAACGTGGTTACGTCCGTTCTAGTCACAGTAGACGTGGCCAGCGATCGTGTAATTAGCTTCTAGACGAAAACCTCGCGAGCTTCCGTATTAGCTAGAGAAAGAGTAGCTTTCATTTGTTCTAAGGAAATGTTTCGAGAGCTGGTAAACAAAACCAGCTTTAATCCACTAATTGGCTTTTCACATTGAAGCCTTTCTTCCCGCAACAAAATGCACTTTTGTTCGATTGATACTAAGAGTTGGCTCTCGTGTGTTTCTGGATGAACTAAGATGTTCCCTAAAGATGCAAACACTGTGTGATGAAACTTGGCTACGCTCTCCACAAAAACCTCAAAGCATTCCAACGACATACTGACGTTATACAATGAGACTGCTTGTAAGCTCGTCATGCTTTCCGATAACTGAAATATTGTCTCACCTAAGTCAATATTGTTCACTTTGAGAACTGCCAAACTGGACAATGTTGGAATTGTGTCTGACAAGGCCTGAAGTAATTCCGGAAAGTGTTGGCTACACTCATCCCGCTCCTGTTTGTTTGTAGATTGATTGTCCCTTGATTCAAATTCTTCACCTGTCTCTGTAGAATGTTCAGTAGCATTCCATTCCTCCGCTGATATACTAGCTGCCGTGTCGTCGAAGTCTTGGTCAATATTGTGTGTTGACTGTGTTAATGATACTTTGTTTTGTACAGGTACTGTCCCGCTTTCTGCTTCGATTCCGTGTGATGTATCTTCATATTCATTATCAGACGGATATGAGTCCATGATATAACGATTGTCTATTGTTATGCTTGTAATTTTCATCACTGGCTCTTTAGGTGGAGGAGCAAAGTCAAATTTGAATGATTCATTTTGGCCCTGGTGTAGCTCTAATACGCTGGTGTATACAGTTCGTAGAAAGGAATCTACGTTTTCACAATTTACCATAGTTATTTGCTCCAAGTTGTAGCTCAATTGTTGTTTTGGAAGCAGGGTTACATCATTCAGTACGAGATATTTCAGACTTGCATGATACGCCATGTCCAGTTCAAACTTACATCTTCTGCCTCTACACGTTTTGCAATATACTTCAGCTATACATAAAGTGACAAGTTGTGTTTGTCGCGAAACAATGGATTGCAACTCCACTTTTGTGTGGTGATCGCATTGGAAGTCCACTATCTCGAGACATGTCAGATTCCTTTGTGAAACTGCTGTAAACAGATAACTGTAATTGACAGTCTCCTTGTCGAAACTGCTCAGTTTAAGACGAATCAATGACGATGCTCTCTCTATCATATTTCCAAGTGAGTCAATACCCTGTTGCTCAATTACGCCTTCGACGTCAATCAAAGACATATTTGGAAGACTGCTTTGGTTTCCAACACAGAATACTTTGTCTCCTAAGTATTTACTCTTAAAAGACTTTATTCTGTTAAAAGTAAGACTTTGCAAAATCTCGTCAGAAGGGGTAAATTTCCTATCAACCCAAAAGAACACTTCATCATAAACATCATGTAGTTCGACAAAATCTATTTTGTGACTTTCCAGTGAAGCTTCTTCTATTGCATCCAGCACACAGTGTTGTATTCTTCTTACGAGAAGAGGAACATCTTTCGACGGGAATATTCGTCTGTATTTTTGTATTTCCTTATGTGCGTCAGCCAGACGAGCAATGTGACTCGACACTTGACCTACAAAATCTGGCCGAAGTCCGCAAACATATGCAAGTATCTCTGAATCTTCTAGCAAGTCTTCTATTCTAATATATTTGTTCAGAAATAAAGCTAAACTTCTATCATCAGTGTTTGCTATGTACAAGGCAGCAAACATCTCCTGTATTGTTTTATGTAGAAAAGACAACCTTTTCATTTTCGATGTAGCCTGTCCGGTGAATTTTGATTGTGATAAAAGGGCTGCCTTAAGACACAGTTCAATATCTATTAGAGTTAGACCGTACATGTCGCAAACTGCTTGTGGAAATATCAATGCATCATCTGGGATTTTTTCGAGCAGTGTATGAAAGGAAAGTCTGGAAAGACTGTGTAACAGGTTGCTGTACTTTTTGCAATATTCTAAATCTCCAAGTCCTTTTGGAAGACGTATCAACTTTTTATTTTCCCTTTCATTCTCCTTGCTTTCTATACCATCTTTGTTTTCAGCTACCTCCAGCATCATGTCGATCATATTGAAGCAGATCCCAAGTCTAGTGTTGCCGCAGTCTCTTTCGTCAAACCATAGACATACCATGTAACTCAACAAAATTGGAACATCAGAAAAACGTGACCATGTGTTTGTACGTGGGTCAAAGTTATAGGTGTCGTTCCAGTAAGATGAGTAACAGGGGCATCTTTTATAGTTCTTCTTCTTCCTATATTTTCTGTTTAAATGAGCTACCAATTTGATAACTATAACATTTGGGTCTGCAAGTCCAACCATTTCGATTTCCTGCTCAACATCGCGCACTCGAGGCCGTACTCGTTCGATTTTGTAAGGTCTTGATGTCATCAGAACTGAGTAATGTTCTCTTCTGTCAATTTGAGGAATTGTCCCACCTGACCATTCATCAAGACCATCGAGCAAAATCAAACACTTTTTTGACTCTCTTCTCAACACTTCAGCCAAAATTGCGTGCAAAGACTCTTTCACCAAATGTAGTTGGATCATTTCCTCAACACGAACAATTCCATTTAGATCTCGTAGAGGCAAGTAGAACAGATAGTCGAAGCTCTTCAGGAATTCAATATCTGGCTTTGAAATACATCTATTCAAACTTTTTGTGTCACCAGTATGGATTTTAATCCACGCAGATATTATCATCAGGCACAACGTTGTCTTTCCATAGCCTCCTTTTGCACCAATGCATGCTCGATTAATTGCTCTTCCGTTCTTTATGAATATACCCTTTATTGAATCAATGGCATCCTTATGTGAACCAAAGAACATGAAATCCTGCTCCGGTTTAGTTTGGCTATAATTTGCTACCCTCATTTCCGGCATTACAAACACTTCATCTATATCAATTTCCACGTCGTCAACAAGAGGGGAAAGTGGTATTTGTGCGTATCCGTTCCTCTGATAGTGTTCGAGAAGATGATTCTTTAATCCTACAACGAAAAAGTATCCGTCAATGTATGTTTGTAATTTAATCCTTTCACAAACGACGAAATTTTAGGGTGGTCCAATTCAAAAGCTGTTGCAAACGACAAAATGGATGTTAATAAAGATTGGAATTGTGCGTGATATAGTCAAGAAAATATTGAGGCAAAAGGAAAAACTGCTGATTATCAGAAGTTTTTTTTTTCTTTTGTATCAATGTTTTCACGAGCCTATTCTATTAGGGACGTCAAAACCAGGTCTTGTTTGGGAAAGGGTTGAACAAATAAATTGTCATGTTTTGAGTATGGAATTAGATTACCCATTTACACTTCGCATTTGTCACGAGAAACTATGCAACTAAATCAGTTAAATCATTAGTCGCCGGCCAGAAGCCGGTGTAACGTAGTAAAGTGACCCCCATAGAATACTGACCCCCCGGTCACTTTACTATATAGAATACTGACCCCTTTCTATAAAATACTGACCCCCCATATAAAATAACGACCCCCCTTATTTTATCTATAAAATACTGACCCCCACTTAGTTTATTGCTTATTTAACATTCACTACATGTAATCATATCACATCCGTGTTTATTTTGCTTCTCGAAAAAAAGTTTCGGGGAGCATTTAGTCGCCATGCTATCCTTCCGTTCGTTCGTCCGTCCGTCCTTCCGTCCGTCTGTCTGTCCGTCCATTTATATACATTCAGATGTCAGCAACCTTTAGGCCAAATTCAATGAAACTTCACATGTATGTGTAATCCCTGAATACATTTTGAGTCTGTGTTCACGAGGTATTGTGATCGGTCGTTGTCTGTGGTCCGTCCGTTCGTCTGTCCGTCCGTCCGGTCGTCCGTCCACAATTTCTTTGAAAATCTTCTCCTCTCAAACCAGTGGACCAATTTTCTTGACACTTGGCAGGAATGATCCATGGGTGAAGGGCTTTCAAAGTTGTTAAAAGAATTTGATTCAATTGAAAACTCCGGCTGTCGCGGCATGACAAAAGGGGAAAATTGCCAAATCTTCTAAAAATCTTCTTGTGTCTAACCAGTTGGCCAATATTCTTGAAACTTCACATGGATGATCCTTGGGTAAAGGACTTTCAATGTTCTTGAAAGAATTTGATTACATCAAAGACTCTGGCTGCCGCGGCATGAGAAAGGGGGAAAATAGCCAATTTTTTTTTTAAAAATCTTCTTCTGCCTACCCAGTTGGCCAATATTCTTGAAACTTCGCAGGGTTGATCCTTGGGTAAATAACTTTTAGAGTTGTCAAAAGAATTTAATTCCATCAAAGACTGGCTGCCGTGGCATGAGAAACGGGGAAAATAGCCAAATCTCCTAAAAATCTTCTTCTGCCTAACCATTTGGCCAATGTTCTTGAGACTTCACATGAATGATCCTTGGGTAAAGGGCTTTCAAAGTTGTTTATAGACTTTGATTCCATCAAAGCTTCTGGCTGCCGCGGCATGAGAAAAGGGGAAATTAACCAAATCTTTAAAAAAAAATTCTGCCTAACCAGTAGGCCAATGTTCTTGAGACTTCACATGAATAATCCTTAGGTGAAGGGCTTTCAAAGTTATTAAAAGAGTTTGATTCCTTCAAGGCCTCTGGCTGCGGTGGCATGAGAAAAAGTGCAAAAGAGCAAACTCTTTTAAAAATCTTCTTCTGCCTAACCTGTTGGCCTATATTCTTGAAACTTCGCATGAATGATCCTTTGGTAAATGGCTTTCAAAGTTGTAAAAAGAATTTGATTCCATCAAAGACTCTGGCTGCCGCGGCATGAGAAAAGGGAAAATAGCCAAATCTTTTAAAAATCTTCTTCTGCCAAACCAGTTGGCCAATATTCTTGAAACTTCACATGAATGATCCTTGGGTGAAGGGCTTTCAAAGTTGTTAGAAGAATTTGATTAATATTTAAACTATTAGTGCAGTAGCATCAGAAAAAGGGCAAAAGAGCAAAAACTTTTAAAAGGCTGAATTTTTGTTACATTCTTTTTAAAAACACAGGAAATAGGGCTTTATTGAAACATTTCTTAGTTTGCTGCTATACAGGTCAAAGTTTCATCAAGGCTAGAAATCTAAGGTGAGCGACCTACGGCCATCATGGCCCTCTTGATTTTTTTATTATTTTTTTATTTATTTAAATTGAGGCTGCGCCACAGAAAAAAGGGGTCTTTTTGTAGAAATTAGTGTTTTTCTAATTTCTCTTCATTATATGAAGATAATTTAATGAATTTTTGTTCTTCAGTGATGAATGAGATGTACTGTAGCTTATATAATTAATAATTCATGTACAAAAATTCTGTCAAGTGAAAAGGGGACTAAATGTATAATAACATCGCGTCTAGATCTTTAAGTCTGCCCGAAGCAAAGTCTCCACAACTCTTGCACCAAATTGGACGAAACTTCATGATGAACTACGTGAAATTCTGTCAAGAACCTTTTCTCTCTGTTTCTCAATTTGATGCTGTGTTATAGGAAAAGGGGCAATATTGGAGAAGTTTTTCTCATCTTTGTTTTAATCTAGATAGAATTTAATGAAATTCTATATTCGATTAATCATTTTTCATAACTTACATCTTTATTTTCTAAAATTTGCGAACGCCGCTTGACGCCTTTTTAGTCTGACTTACCGGTATTTCTTTAAATTAAGTTTTATGGACTTCCCATTATGTCCCCTTTAGCGTGACGGGTTACTTATACCTTCCCATGGTATGATGACAAACACATGGATCTAAACTGAAATGTGACATCATAAATCGCTTCGCCAATCGTTGAAGCGTTTATTTGATTGGTCAGAAAAAGGGTCACAGAAGATGACCCCCTACTTGTGCCTGTCAGATTTACTCTCAAGTCAACATAGGATTTTAATCAGATTGAGAAGCCTAGATAACTATCTCGTTAAAGTGACTAGATGTTAACATAATCACTCTAACATGCAACCGCCAGGTATGAAAGTGCGTATGGCAGACACACATACATAACTCTGGTAGGCTTCGAATTTACAACGCTGAGGGACATGTGATTTTTTGTCAGAAACCTTTTAAAACCATTTATCCTTTCCACACAAATGTACATCGGTAGTAGTTCGATCCATGAATATACTGTACGCCTACTGCGCATTCGATTAAGAACCAATACAGCTGCTCCAAGACCGGATAGCTTAGTTGGTAACGTCGGGGTCTGTCAATCAAGGGGTCGTGAGTTCGAACCTGGCTCGGCATGTAGCCATTCTGACATTTGACAAAAGTCATTTGTCTCTCACCAATGGGTGTTAATCATCTAATTGAGAGAGCAGCAGGAAGGTTTATTTGTATTGTTTGGTAGTACGGGTACTAGAAATATTAGGAATCCATAGTAGGTGCTCCAGCCGCCGCAATATGACCATAACAGTTGAAAACAGCATGGAGTTAATATCAAATCAATTCAGATGCGGTGGAAGCGTCTAACCAGCCAGTTTGAATCGGGCTCGCCCAATAATAAATGAAAAGTTAAGGTCAAAATACTCTGTATGTACGGACAGACGCATGCACGGACGAGTGCCATTGCACCTCTGATGCATATCGATGAGGATAATTATGTTGTACGTCTACAATAGTTGGGTTTATATTAGAATAAGACTTTTTGTGTATATGTGGAGAAGGGGGTCGGTATTTTATGGGGGGTCACAATTCTACGTGAGGGGTCACTTTTCTACGTGTGGGTAGGTCATAATACTATGACCCCCCGGTCATAATATTATGACCGGGGGGTCAGTATTCTATATAGAATAGTGACCGGGGGTCAGTATTCTATGGGGGTCAATTTACTACCTTACACCGGCGACTATATTTTTAGACGTTTTTTCAGTTTGTACATGGGGAACGGGGGCAATTATTAATTGCATAGTGTTGTTTTATTCCCAATTATTTTTTCTCTATAATAAACTTACAAATAGTTATAGAATGTATATCTACAATACTAATTATTGATTTACTTGAAAACATCGTTCTCTTTAATGTGTAATGCATGTTGCATAGTCAAAAATCAAAAAAAGGTAATAATAACTGGTCCCTCTAGAAAAAGATAGAATGAGCCAAATGTGGGGGGTAAAGTTATCAAATAAACATGGCACCGTATATTGAAATGAATAACTGTTTTCCTTATTGAATAATTTCATCTTTATGGCAGTGTTAATTTTAGACATTAATTCGCAATGCGAAGGTGATTGCAATTCTTGTTTTGCGGTTTAAAGTTTAGCTGATTTTTTTTACAAGGAAATAGACTCGTCCGTACAGTAAAAGTGGCACGTGAGAGAACGGTGGTCGTGCGGTAACGTAGAGGTCTCAGAACCTAGGGAATCGACGTTCGATCCCAGCCATCGGCGTATCTTTTTCAATTTTTTTTAATGAAATACTTAATGCAAACAAATATCTAAGATCGTTTTTTTTGTATTTTACCTTACTTAAAACCTTTCCAAACAAAATTTTAAATTGTTCCAAATTAATTACTTCATAGATGCAAACATAACTATTTGAAATAAATCTAGCTCCATTATCGGCCTGTCCGATCAGACCCGATGACGATGTGTCCGAAATAACCCGTCGTTGATTCATTTTGTTTTCCTCATGGTACCCGGTTTTATACGCTTAATACATACTTCTCATTACCGATGCCGGGGAAAAGGCTTAGAATTTTCTGATTGTGGCATACAGTTTTTCTCTGCACATATCTTAAATAATAGCTGACGATCGCTTAACTGTCCAAATTTACCCGACGTTGCTCTACAGCAGAGAGGCAAAATGGTAAGAGGGATTCGGGGAAATGTTCATCGAGGTTGCGATGTTTTTCAACCATTTAACGGCATGCAATGTACTGCAATAGCCTTAGTTGCTTTATTATTCCTTTCAGCTGATGTTAAAGAAGTTTGATTTATTTTTTTTCGTTAACTGCAAGTGAAATTCTTTCTCCGGCGACTTTGATGCTTTGCATCAACTTTCTCTTGTGTATATCTTTATTCAAATGTACAGCAGAATATACAATTAATAATTAATAGGTACGATTTATTTGTCGTTTCGTAAATTTATCATTTTTTTTCAATTTGTTTGTTTGATTTAACAAGGTAGTTTGAATTATATTAAAATCTTACCTAAGCTTTGACTCACTTCATCGTGGTCACTGGTCTGTGTATGAAGTGAGTTCATTATTTCTCCTGTCCTGTTGTAAATGACTTCAATCGCATCTTCCTTTGACTTATCAATGGCAAGCTTTGCTTCTTCCAATATAGTCTCTTTTCTATTTTCCAGCTCTTTAATTGCTTCAGTTTTTGTAACTGTTACACTTTTTCCAGCAGAACCGATCATTTCTTGTTTGTGCTTTTCCAATTCATACATATTTTCTTTTGTGTGAGATTTTAGTTTATATAGGGTTTCCTCTGTTTTCTCGGAAATAGCGTCTCGTGACGATTCCATTGAAGTTTGTATATCTTGCCTTGTTTTATCCATGAGAAACTTGCTTTTGTTTTCTAGTTCTGTAATAGCTTTATCCTTTGCTCCAGTAACACTGACTTCAGATTCTCTTTTCTGTCTCTGTAGTTCTTGTACATGTTCAGCAGTTTCTGATTTAAGCTTATCATGGTTTTCTTCCATCGTTCTAGAAAAAGCCTCTCTCGTCTCTTTTCCTGAGGACTCTATGTTTTTGTTTGCTTCTCGCAGTTTTAGTTCTAAGAAGTTAAGTGTTTCACCCCGTTTTCTTTCGATTTCTCTAGATGCTGATTTTTCCGCCTCTGTGATACTTCTTTTCGCAGTACTTGCAGTAGAAACAATTTCGTTTTCTTTTAATACTATTTCTGCAACAGCTTCGTTTTTAGCGTCTTCGACGGTTTTTATGGCCGCAAGTGCTTCTTTTCGGAGACTGTCCCTTTCTTGTTCAGTGATGATTGTCTGATCTGCTTGAATCTGAAGAATATTCAATGAGGATACCGATAATAATAATGATAAAGATTGTTAGCATTTCCACCTTTTTTAAGGAACTATATGCTAAGCAGTCAAGTTTGTTACTTTCATTATTTGTTCTATCTTCTGCAACAATTTCTTTTTAAACAATTTGAACATGTTTGAAATGATCTTGTATAGTAAAAGAAAATGGCATTGTATTTAAGTAAGGGTCGTGACTCATTTGTTTCGAGTGTGAATCCATTCCACGTAAAGTTACGAATAAGAATAGCAAATGAATATATAAACAGCTTAGTAACGTGTACGTAATTTGCATATTTCTTGTATTGGTTCGGTCTCCGTATTTTACAATTAACCCATATAGTCATATAACAAACGTTAACCCATTAACAAACATTGACACCTTTTGGCGCCCCTAAAGAAAAATGCTTTTGAAAAAACATTGTGGAAAATGAAGAAAATGCTTGTGACAAGCAATTTCTTCATTTCCCACGATGTTTTCTAAACAAAAAGACATAAAAATGTAAAATTCAAAGCACTCGAAATTGCCGTCTGCAACACTTTTCAAATTGGAACAGTCCAAAATTTTGTCGTTTGGTAACGGGTTAATTACCATCTGGAGCTTCTTTACAGCATCTTGGACCTCCGGTCTCCCCTGTATATGTTTGGCATCTGTTAGAACTTTCGTAAACACGGCAAAATGTGACTTCAGATCTGACGAACTCAGTTCAAATCTGGCGCTATGCATAATTGCATTTCTCGAATCTCTTGCCTGAAATATATAATTGAATTTGTATTAAGGTTTATAGACCCTCAAAAATTCACCACTTTCTAGCCATATGAAATGCATCAAATTATACACTCTTGTAAATACACTTCAAAAAAAGTTGAATCACCACGACGGATTTCAAGATTATGCTTCAAGAAGAAAGTAATTTGCAAATATTAGTTTACTCTTTATTCATATGCAAGGGAGATAATTTCGAACATGTTGTCAAATATTTCCATAAGTATGCATTAATTCAAAATTCTAAACCGTTCGAAATGCTTATGTTTGTATTTGGAATGGAAATATAACACAGTTTAGGAATTACTGGCACTTCTTAAATTTCGCGTCTGGTCCTTTGGTGCTTTTGAGGTGTCGGATACCTTAACGTAAGTTTTTACCCCCTTTCCCGCTTCTCCTAGCTATGAATTATCAACTTTCTTGAAAAGTTCGATTTTAAAAAAAGGCATGCAAACACTTGAAGTGTCCTGCATAATCGAGAATTTGTACGGAGATAACTTTTGTGTTGAACCTGGAGAAATAAAATAGATATTTTTAGCCTTTAAAATCAAGCGATACTTTAATGTATTACTTTATTTTAGCAGTGCATATTTATTTACCTGCTCGAAAACATTATTTTTCTGTCCTAAATTCTCGGAGACAAGTCCTTGAAAATCGACATGATTCAGAATAACACTTATTAACCCTGGAAAATCAGTGTCATCAGCAGACATCTTGTCTTGGTAACCCGTCGGCGCCATGAAACATTTTGCAAACTCCCAGGAAGAACTGTGCCAAAGCGTAGCTGACGTGTTTCTGAAAGACGGCGCTCCATGTCGATGAGCGTTGATGATTTCGTCCCTTATTTTATTGCAAATATTCTGGGGACACAGCTTGGGTTGACATCCGAGGTCATTTTTGTCATGGAAGAGACAATTATTCTTCTTGCCGCATATATTTCGTGTCGGGCATGACAACACGTTTTGTGTCGAGCACGCTGAGCAATTACTTCCACTTGGCAGACCTTGCAGGGTTGTGACATAAACCTTCTGGTGGAAACTGTTGATATTTTCCTCAACAAATGTTTTGATGCCGAGTCTTGTACATTTGATCCCTTTTATGGCTTTGTACCAGTTGTTCTCCAATGTCGCTTGAAAGTCTGACATCTTCTGTGTTTCATCATTGGGCGACAAACCTGAAATACAGAGAAACAAGTGTAATAATCAGAGCTCCACATAATATAGGGTGATGACTTTTCGAACTTCAATAATTTTGTTATGTTCATCAAACCCTATCTTGTGGGTACTCATTTGTATCGTCTCGTCGAGACGATTCAAATGAGTACACACAACATAGGATTTGAAATTGAAATAACAAAGTTAGAATGTCTTCACTCCCACTAATCTGTAGCCCTGGTGTATCATCAACAAAACCATCATGCATCAACAAAATTGGATAAAATTAACAAAGAAATTCAGGATAGAAGGATGGAAACGTGCTCTTTATAGTTTGTGTTCATTGTTGCCATGCGACGACACCAGAAACAAAATGGCAGAGTATGTTAAATGGGCCGGGTAGGCTTCTAACATAAATCATTTCACGTTTGCTTTCTTTCGTGGTTTTTGATACAAACTGTTTAACAATGAGGTTAACCCTTAAGGACAGATCCTCCAGTTGTTTCTGCGCAACTTACTGCGCATATCCCAAATAACGAAATAAAACTGTTTCAGTAATTGGCCTTTTCAGCAAATGTATTTTTTACATTAAGTTAATGTTTGGTTGATGAATGACAAGACCCTTTTCGGTTATTTCGATTTTCTCTATTTGGTCAATTAAAGTGTAATAGTACTAGGATGGTACATTTCGCTTTCTGTTACGCGTTAAACATGTGGCGTTAGCGTTAGGAGATGGAGCAACAAAAGCAAAGTGGCGTCTTTATGAGCTAGTCCGCTTCAGATGGACACGAAAGATGATACTTTTTATTATCTAAAGCTCGTAATAAGGAATAAAATGGATAAAAGTAATGAAACAATTTCGGAGAGAGCTGCAAAAAGTAAACAAAATTTTACTTATAACTAAGAAAAAACGTTTGGTTTGATATATTTTTCTTTTTTGTTTTTGTAGGTATGACCGAGCACTGTGGCACTGTGTCTATACCAAAAAAGAAAAAAAAATCTTACCGCTGGAATATTTTTTATTATCAGAAATGTTGCTAAAAAAGAGCAATTTCAGCTCGATCTACTTTTAAAAGAATGTTTTACTAAAAAAAATTAAAATCATCACTAAATTTTCCCAAATTGATACTCATTTAGACAGAATAAAACATTATGAACACAATAAAGACTTAACGATCTGGAACCATAATGGATTTCGGTTATTATCGCCGATGATCGGGTATTTACGGCACTCGGTTATTTCCGTGAAACGCACTTCGGAAAGATTCGATTTTGTTCTCACCTCGGTTTACTTTCTCGTAAATTTTAATATGTATCGGCCATGTAAGCTATTTAAAGTGTATTTTTCTGTATAGATAGAGATAATTCTCGTATTTCTCGTTGTTAGTAGCATGAAAAATGCTTTAATATTATCGTTCTGAACACTCTGGCGATTAAACGTATATTAAACGTACATTCATTCCATTAGAATAGGAAATACATGAAAAATACTCATGTTGTATTCTATAAATAGCAACAAAAAAGAAAGTGAAAGTACAGCGAAATAGGGAACGATTTTATCCAGTTAATCGTGACGTTATTTCGGACATACAATAGTTATTCGTTGGAGCTGTTATGAAATCTCGTAGCTACGGCTTAAATCAGGCCGTAGTTACGATATTTTATGACAACACTGACGGTTTATCTAAACATAACTTTAAACCCAGTCTATTGTTAGCACAAAATCCATTGCTATTCACAAGAATTTTCCGTGGTTTGTTCAATTTCAACATTTCCTTTCATAGATATTTTGATATTTTCAGTAATTTTGGGGTTATCAAGGCTTTAAACGGTAAATTTAGGCATCGACAGTGGTGACGAACAAATTTACGTCAACTATTTTTGATCGTAAAGTTACGAAAAAAAAAACACCTTAGGAAATTCTAATCTTAGCTGCGAACATGTTTTGTAAAACGCACTTACGCAAAAAATTTGAACTTCCGTTCAAATCTACGAAAATAATGTGCGTAATTTCGTTGATAAAACGGGGCCAAGATCACTGGTAGAAATAACAGAAAAACACGAAGAGAAATGGAGAAATAACTGTTTCAATAGGCCTACAATTGTTATGAATTTACTGATTTGGTTATAAAGAGCAAAGCACTGATTATCCTTCTCTTAACAAGTCTGGTTTTGACGTCCATTGTAGAAATAATTTGAGAAAACATTGAGAGAAAAGAAGAGGTTGTTGATTATCATCAATGTGTCCCTTTTCCTCAGTGTTTTCTGTTCTTTTGGACTGGTACAGTTTGTTTTTTGTTGTTGTTTTTTTTTTTGGGGGGGGGGGGGAATGGGTTATGTATGCACCAATACACTTGATTGATTCAAGATCTATACGAATAAATGCTTAAGACCAGGATTTGATATGGGTGAATTCAAAATAAATGGCACCAAGCGTATTTTTTCATCTAGACTAAAAAGAATAGAATATTTGAACAAATTGCAAGGACCATGTGATGTTAATTAGTGTATTGTATGTTTATGCAAAATTTTATTGAAATATCTTTAACGGTTTTAAAGTTATGCCCAAAAAACATGCAAAAAATGTCTGGAGTGAAACGCTTTTTTGTAAACAGAAAAAATCTTTCTTTTTTTCTAAATACATAACAATAAAAGAATAACAATATGTGTGTAAAAGTTAGACTTTTTACATTAACTTAAACATCTTGAGTTTTGAATTTTGTATGTGGTTAGTGTTTGTGTGCAAAGGGTTCGCTGCAGTTCACACAAAAACAATAGTCGTGCGCTGTCTGGAGTGCAACGGCAAATATAGAGAAACTTCAAATAATTGAATATTGTGGGAATTCTATGACTGAAAAGTCAAGTTTTTATGCTAATCCGTGTACAGAAATATTTGTATCCTTGAAAAAAATATGATTTTAAATACCTAAATAAGGACAAAACTCTTGACTGTTACTTAGATAAACTCACCCATGTTTGTCTGGAGTGTAACATTTGAAGTTTAACAACTCCTCTTTCACTGTATTTTACTTTTTAATGAACTATTGTTCATTTTTTCAGATAACATAGATTTAAAGATTAATCACACCAGAAATCCAGTTTAGACATAGACTTGTGTTTGATTTAGAGCAGTATTTATGTTGTCTGGAGTGCAACAAGTTTTTTGGCTTAATTAAAAAAGACCTGATCTAAAGACAGTGTTATCATTGAATTTTGTTTTTTTGACAGAGAGCATATATTTAAACAATTTAGGCACAAATTTGTGTTTTCATTTTAGGGGTTAGAAAGCTAAATCTTAGAAAATTGAACTATCTTGGTATGATTACAATCGCTCATTGTTTGAAATACATGGAAAAGAGTAACATTGTTTGTAATAGTTATCACGTGAATTAGTTGTACCATTTTAGTTAGTTGTACCATTTTACTTGATAAAGAAGTGCGAATTGTATCATAAATTAGCCAACTTTGTCAACATGTGAATATGTCTGGAGTGCAACAAATTATGTTAAAAAAAAGAACTTTCATTTTTCACCATTTATAGCACACATATCTTAGATGATCAATTGTTCTTGTTTAATTAGCACTTATTGCATGTCAAAGTATAATATAGGTAATTTCTTATACCTATCCGGTGCATATTTAGAAAAAAAATATTCACGAAAATAAAGATTTTCTTAGAAAATTGAACTATCTTCGTATGATTACAAGTACTCATTGTTTGAAATACATGGAATAGTATAAAATTGTTTGTTATAGTAACCATGTGAATTATTTTTACCATTTTACTTGATAAAGAAGTAAAAGAAGGATCATAAATTAGTCAAATAGGTAAATAATGTCTGGAGTGCAACAAATTTGAAACAAAAGATGCAAGTTTTGGATTGTCTAGATTTTAGTTCAAACATGACAATTGTACAAGATTTTTTGCAGACATGTTCTGAATTCATTATATTGTTGAGACAATTGGGTCTGAAGTCTATATGAGGCCAAACTTTATCATAATAAAAACTTTTTGACCCATGTATGAAAAAATCACAACTAATTTTGTGTAAAAAGTCATATTCTCACCAGATTTATGACAGAAAAACTAGGTTTTTGCTTAGAATTCCTTATTGATTCACAAATTACAATTTGGATTGAAAAAATTATTATATTTCGTATTATTATGTGAGGGTACACTACTTTGTAAATATATGTATTTTCATGTTTTTTCTGTTGATTTTCTTCAATTAAAAAATCTGAAACTTTTTTATGTCTAAATATTTTTCAATGCCGTTTTAGATTACTTAAATTTGATCTATGTACAATATCAGAACATATAGACCAAAATGATCAATTGAAATTTAAAAATTGGAAAAAAATAATTTTTTGGTGCCATTTTATTTGAATTCACCCATATAGTATCAATATTGCGTCTTCTGCCTTGATTGTTTTTTATTATAGTCTAGTCACAATATAATGACACATGTTTACAAATTTTACAGTAATAAACAAAAGGTAATCCTTGTTAATTTTCAGTTCAACGTCGCATGTCTTGGTTCAAATCTTGAAGGTGTAAGGGACCTGCAAGATTCGAACCATCACATGCAAATTTACAGTAGTTATGACTTTGCTATTGTGTTTTTTGCAAGGGTAAATTTTGTAAACATGTGCCATAATATCGTTAATTAAAGGACTATAGGTATGTAAAGACCCGGCCATCAAACATAAATGTTCGTGTAAGATTAGCTGAATTTGATTGACAAAGCCGTTCTTATACAGTAGTGCATGACACCAATTTCAACCCTCTTCCACCCCACGAATCTTATATCACGGCGGGGAATCACCTGACATAATATTTTCGATATTTTCCAACAATTCTGTCAAAAGATGACCGATTTGAAAAGAAGAATTTAAGCAGAGACAGCGGGAACACTCCATGACTTTGCTGAATGCCAAGGATAATCTTTGAAAAATCAGCTGATATGAAAGTTATTGACAACCAACCAAAACTTAATCTGGTCGTCAATAACGTTTTTATCACTTGATTTGTAAAAGAGTTACCACCCATCTGATATCGGGCGTTTTACACTTTTTTCTATTTCAAACCGATTTCAAATTGGTCAAGTATTTACAAAATTATTGACGATTTCTTGAAATTTAGTGTCACATGATTCCCCAACGATGTATATAATGCCCTTGTCTTGTTAACAATAGTTTATGTAGTAACTACAGGGAAATCTGGCAATGAATACATGTATTTGATAAAAATAAGTTCTTTATATAAGTTACTATAAAAAAATGTGTTGTTACATTTGACCTTACAATGAATATTTGATGGAATTGAATGACCTATTTTGGATAATTTTGTCCTTGTTTTATGCGCCCCTACTAAGTTTGAATTCATAAAAAACGAAAATTTAACGGTAACTTTTTCCCATTCTTGTTTTATTTGCACAAGTATAAATTAGAGATAATTTTGGTGTAGGTCTCATACCCTGCCAGTCAATATTACAAAAATTACAGATCAAAGAAAAATGTTCATATTTCTTAAACATGGAAAAAATTCAGTCGCAAAATCATAAACCTTATGTATAATCAAGTGTTTTTTTCTCGATTTTGTTTTTCATAGATTTGTATTTAGCTTATTTATGTTACATACATATCTGTTGTAGCATACAAGCTGAAAAATGTCAGATATTATCATCTTCTGGGGGAAAAATGAGATTTACGGAGTTGGTGCTTCCCCTTTTCCCGCTTTTTTTTGTAAAAGGGGGTCAATAACTAAAAAAATATATAAAATTCCAACATATCGGTAAAAATTGTTTTAAGTTTCATTTTACCTCCGTCTTATATCATAGAAATAATATATAACAATACTTTTTGTATTTTCAAAAGTGTCTATTATGGTTCCAGATCGTTAATTATGTAATCCTAGTCATTTCGAACACCTTTTTTGTGGGTATTTAATTGACACCTCATTTTGACAATTTTGGACAAGAGTAGTCTCCCCTGAAATCCAATAACGTTTTAATTCGCTTGGTGACCTATAGTTTTTAAGTCATTTTTTTACTTCTTATATATTTAAATATCAGTACAGAGAAAATAAAAAAAATTCTTACCGCAAGTAATAAATGGAGGATCTGTCCTTAAAGAAAAATGTATATCAATCTATTGATATATACATGTATCTACAACACGAATTAACACACCATTGTGTTACAATAGAAAATATTAGTAATTTGCTTTCATAAAAAAAATCGTAACTACAGTTTTAGATAAGCTGTAGTTACGAGATTTTTGTTGAGAATAGCCGATGTGGAAATTCCCCATTTCTACTTTCGTTTTCGATGGTGCATTATTATCGCATTTATTTTTTCTAACGACAATTTTACAAGCTTACAATTGATAAATTTGTTTAAAAGAGATTATTTAGAATTTCTTACCTAATGATTTTCCACTGTTTCATCCAAAAAAGCACTTAAATTGTTTTGAACAGACCAGATAATATAGGCCTACGCCATTACAGAATTAGAGTTTTATTCAATATACAAACTTGCCAGTGCATGGCGGTATTGATTAGTAACCCTTTCACAAAACGGTAAAAAATATTGTATGAAGGCTGCTTCCAATAGCAAATTGGATGATAACAATTGTCAAATACAAGATCAGATTTGTGTACAATATAGTAGATCCCCACAGTAATTATTATAATAAAATGAAAACCTTTATAATTTACGTCAAAACTGAAGGTATAAATTTCATTAAGTGTGGACTCAAAACCACCTTAAAGGTAAAGCTCATTGTGTTTTTTAAAAAAGTTTACGTTCCAAATTTCCAAACCTGATTGGCTAACTGATTACAGGACTAACTTGTCTAACCTTTTGTTTTAGAAAAAAAACATCAAAACAACGAAATAAGCCTAATGAAAATCCAACGATGTTGTTCATAGTCGACAAAATCACGGTGGATAATCACGTGATACAATATTTTCAGAAACTCTTCAATAATTTTGTAAATATAGGGCCGCTTTGAATTCGGTTTAAAGCAGAGAAAGTGGACAGACGTCACACATTAGATGGACATGGTAGATTTTCGATAAAAAAGTTATTGAAGATAAAACAAAAGTTTGGTTTATCTTCAATAACTTAATTATAAGTTGATTTTCAAAAATCCACTACGTACAGGGTATTCTTGACATGTTCCCACCTTCTCTGCTTCAAACCGAATTCAAATTAATCAAGTATCGACAAAGTTATTGAAGATTATCGGAAATTCTAAGTCACGTCGGAATTATTCGGGCGCGGTCGAAAATATTCGGCGGTGGAACTTTCCACTGCCGAATGTTTACTACATCACCCGAATAAGTTCGACACGTAACGACGACACTCGGAAAATCCGATGTTTTATGAATCTCAAAATGGTCGCATTGCGGGTATTTTACCTTAAAGCAAAAACACAAGTAGAAAGTATAGTATGTATGTATGTGTTAAGATTTTTAATCCTCGGTTGCCGGACATTTCCATATGACCGAATAGTGCCCAGGAAGGAACTCCCTTCTTTTGACCTGTTTCCAGTTTTGAATGGTGGAGGAAGACCCCAAGTGAGCACCTGGGTAGAACCACCGACGTTCCGCAAGCCAGCTGGATAGCTTCCTCGCATGAAAGTTCATATGTCCCTGGCGGGATTCGAGCCCACAGAAGTGAGGGGCAAGTGATCCTGAGTCAGCGACTCTAACCACTCGGCCACGGACGCCCCTTGAAAGTATAGCCTGTATCGATCCCCTTTTAAAGCGACTATTTATAGAATATGGTGGCGGGCTATTGTAGTCATCCGGACGTCGGAGCCTGTGTCTGCGTAATGGCCGCGGCTCTTTATATACAAATCATTCTTGTTATATCAATTTTTCAATTGCGATTTTTTTCAGCTGCCTCACCAATCCCCTGTGTCGACACAATAACAAAATGTGACGAATACCAGAACGATGTTTGTACTAATAAAGTCTTCTTTCAATGGCGAGAAACACATTGTAGAAAACACACCCTATTACCGGCTATCACTACAGTAGTTGCTAACCTTGGGCAGTATCATCTATAAATAGCGGGTGAACTGGGTAGGTCATACTTTTTCATATTTGTTTTGTGTAAAAGTGTTTCTCAGCTATAATTTGTAGTGCCCTTGGCTTGCCATACATTTGAGCACCTACATGTCAAATTTTAGCACAGAAAGTCCTCAAACAAAAAAATAATTCACCAACAAAGTCGAAACTTCACATATTTGCATATAAAATTCATCTTTCCATGCAAATATCAGAAAAACACTGAAGCAAATGTTATAAATTTTATAACAAAATGGATATCTAGTATATTATCTACCAACTAATTGCTTGTGAAGACAATCAACTATTCCGTTATGTCGTTATAGCCAAACAAAGTTTGGTGAGCTACAAATTTATGCAATCACGAACAGCACATAGGGGGATCACCGACAGGAGATTCGTACTTGAAATAGGCAATCACAGACAGCATAAATGATACTATTGTGCTTGTCTATGTACAATTCTTTTTCATTATCCAAGTGATCATGGTGTGAAATATTTAAAATTTGCTGATAATAATTACAACAATACATGAATGTTGGTACTTTTGTTTGATAAAAGAGCATCAGATAAGAATAAGCTATATATAAAGCAAGAACTTCCCAGGAATCCACGGTTAGGTGCTCCAGCCACTGCAATATGGCCATAGCGGTTTAAAACGGCGTTACATCTCATGAAATCAAGTCATAGGCCCGATTGTATCAACGCTGTTTAGCACAAACAAAATATTTCACTGATTTGTTAAAATTTTCCGATGTGAATAATCGAAAAATAACCGAAACAGATACTTGGCCATTTGGTTAACTCTAGCCGGCGTTTATAAAATCGGGCACAGACTAACTTTAAAAAGATACCTTCAACATTAGATCCTATGCTCAAAAATACCATTGCGTTATTTGACTATTATAGCAATATTATAGATTCAAGTTTTAAAATTTTGAGTTTCCGCTTTATCTAATTATTGCTTATGAACTCGATTATTTGCAGGGGAATTTAATAAGAGTTTTAATTATGAACACTATTTGGAGGACAATTACTGACCTTGACCGGGTAATTATACTAGCCAAATATCAGAATGGTAATTTATATTGTCCAGCAAGATTAACCCGAGACATCTGCATATGTAATGACCCCACTTGTTAAGGTTAAGGCACTCAACTATCGGACTTTGCACACGAAATTTAAGTTGTCCCGGGTTAATTTGGGTGGACAATACAGCGATGTCGTTGTTATTTATTTGATATTAAAATCAGATAAATGGAGAATGTTTTTATCCAGTTAACCGTGGCGCAATTTTGGTGAAACAATAGTGCATCGTATGTGTTGTTATAAAATCTCGTATGTGGCCATAGTTGCGAGACTTTATAACTAGGCCTACACTGACGGTTTGTCAATACTTATAACGGTAAATCTAGTGCACTTTTAGCACAGAGTTCATTGCTATTGATAATATAGGAAATGGAATCTTATGGTTAATAGGGTTAGATCTTACGCTATAAATAGAATGGCCCAAGCGGTTTTAGCTGTTAAAAATCTCGTAACCACGGCTTCATTCAAGCTGCAGTTGTGTGGTTTTAGAATCATACGGACAAAGCACTTTTGTTTGTCAGAGATTCCGTGCGGTTTGCTTTATAAAAGAGTATTTGCTGCAACATGTATCTGTTTAAGCCGACCCCAGTTAACGTCGGATTCTGTCAATCCAGGGGTCGCGAGTTCGAACCCCAGGCCGACCAGTATCCATTCTTACATTTGACAAAAGTCATTTGTCTCTCACCAATGGGTGTGAATCATCTATGTGAGAGCGCAGCTGGAGGCTGGGTACTTTTATTGAGAGGTCTATTTGTCCAATGACCACTCGGCTTTACTTCACCATGCAAGGTGAAACATAACACAGAATAAAAAAATAAACATTTTTAACCATTTAAAAAAATGCCTCTTTTTACGCTCCTTTTAGAAAAAGCTTGCTATCTTGTACAAAGTTTTATTCTTGTCAGCATCCACTTTGTCTTCTGCAACAGTCTGTCAATTTGGGCATTCACAATTTTGTCCGTATACATTTTTGTAGTTATGGTCTAATATGAAAATGATAATCTTACAACCTTAGGTGTAAAGAACCTCTATGGATACGAAATTTAAGTTGTCCCGGGTTAATTTGGGTGGACAATACAGCGATGTCGCTGTTATTTATTTGATATTAAAATCAGATAAATGGAGAATGTTTTTATCCAGTTAACCGTGGCGCAATTTTGGTGAAACAATAGTGCATCGTATGTGTTGTTATAAAATCTCGTATGTGGCCATAGTTGCGAGACTTTATAACTAGGCCTACACTGACGGTTTGTCAATACTTATAACGGTAAATCTAGTGCACTTTTAGCACAGAGTTCATTGCTATTGATAATATAGGAAATGGAATCTTATGGTTAATAGGGTTAGATCTTACGCTATAAATAGAATGGCCCAAGCGGTTTTAGCTGTTAAAAATCTCGTAACCACGGCTTCATTCAAGCTGCAGTTGTGTGGTTTTAGAATCATACGGACAAAGCACTTTTGTTTGTCAGAGATTCCGTGCGGTTTGCTTTATAAAAGAGTATTTGCTGCAACATGTATCTGTTTAAGCCGACCCCAGTTAACGTCGGATTCTGTCAATCCAGGGGTCGCGAGTTCGAACCCCAGGCCGACCAGTATCCATTCTTACATTTGACAAAAGTCATTTGTCTCTCACCAATGGGTGTGAATCATCTATGTGAGAGCGCAGCTGGAGGCTGGGTACTTTTATTGAGAGGTCTATTTGTCCAATGACCACTCGGCTTTACTTCACCATGCAAGGTGAAACATAACACAGAATAAAAAAATAAACATTTTTAACCATTTAAAAAAATGCCTCTTTTTACGCTCCTTTTAGAAAAAGCTTGCTATCTTGTACAAAGTTTTATTCTTGTCAGCATCCACTTTGTCTTCTGCAACAGTCTGTCAATTTGGGCATTCACAATTTTGTCCGTATACATTTTTGTAGTTATGGTCTAATATGAAAATGATAATCTTACAACCTTAGGTGTAAAGAACCTCTATGGATAAGGCGAGAAATCTCCCTAAAAAGGCTCAGCTCTATGGGTCAATTTTCAAAACTTACAAACTGAGAAACAAAATATAGCTTTATGGTTAGTTAGATAAATAAATGAAATGAATACCGATTTTATGCCATTTAAAAAGTTCTATAGGTGCAGATAACTCTATATTATTTTACCCACCTAAATGGTTTTCATTTTCTTACACTACCTGTATTCATAGATGTAAAATGAAGTTTCTGTTTGTTTTATTCCCAATTTAATTTCTACAGATACAAGGATGAATGGTGTTGACTTTATATGGCAGCTTTGATTTTGTCCGTATTGCGCATACGCACCACTGAAACAACCTTAAAAACGCACTTTCCCGCCAAAAACCGATGAATACCTAGGCTAGTTGCAATCATGTGCTTTATGCAGACAACCATGATGTTTTATCGATATCAACAGATTCTTGCTTGATAATCCGTTATCACCGATATCTCTTCTTCGTTTCGCAATGAAGCCAAAACGCTGAACACTGATAGCGCATCTGTCTCTCATTCGAGAGAACCCGGGTTCGATCCCCGGCCGTGGCAAATATCTTGTCTAACTAATATTACCCACCAATGGTTTGATATTGTTAACCTATGTGGGCGAGCAGCTGGAGGCTCGGTTAGTCTATTTTGTTAGTACTTGTATGAGAAACAACAGGAATCCATGGTAAGGCGCTCAAGGTGCCGCGATATAACCATGGCAGTTGAAAACGGCGTAAAATCCCAATAAACCAAATCGTTTCGCAATGAAAAATACAAATTTGCACCGCGCAAAACATTCGATCGAAATGTTTGAAGATTCATTGACCGACTTTGAAATAGCAGGATTCATTTACATATATTTGCGTGGGTTCCATCTATTTAAGTTGAGTCTGACTAAATGAAATTTAACCCCATTAAAAATATTACAGTCATATTTTGTGCCTGAAACAGCGACGACATGATGTAAAATCCACAATCTTCACTGTAAAGTATGTGTAGTTTTTAAGGTTTGCAACCCATCATTAGCACTAAAGAGCCAGAGGTGAATTTGATAAGTGCCAGTAATTCCTAAACTGTGTTACATTTCCATTCTAAACATAACCATTTTGAACGGTTTAGAATTTTTAATCAATGCATACTTACGGAAATATTTGACAGAAATGTTCAAAATTACCTCCGTTGCATATGAATATAGAGTAAAGTAATATTTGTAAATTATTTTCCTTTTGGAGCATAATCTTGAAATCCGGCACATTGAATCAACTTATAAGAAGTGTATGTACAAATGTGTGTAATTTGATGCATTTCGTACGGCTAAAAAGTGGTGTTTTTAATGATGAGATGTATACCTTAACCGACAAACTATCATCTACAACTAATGGTTGCATACGTCCTTAAATTTTGTGTTACTCAGCTTCAACCATATCTAGATGAAAGGAACTTGCACGATTTCTATGTCTATAATTCAGAAATTGGCTAGTCTATCAAGAAATGGTGTTAATTCATTATTTATGCTCCTTTCAGGCAACTTCTTGTTGAAAGAGATGCCGCTTTTCCAACAAGACATATTGTTCTGTGTTGCCACCAACTTATGTCTGGGTTTGCCATTCAAATTTTCAATATGCTGTTCGTGATAGCCAAATTGGCATCAGTGTTTAGTTTTAATCGGTCAGTCTGAAGTTAATTCAATTCAGACAGTTTTCTAAATTTACACAGTGTAAGAAAATTGATTAACTATTTTAATAGTTATATTAATTCTAATGATCGTCTTATCATTTTCTCATTATATGGACTGAAAGTTGGATTTTACGTAAAAAGATGTGAAGTTACGACTTTGTCGCTGAATAATTTTGTTGTTTAGGGATTCTTTGGGCTAATATTTATCATGTAGGTGCTCAAATGTATGGCCAGCCAAGTGCACTACAAATATAGCTGAGAAAGGCTTTAACACAAAAACAAAGATGGAAAAAGTATGACCTACCCAGTATACCCGCTATTTATAGATGATACTGCCCAAGGTTAGCAACTGCTGTAGTGATAGCCGGTAATAGGGTGTGGAAAATATTGTAAACTTTATTGATTTTTCTCTGTGATCATTATAATTAAAAAAAAAACAACACTAACGGGGATCTTGAAAAATGTCCACTATGGCATATGAGACCAACATGGATCCAGATCAGCATGTGCATACGCACAGTCTGATCTGGACCCATGTTGTTCTCTAATAGCTTATTCATTAGCTGTACTTTGCAGCTTTGAGATGACATTTTCCCGGCTCATAGTAATATTTCCCGTTCATTTATTTTCAGCTGCCTCGCCAATCCCGTGTGTCGACACAATAACGAACTGTGACGAGTACCAGAACGATGTTTGTACCAATAAAGTCTTCTTTCAATGGCGGGAAACTCATTATAGAAAATGTTGTAAACTTTGATATTTTTCTCATTGGTTATTATAATTCAAAAAACACTAACAGGGATCTTGACTAATGGGATCTCAACTAAAGCATATGAGACCAACATGGATCCAGATCAGCCTGTGCATACGCACAGTCTGATCAAGACCCATATTGTTCTCTAATAGCTTCTTTATTAGCTGTACTGTGCAGCTTTGAGATGACATTTTCCCGGCTCATAGTAATATTTCCGTTCATTTTTTACAGCTGCTTCGCCAATCCCGTGTGTTGATACAATAACGAACTGTGACGAGTACCAGAACGATGTTTGTACCAACAAAGTCTTCTTTCAATGGCGAGAAACAAATTGTAGAAAATATTGTAAACTTTGTTGAAATGTGAATTGGAGATTGTTTTTACTAAATATAAATAAACTGAAATCTTTGGACAGACGTATCCATCTGAGTAGGTACACGCACAGGCACTTGGCCCAATTAGTTCTCTATAATCTAAATATAAACTTTTATGACATAATAGTTAATATTTAGATTACAGAGAACAATTGGGCCAAGTTCCTATGGGTACATGGGGGTAGTTGGCCTATTGTTCATGCGGTATTTGAATGGTTTAGAGAAAGCGTGTATGACCTACCGTATGCCGTACCAAATTAGTCAAAAGTCTATATTTAACGTACACCTGTAAAAAATACAAGTGCACGTGTATATTTTCTACTTAGGCTTGTATTTTACACGACCAGGCTAAAATTTACTAGTGTGCTTGTACATTTACAAGTGCACATGTAAATTTTAAACGTACACTTGTAATTTATAACACGATCACGCTGTATTTAATAGATTTTGTGTCAAAACGAGGCTGTTAAAATACAAGTGCACCTATAAAAAATACAAGTGCACTTGTATATTCTGATGTGATCTTATAAATTTTACGAGTACACTTATACAAAATATAAGTGCACGTAAACAAATTTTTCAAACCATCTCAGAATATACAAGTGCATTTGTAGTTTATAGGTGCACCTTAAATCTAGACTTTTGACCTATTTGGTACGTCATACTACCGTAAGATGTAATCATATCGCCCCTCACATGGGAGAATCAATTACTAAAACTTTAAGCACGTTGTAATTACGAGATTATTTTTAAGAAAAGCGCCGACATACCGGAATCTTAAGCAGCACGTCTGCATTTCAAAGTGTCTGATGATAATGATTTACATAATCATAATTGTAATAAATATATATCTTTCATACCAGACTACATCTAGTCGTGTGACTTAAAACATTTGCAATTTAGGCTGTAACTAAACAACTGTACTTGTTCATGGACATAATTATTATTCATTAACAGATGACCAATAAACATCAAAAGAAAATTTACGGGCGACCATGCCTAGAACATCATAGCAGAGATGGTACGTTATTCTCAATGTCACTTTCCAATAATCACAACAGCTGATCGTCTTTCGCCAAATTCAAAGGCAGATAACTCAGAATTTGCGATTTCAATTTGAATGAAAATCACATTCACCCAAGGCATTGTAAATGCAAAAATGTTCAAGTTGGTTTTGCATTTGATTGGGCTATATTTGTGAATTTTAAAATACAAAAATTGTCAAAAATAGCATTTTTGACATTCAAGTGCACATTACTCAGCCCTTTCTACAATAATTTCGCCCAAAAAACAATCTCACACAAGGGCTTATGACCATACACATTTTGACAAATTTTGGTGAAGATCGGATAACATTTGCGGATTCTAGAGTGTAAACCCGATGTTGTGAGTGGGCAGCCAGCCAGACGGACGGACAACAGACGAAACTGACCGCATAAGCTTATGTGTAGTATTATTTGCGGAGGCCAGCTAAAATTTAAGCTAAGTAAACATTTCTGACTTTGTGTACGAAGTGCAATGAATTTTGTGCTAATATAGACTTGGGTTACCGTTACAAAATCTCGATTCAATTAAGCTGTATAATTCGACATGGTGAAGGCCTACTCCAATACATTTAATTTCCACTGCATTAAAGCAAATAATGACATGTGTTGCGTGCTGTCCGCGATGCCATGACAGTTCAGTAGCTGTATTCAGTTAGTACTAGATTTATTTATTACAGAGTGACGGTTTCGAGTCACATATGTTTATAAATCGAAATCCCTGAAATCGCTGATCTTTGTCATTCACATGTCGTTGTCCTATTATAGTTGCCAGGTTTTAGAATAACACCAACTAAATATACTATCGTTTATTTGAAATTACTTCACGGTTTAGGCTACTTGGTTGAAAGCAGTGTTGTCGACCCAAATTAACCAGGGACAACTTAATTTTCGTGCGCTAAGTCCTTGAGTAAAGCGCCTAAAAAAACATTGCCGAAGTAGGGTCAATACATATGCAGATGACCCGGGTTAATCTTGCTGGACAATACACGTGCTTACAAAACTTACATTTAGGATTTGGTATAGCTCACAATACTTGACCGGACAGAGCATCTCTTGCTAATCGATAGATCTATACACTTTAGTAATATTATGCAGACGCATTATGGTGTCCGTGACCGAGAAGTAGAGCGTTGGCCTTGCGACCAAGAGGTTCCGAGTTCGACTCCCGGTAGCGAAGGTTGTTCTTGGCTAATTCTCATTTCTCATTCGGCACAAGTACTGGTGTATTTCCAGGAAGCAGAGTTGAGATGGATTAAATAAGTTGAAGAAACTTGCTTCCCAATTGATTTGAAATAAAAAAAACGTCCAAAGTAACGTCCGAAGAAAAGCTGTATTCGCTTCAGCCTTGTTTTTCGTTTTTGTTTGTCGAAATTGTGCAGCTCATGTTGTTATCTCCCTTCACAGTAAGCGTGGCAAGCGATCGTGTAATAAGCTTCTATACGTAAACCTTGCGAACCGAATTAACTAGAGAAAGAATAGCATTACATTGTTCAAACGAAACGTCTCGAGGGCTGGTAAACAAAACCAGGTGTAATCCGCTCATTGGCTTTTCACGTCGAAGTCTTTCTACCTGCACCAAATTGCACTTTTGTAAGATAGGTACTAACAGTTGTGTCTCGTTTGTTTCTGGATGAACTAAGATCTTTCCTAAACATGCCAACACTGATCGGTGAAACTTGGCTACGCTCTCCACAAAACCCTCAAAGCATTCCAATGACATACTGACATTAAACAATGATACTACTTGTAAGCTCACCATGTTCTCGGATAACTGAATAAATGTCTCACCTAAGTCAATATTGTTAACTTTGAGAATTTTCAAACTGGATAATGTTGGAATGGTATCTGACAAGGCATGGGGTAATTCTGGAAAATGTTCGCTCCTCTCATCCCGCTCCTGTTCGTTCGTAGATTGATTGTCCCAGGTTTCAAATTCTTCACCTGTCTCTGTAGAATGATCATTATCATTCCATTTCTCCGCTGGCATAGTAACTGCCGTGTCATCTAAGTCTTGGTCAATATTGCGTGTTGACTGTGTTGGTGATTCTTTGTTTTGTGAAGGCACTGTTCCGCTTTTTGTTTCGATTCCGGGTGAAACATCTTCATCTTCATTGTCAGACGGAAATGAGTCCATGATACCACGATTGTCTATTTTTGTATTCTTATCTTTCAATATTCTGCACATGAAACGTATGCATACAACAAAATCAGTATCTAGCCATTCATTTCGACCCTGGTCTAGCTCAAATATGATGATGTGTTGTGAAAATTTCAAAGTTCGTAGAAATGAATCTACGTTTTCACATTTTAACAAAGTTATTCTTTCCAAGTTGAAGTTCAGTTCCTGTTTTGGGAGCAGGTTTACCTTGTTAAGTAAGATATATTTCAGGTTTGTATGAGACGAAATGTCAAGTTCAAACTTACATCTACTGTCTCTACACGTTGAACAATATACTCCAGCTATACATAACGCGACAAGTTGCGTTTGGCGCGACACAACGGATTGCAATTCATTTTTTGTGTGGTGATCGCATCGGAAGCCCACTATCTGGAGATATGTTAGATTCTTGTGTGAAACTGCTGTAAACAGTTTACTGTAATTGACGGTCTCCTTGTCGAAACTGCTCAATTTAAGATGAGTCAATGACGAAGCTCTCTCTATGATATTTCCAAGTGTTGATATACCCTGTTGCTCAGATACACCTTCAACATCAATTAGATATAGGTTTGGAAGACTGCTTTGGTTTCCAACACAAAACACTTCGTCTCCTAAGTATTCAATCTTAAGAGACTTCATTCCGTTATTCAATATCGCATCAGAAGGGACATATTTCCTACCAATCCAAAAGAACCGTTCATCATAAACATCATGTAGTTCGACAAAATCGATTTTGTGACTTTCCAGTGAAGCTTCTTCTATTACATCCAGCACACAGTGTTGTATTCTTCTTACGAGAAGAGGAACACCTTTCGACGGGAATATTCGTCTGTATTTCTGTATCTCTTCATGTGCGTCAGCAAGACGCGCAATGTGACTCGAGACTTGACCTACAAAATCTGGCCGAAGTCCACATATATAAGCGAGTATCTCCGAATCTTGTAGTAAGTCTTCTAAACTTGGATATTTATTCAGAAACTGCTGTAAAATACTTTCGCCATTGTTCGCTATGTGCAAGGCAGCAAACACCTCCTGTATTGTTTTATGTAGAAAGGACAATCTCTTCATTTTTGATGTAGCCTGTCCAGTGAATTTTGATTGAGACAAGAGAGCTGCCTTCAAACAAAGTTCAATATCTATTCGAGTTAGACCGTACATGTCACAAACTGCATGAGGAAAAATCAATGCATCATTTGGGCTTTTCTCGATCAAGGTATGAAAGGAAAGTCTTGAAAGACTAAGTAAAAGATTGCTGTACTTTTTGCAATATTCTAAATCTCCAAGCGTATTCGGAAGAAGTATCAACTTTTCATTTTCACTGTCATTCTCCTTGCATTCTATACCTTCTTTCTTTTCGGCTACTTCTAACATCATGTCAATCATATTGAAGTAGATCCCAAGCCTAGTGTTTCCACAGTCTCTTCCGTCAAACCATAGACATACCATGTGACTCAACAAAATTGGAACATCAGAAAAACGTGACCATATGTTTGTACGTCGGTCAAAGTTGTCGTTCCAGTAGGATGAGTAACAGGGGCATTTTTTATATTTTTTCTTGTTCTTATATTTCCTGTTTAAATGAGATACCAATTTGACAACTATACCATTTCGGTCTGTAAGTCCAATGATTTCAATTTCCTGCTCAAAATCGCACATTCGAGGCCGTACTCGTTCGATTTTGTAAGGTCTGGAGGTAATCAGAGCTGTATAATTTTCTCTTCTGTCGATTTGAGGAAGTGTCTGAGAATTCCTCCCTGACCATTCATCGAGACCATCGAGCAAGATGAAACACTTTTTGGACTCTTTTCTCAACACTTCAGCCAAAATTGCATGCAGAGACTCTTTTACCAAATGCAATTTGATCATTTCCTCAACATCAACAACTTTATTTAGATCGCGTAGAGGCAAGTAGAATAGATAGTCAAAGCTCTTCAGGAATTCAATATCTGTCTTTGGAATGTATCTATTCAAGCTTTCTGTGTTATCAGAATGGATTTTAGTCCACGCAGATATTATCATCAGGCACAGCGTTGTCTTTCCATAGCCTCCATTTGCTCCAATGCATACTCGATTGATGGCTTTTCCATCCTTTATAAACATACCATTTACTGATTTAATAGTATCCTCCGGACATGAATTTGACGCAGGTTCTGTTTGGCTATAGTTTGCCACCCTCATACTCGGCATTACAAACACTTCATCTACATCTATTTCCACGTCGTCAACAAGAGGCGAAAGTGGTATTTTTGCGTATCCATTCCTCTGGTAGTGTTCCAGAAGATGCTTCTTTAGATCTACAAGGAAAAAATACTTCCATGTTTGTTGTAATTTAAACAAAAGAATGGTCATATTTTGAGTATTGACTAAGATTCCTCATTTACACTTTGTATTTTACACGAGAAGTGAATAGGTACACGTAATGTTTAGTCACATAAATTTATCAATTTTTTCAATTTGTTTTTTTGTTTGATTTAAGGTAGTTCTAATCATAGTAAAATCTTACCTATGCTTTGACTCACTTCATCGTGGTCACAGGTCTGTTTATGTTGTGAATTCATTATTTCTCCTGTCCTGATGTAAATGACTTCAAGTGCATCAGCCTTTGACTTATTACTTGTAAGCTTTGTTTCTTCCAATAGAATCTCTTTTCTATCTTCCAGCTCTTTCATAGCCTTCGTCTTTGTATCTGTTACACTTTTTTCAGCATAGTCGATCATTTCTTGTTTGTGCTTTTCCAATTCATCAATATTTTCTTTTGTATTTGATTTTAGTTTCTTCATGCTTTCCTCGGTTTTCTTAGCAAAAGCGTCTTGTGACGATTCTATTGAAGCTTGTATATCTTGCTTTGCTTTAACCATGAGGAGCTTGCTTTTGTCTTCTAGTTCTGTAATAGCTTTATCCTTTGCTCCAGTTACACTGACTTCAGCTGACGCGATTATTTCCCTATTTTGTCTCTGTAGTTCTTGTACATGTTCAGCAGTTTCTGATGTTAGCTTTTCTAGGTTTTCTTTCATCGCAAAAGAAACAGCCTCTTTCGCCCCTTCTTCTGAAGAATTAATAGTTTTGTTTGCTTCTCGCAGCTTTTGTTCTAAGGAGTTAAGTGCTTCACCCTGTTTTCTTTCGATTTCTCTAGATGCTAATTTTTCGGCCTCTGTGATATTTCCTTTCGCAGTACTTGCAGTAGAAACAATTTCGTTTTCTTTTAATACTATTTCTGCAACAGCTTCGTTTTTAGCGTTTTCGACGGTTTTTATGGCCGCAAGTGCTTCTTTTCGGAGACTTTCCCTTTCTTGTTCGGTGATGGTTATCTGATCTGCTAGAATCTGGAGAATATTCAATGGGGATACCGATAACAATGATGATGTTGATGGTTAGCATTTCCACCTTTTTTAAAGAATTATATGCTGATAATAATAATAATGATGTTGATGGTTAGCATTTCCACCCTTTTTAAGGAACTAAAATTGTGCTAAGCAGTCAAGTTTGCTACTTTCATTATTTGTTCTATAGTCTGCAACAGTTTCTTTTTAAACAATTTGAACATGTTTGAAATGATCTTGTATAGTAACAGAAAATGGCATTGTATTTCAGCAAGGGTCGTGACTCATTTGTTTTGAGTGGGAATCCCTTTCACGTAAAGTTATACCTCACGATAAATGACCTGGCAGAGCATCCCAGCCTATTGGCTTGGGCTGCTCTGCCAGGTCAATTATCGTGAGCTATACGAGTAAGAATGGCAAATGAATAAATAAACAGTTTAGTTACGTACGTCATTTGCAGATTTCTTGTATTGGTTCGGTCTCCGTATTTTACAATTAACCCATATAGTCATATAACAAACATTAACTCATTAACAAACATTGACACCTTTTGGCGCCCCTAAAGAAAAATGCTTTTGAAAAAACATTGTGGAAAATGAAGAAAATGCTTGTGACAAGCAATTTCTTCATTTCCCACGATGTTTTCTAAACAAAAAGACATAAAAATGTAAAATTCAAAGCACTTGAAATTGCCGTCTGCAACACCTTTCAAATTGGAACAGTCCAAAATTTTGTCGTTTGGTAACGGGTTAATTACCATCCGGAGCTTCTTTGCAGCATCTTGGGCCTCCGGTCTCCCCTGTATATGTTTTGCGTCTGTAAGAACTTTCGTAAACACGGCAAAGTGAGACTTCAAATCTGACGAACTGAGTTCAAATCTAGCACTATGCATAATAGCATTTCTCGCATCTCTAGCCTAAAAATATAAAATTAGATTTGTATTAACAACTTCAGAAAATCTTTACCGCCTTTCTTGCTTCTCTTAGCTATAAATTATCAACTTTCTTGAAAAGTTCGATTTTAAAAAAGGCATACAAACACTTGCAGTGTTCTGCATAATCGAGAATTTGTAAGGAAATAACTTTTGTGCTGAACCTGTAGAAATAAAATAGATATTTTTAGCCTTTAAAATCAAGCGATACTTTAAAGTATTACTTTATTTTAGCAGTGCATACATGTATTTATTTACCTGCTCAAACACATTGTTTTTCTGTCCTAAATTCTCGGAGACAAGTCCTTGAAAATCTTCGTGATTCAGAATAACACTTATTAACCCTGGAAAGTCAGTGTCATCAGCGGTCATCTTGTCTTGGTAACCTGTCGGTGCCATGAAACATTTTGCCAACTCCCAGGAAGAACTGTGCCAAAGGATAGCCGAAGTATTTCTGAAAGACGGTGCTCCATATCGATGAGCGTTTATGACCTCGTCCCTGACTTTATTGCAAATATTCTTGGGACACTGCTTGGGTTGACATCCGGGGTCGTTTTTGTCATGGAAGGGACAATTATTCTTCTTGCCGCATATATTTCGTGTCGGACATGGCAGCACGTTTTGTGTCGAGCAAGTCGAGCAAGTACTTCCATTTTGCAGACCATGCAAGGTTGTGGCATAAACCTTCTGGTGGAAACTGTTGATATTTTCCTCAACAAACGTTTTAATACCGATCCTTGTACATTTGATCCCTTTTATGGCTTTGTACCAATTGTTCTCCAATGTTGCTTGAAAGTCTGACATCTTCTGTGTTGCATCATTGGGCGACAAACCTGAAATACAGTGAGACAAGTGTATCAGAGCTCCACATAATAGTTTGAGTTTATTGGTGTTTTACGCCGTTTTAAACTACCAGGGTCATATCGCGGCGGCTGAAGCACCTAATCGTGGGTTCCTGGTATTTCTCGCACCAGTACAACCACAATATCCAAACCGAGCCTCCAGCTGCTCTCTCACATAGATGATTCACACCCATTGGTGAGAGACTAATGACTTTTGTCAAATGTCAGAATGGATAATGGCCGAGCCGGGGTTTGAACTCGAGACCCCTGGATTGACAGCCTCCGACGTAACCGACTGAGCTATCCGGGCTCGGCTCCACAAAATAGAGCGTGGTGACTTTTCGAACTGCAATAATTTTGTTATGTTCATCAAACCCTATCTTGTGGGTACTCATTTGTATCGTCTCGTCGAGACGATTCAAATGACTACCCAAAACATAGGGTTTGAAATTGAAATAACAAAGTTAGAATGTCTTCACTCCCACTTATCTGTAGCCCTGGTCCTATTATCAACAAAATCATCATGTATTAAGATAATTGAATGAAATTAACAAAGAAATTCAGGATAGAAGGAGGGAAACGTGCCGTAATACATAGTTTGTGTTCATTGTTGCCATGCGACGACACCAGAAACAAAATGGCAGAGTAGGTTAAATGGGCCGGGTAGGCTTCAAACATAATTCATTTCACCTTTGCTTTCTTTCGAGGTTTTTGATACAAACAGTTTAACAATGGGGTTAATTTTTGAAGAAATAGGTTTATATTAACCTATTTATAAATATATCTTCAACACGAATAAACACACGATTTTGTTACAATAGAAAATATTTGTAATTTGCTTTTCATAAAAAAAATCGTAACTACAATTTTAGATAAGCTGTAGTTACGAGATTTTTGTTGGGAATAGCCGATATGGAATTTCCCCACCTCAACTTTCGTTTTCGATGGTGCATTAGTTATCGCATTTATTTTTTCTAACGACAATTTTACAAGCTTACAATTGATAAATATGTTTAGAAGAGATAATTTAGAATTCCTCACCTAATGATTGTCCACTAATTCATCCAAAAAAGCACTTAAATTGTTTTGAACAGACCAAATCATATAGTACTACGCCATTACAGAAATAGAGTTTTGTTCAATATACGTACAAACTTGCCAGTGCATGACGGTATTGATTAGTAACCGTTTCCCAATGGTACCAATTGTCAAATACAATATCGGATTTGTGTTCAATATAGTAGATCCCCACAGTAAATATTATACTAATTAAGGGGGACTCAAAACTACCTTAAGGTAAATCTCAATATGTTTTTAAAAATAGTTTTCGATCCAAATTTCAAACATGGTTGGCTAATTGATTACAGGACTATCTTGTGTAATACCTTTTATAGAAAAAAACAACGAAATAAGACTAATGAAAATCCAAAGATGTTGTTCATAGTCGACTAAATCAAGGTGGATAATAACGTGATACAATATTTTCAGAAAATCTTCAATATTTTTGTTAATACAGGACCGATTTAAATTCGGTTTGAAGCAGAGAAAGTGGACAAACGTCACGCATTAGATGGACATGGTAGATTTTCGATAAATCAACTGATGAAAACATTTTTTGGTTTATCTTCAATAAATTTTATCAGTTGATTTTTCAAAAATCCACTACGTCCAGGTTATTATTGGCATTTTTCCACCTTCTCTGCTTCAAACCGAATTCAAATTAGTCAAGTATTGAGAGAGTTAGTGTAGATTATCGGAAATTCTAAGTCACGTGATTATACGCCGTGAAAATGAAATGTCTCTCAGGAACGTCAAAACTAAGTGCTGTTCAGGAAAGGGTTAACACTTTCGCAAACGACAAAAATTTGTGGTGTTCCAAATTGAAAGCTGCTGCAGACGACAAAATGATTGTTTTTAAAGAAGAAAATGTGTACAAAATAGCCCAGAAAATATTAAGGCAAATGAGAAAATCCTGATTATCAGCATTTTCTCATTATGCCTCAATGTTTTCTCAAGCCTTTTCTAAAAGCGGCGTCAAAATCTGGTCTTGTTTAGGAAAGGATTAAGGTACAATGCTACAGTTATTCGGAACATTCGATCCATTCTGTAGATACTTCAATGTCTCGCACCATACGTTCGCTACCAGATATTCGACAATATGAAATTTCATTACAATTCACCATTCTCGACTGCTATAGCGTATTAAATTTTGTTATGCAAAATCGATTGACAAGAATACTCCTATGGTGTGTATTTTTCATATCCTTCAAGAAAGTTTATTCAAGCGGATAACATGGGTCTCTGGGAGAAATTTTCCTTGTTGAATATGCAGTGAAATATCAAGTCATTCTTTTTTCTTAAATTATTAGTTAGGTTAACATTTTTTTTGTCAAGTATGTTTTGGACGTAGGTTTATCAGTTTACTTATAGAAAGTTTAATGGAGTAAAAATTAGGGTATGGCTTATCAGCAGCCAGTTGAGCGATACAGGGCATCTGGGAGTTTGTGTTTGAGCACAGATAGCCCAGTCGCTTATGTCGCTTTAAGGTAATTCACGCAACGGAGCCAACATTTTATGGCGTTACGGGGTGGTCAAAATTAACATAACGAAACAAGAATGCGAAAATAACGGCGAAATAGCATCTTAAGGTAGTCTACCCATAATGAGATTCGCACGACGTCGGAATTATTCGGGCGCGGTCGAAATTATTCGGCGGTGGAACTTTCCACCGCCGAATTTTTACGACCGCGCCCGAATAAGTTCGGACACCTAAAGACGACACTCAGAAAATCCGATGTTTTGGTGAATCTCAAAATGGCCGCATTGCGGGTATTCTACCTTAAAACAAAAACATTAGTGGAAAGTATAGCCTGTATCAATCCCCCTTTTTTAACGCGACTATTCATAGAATATGGGGGGTCTATTGTAGTCGCCCGGGCATCGGAGTCTGTGTCGGTGTAATCATAGGCGTCGGAACAGGGAGACAGCCCCCCCCCCCCCCCAATAATTTAGAAAGCCCTGTAGACCCCCATAATACACCCATATTTCAATTCAATTCACTTTAACATTTGTCTTCCCTCCCCCCATCCCCAATATTATAGACCTTCCTATGCCTATGGTAATACTTTGGTTAAGTTTTCACGCACAACTGTCATATCTCTGTTTTTATCAATGCAATTGTTCTAAAACTTTGCACATACTTCTATGACCACAATATCAGTCTGAATGCCCGAATTCACTACAAGACCGTCACTCGCGTAGCTAGCCGAGAATAAAGTGTACGCAAAAGACATGCCTAATGTATCAGGGGAGGTTTGATGGCGGGCTCCATACTGCTGGGGTGGGACTTGCGGGCATCTCCCAGAAATGTTTTGAAAATTTAATGTACATGCTTACTAAATACCCGCTTTGAGCCATGATTATGGTCATTCGCGGCTCCTGGTGGGTATTTGGTATGTATTTTAATGGCGATTTAGGTGTTTATTTCAAGAGAAACAAAAACAAAACTCCACATTTATTTCTATTTTTCTTGTGATATGTACGCAACTGCGTTTTTGCATACGGATTGCTACGCCTATGACCGTCCCTCTTTGGCATATATATTATGTGCCGCCTCGCAAAGCTCTTTTGTCTCCTTTCTTTCGATCAGCGTTATTTTAATGGATTTTCAATGACAATGCCCGACACTGAATACAAAATGACACATTAAAAGCTAAATCCATCAACAATTTATTTCTCAAATAAGTTACAAATGAATAAGAAAAAAGGTGTATGTGTGTACAAATATATAGTCATATACCAAAATCTGATTCAAAATTCATCAAAAACATAAAGCATGCATAATTCTTTGCATATGTGACATCATTGTGAAGATATACCCGCTTTGGAGGATATAAAATGCCCCAAAAAGAAAAGAAAATGAAAATACAAGACTTTTTTAAAGTGTTATTTACAGTTAATTACAATGCCCAATTTCAGATGACTGTATGTACGTGTACACATTACATTAACGTAAGAGATATCAATTTTCAATATCGAAATCATCTTAAGGTAGTCTACCCCAAATGAGGTTCGCGAATCGTCGGAGTTATTCGGGCGACGTCGACAACATTCGGCGGTGGAACCTTCCACCGCCGAATGTTTGCGACCGCGCCCGAATAAGTTCGGATACGTAACGACGACGCTCGAAATAATCCGATGATTTTTTAATCTCAAAATAGTCACATAACGGGTATTCTACCTTAACCTAGAACCCAGTAAAATCAGCAAAGTTGGTTTCTTCAGAAATTCAAACAACGATCCTCGATACCAATATAATGAGCCAAATTTATGACAAGAAAACATAAATTAAAACTTTATTTTTTGTGACACTCTACTTTCACTTAAAATAAGAAAGAAATAATTTAAAAGCCGGGTCACATACGTACAATTACGCATCCACATCACGTTCAAATCGCATCCAATATTATAGTGTAGAACTCAAACGCGGATCTAGAGGGGGGTCGAGGGGTCCGGAGCCCCCTGGCATTGGCCGAAAACCGAATTTTGACTATATAACGTTAGTATAACTGGTATTCTACCTCAACGGTCACCTGAATGCTAGTGCCACGTGATTTGAAACATTACCACTCTCTATTTGTTCATCCCAAAGGAAGACGTTTTTGTCAACAATGACAGATTTCCAAAATTTTACCCTGCATTGTCTTAACCCACTACCACACAGTGACTCTTTTTAACTCACCACAAGAAATTTGCTTTGGAAAACATTGTGAAAAATGAAGAAATTGCTTGAGACAAGCAATTTCTTCATTTCCCATAATATTTTCAAAACAAAAATGCCAAAAATTGAAGAAAAAAAACATTCACTTAAAGGTATTCGCACACTAATGAACATCAAAAATCATCGGTAAATGTCGACATATGTCGACAATTTCCGTATTTTCTTTTAAATATTTTTTCCAAAGGAAATTATTTGTGTTAGTATTATTAAATCCATTTGTTCCAATATTTTAGAGTTTTAAAGATAAAATGTTGAAAAAAATAACCTCTCACTAAATCTACATTTATCTTCAGACAAAACTTAAAGTTAAGAATTTGTTTTGATGACGTCATAACGTCGCCGCCAAAAAGTACGGCGTCTTTCCCGTGTTCTGTATAATTGACGTCGACGCATGTATAGCTTGTTGTCATACAAATAATACCAAATTGTAGGGAAAACGGTTTATAGATTTGTAAATGGGTGATTTGTAGGTTAATTACATTTCAATTTTCAGTTTAACCTCTTTACAAAAGCATGTCCGAAAGGATAGATACTGAAAGCAAAATGAAATTCAAAATGTTCTTTGTGTATGTCAAAAACGCACAAGGCATGTTTCTATGGCGATTTCTTTTATTTTGGACGGCGAAACTTCCCTATTCTTATGTATTTACTTCCTATACCTGTGTAGATATTTTTCAGGTTCTGATTAGAAAAGCCCCACTAATACTTTATGTAGAATGACTTTGTAAATATGACAACCCAAAAAGTTTCAAACATATTGTCAAGAAAATCTTGTTACTATGCATTCCGACTTTTGCATTTTGTCCAAAATCATTGTTGACACAATATGTCAGGAGTAATTTTTTATAGTAGTACATTCAAAAAGCTCTTGTTTGGTGCATAAATTATAGATACTTCTGGGAAATGCCACTTTTTATTCAGTTTTGAGTAGATCTATCTGTTACTCAGTGCGCGAAATGTTCATTTTTCATATCGGTGTGATAAATCATAAATTTGTCATAAAATTGTAAAATTGCGGTAAAATGCCCTTATTTTTTCAGAAAAGGCGTCTCTTTGTATGTAGATTGAAAAAATTAAGCGATACATCCCGTAGAATTTTATGCCCATTAGTATGTGAATACCTTAAATTGTCGTCTGCAACATCTTTGAATTTGGGCTAGTCAAAAATTTTGCCGTTTGGTAATGGGTTAATGGCGTCTGTATGTCAAAACAGGAACATCATGGCATTGATGTTATGTCTTTCTCAAAGTCACCTTCCCTTATCACAACAGCTGAACGTCTCATCCCAGTCGCAATCGTGAAGATGACGTCATCGTCTTCGTCATAATCTTCGTCAGTTTCCGTGGGCCTGTATTCCCAATCCCGGATCTTGCGTAATGGCAGACATAACAGTCCCGCACAAATGAATGCGGAGCCCGCCATTATGAACGCGCTGTGGTAACTTCCGGAAGAGTCGGCAAGACCACCTGTTTGGGAAAAAGAAAAACAATGGGTAAATCAATCTGTAACATTCTGCAATTCGAAATTGATTTAATGGGGAATGCTCCAGTTTTTCGGAACATTCGGTCATTACTGTAGTAAATTAAACGTTTCGTACCAATATGTTTCGCTACCATATTTTCAATAATATAACACATCATTACAATTTACCATTTTCGACAGTAAAAGTGTATTTATTATGCGAAACTAATTTCCTCAATATGGAAATCGATTATTTAGAGCAAGACAGTCGTAAGTGTGTGTGCAGTTACCACTGTTTTGCGTCATTTTATTCATGTTTAGCTGATAAAAATTGCTATAACTCATATTTAAGTGCGCTGACCTATATATATTTCTTTTGAATTATTACCAGGACATGTTGCTTAATACAATGAGGGAGTTTGATCAAATTCTATTATGTAGAACATAAAATATTTCCAAAAATATGCAAATTTTGACATAAAACACTCCAACTTCGTTGACCTAACCGAACACATGAGCATGCTGTTTTATACATTTGCACGTTTATAATAGTATATATTTTGGGTTTTCTGTTCTTATTAAATGTAAGACGTTACTTTAAATCCGTTTTCGAGACTAAACGATGAATATACAGCATTTCATTAGCATTTTAATGACCTTAGAAAGGTGCAAGAAATTGTGCATTTTTTTCTATGTAGGGTTATGTTATACGAATGCCTATAAAATTCAAACAAGATCGCTGACCATCCATTTTTATTTTATTTTTCAGTTGGTAATAACATGTAATTTCAACATACAAAATATGAATAAATTCTATTATTGTGAAAAAAAAAATAGGAAACTGGAGCATTCCCCCTTAAATGGAATGTTTTGGACAACGATTGAATTGGCTTTTGTGTGCGTTTTTATGAACTATTAAGAGCATGATAGAACATGGCAACAGATACATCTTCTTATACAACAGCATGATTGTAAAAAATGCAAATTTGATTAAAAAAATATAAAGAGAGGACATAGTCACAGAACGACATTAATATGTTTTTAGCACAAGACACCACACTGACCCAGATTTAGAACAGTATTTATATATACAGCTTCAATCATTATTATTAACTCGTTCCAAGAAAAAAAAAACATGACTGTTACAACTTGAAAGTCGAAAAAACTTTGTCAACAATCAAAATGGCATGATAAACCTATTGATAGAACGTAGCCTATAGATACTAAAAAATCAAATGCATGTACATGTACCGGTATTTCGCAAGTAAAGTAATGAGACCAAAATCAACCAACCTGCTATCGGGGCTCCTATAAGT
Organism: Fragum sueziense; assembly: GCA_963680895.1. Lineage (NCBI taxonomy): Eukaryota > Metazoa > Mollusca > Bivalvia > Cardiida > Cardiidae > Fragum > Fragum sueziense. Next base: position 29,836,791 of record OY804609.1, on the reverse strand, counting down.
GTTGCAGATCCTTGACACAATGTCACTAGACCTAGAGCTGAGCTGAGTTTCTCTATACCTAGTAATTCTGACAGGATAATGGATCGCAGTGAGACAAACGCAGCTGAAATGGTGAAATAGCTTTGTATATCATCGGGCGTCATACGTGGCAACGGAAATTGACGAGGGTATCCCTCGTCAATTTCCATTGTCACAGATGACGTCCGGATATAGAAATAATTATGCTACATATGGACACCATATAAAGGTATTGTTTTACTAAATTAACCATTAACGTTCATTGTGTAGTTAGGCCTATATAATTATGATTTTACTAAAATCCTTCCTTTTAAAATCGTTAAGATGCAAAGTATTTAAAAGGTGCATTAGTTATATCAGATAGTGTCAAATTACGAAATAATTTGCAGTTTTAAAACTATTTAGATGCAAATATGATAATTTAAATGGGTTATAATTTTCATTGCTTTATAAATGGTTTCAATATTTTAAATTTTCGACGCACTTTTTAAACAATTTTTAACACTTTTTAGATACAGAAGATTCGATAGTTGGATGTATCTCAAATTTGGATTCGGTCTTCTTGATAAAATAAATCTTTCTAGGGCAATTCAAGTTTGAACGGGTTGAAAAGGGGTTTAAAAAGTGTTTATTTCGTCGTGTCCACAGCTATAAAAAATATATAAAATGAATATACCGTACTTATTGTCCTAAAATAATAATTTTTATTTAACATAGAGATATACAAACCCAAAATCGCTCTAAGCGAAATCAAAAATTCTAACACCATTAAACTCAGGTCATAAACGAAAGGTCATTTTTCTAACAAAAATATATACTGAGAGGCAAAAATAAGTATACACCTTAGTTGTTCCACGTTTTCCTAGAAAACGATTAATGGATTATTGCGATTTTTAAACGTCACCGAGATTGGTAGTTCGTTTGCTGTAAACCTCTTGGCCAATCCGTCTTTACGTCCTTCCTGCCGTTGCAAAAGTTTTTTCATAGCGCACAGCGTCATCGAAAAGGGGGATTTAATCAATTAATAAGTGCAAGAATTCCTATTGACACAATCCCTAAATTTATGAACGGATTAGGATAATTTTTACAGAAAGTGCTTAGCCACTTAGCACCATGCGTACATTGTATGAGCTTTTCTATAATACGATGCGTCATGGCAAAAGGGGGATTGATGCAAACAAGTTATCTGACATAATTCCTTCTAAAGTTATTGACGGATTTTGATAAATTTTGCACAGAATGTTCCTATGATACATGACTAATGTATACTAGTAATTTATCTATAGTGTCACGTTTCTTTTGTGTTATGTGGCGTCATAGAAAAATGGGTCTTAATGGCAAAAGGGGGCATATGGATCGATTTCTACAAGCCACCGAAAATTGTGTTATGATGTTGGAGAACAATTATCGTTGTGATTTGTTGTGACAAAGAATAAAGAAATTACATACGAATTAACAGCAATATTTGGTACTCTACTATGGCTAACGTGCAAAATTTGCAAAATTGGCCTGTAGCAAGAGTATGGATAATCAAGCAATTTTGCGTGAAATTTAACAACATTATGTTAATGATTTATGAGTAGAAATAAATAATACAAAATTTTGAGTCAATATGATGGAAATTAAGAGAGATATCGAAAAACAAAAAGTGTATACTTTCTTTGTCTCTCAGTATAAAACGTCCTTATTGTCCTAAAATAAGTTCTGTTACACGTGGATAGACATACAAAGCGAAAGTCGCTTTAAGTGAATCCGAAAGCTCTAACACCATTAAACTCGGGTCATAAATGAAAAGTGATTTTTCTAATAATATAAAAAAAATAACTTCATAATGATTACATTGTACTGGTTTGTATAACTGACGAATGTTGACGAAATAGTCCAGACTGGTACATCATTCACTTCAATCGGATTCAAACTTCGCACATAATATTTCAGTCTCTTAATATACCCTTTCGACCTCTGCCATTCTTCAACCCATATGGGTCCTTAATTTGACTCCTAGCAACTCATAGACCAATTCAAAATTAGTCTATAATGTGCTAGGGGTCAAATTTAGGACATTTATGCTGTAACCTACCAATTGAAAGGCCAAATATTGCACAGTAAGCCACCATTCCTCCGAATATGGAATAATAGGGCACGAATATAGTGACACCACCGCCAATTACTAACGCAACACTGTTCAACAAAACACAATCCACCCATTGCCTATCAACCGCAAACCCGACTGCAATCCGCCCACACGTGCTGAATGCGCCGATTATAGAAATTAAGATGGCGCCTTGTGATGACGTCATTCCCATACCCCCTACCATATCCGGTATAAATATGGCCGGTACGAAAAATCCTGAAATAAGAAAGAAAATTTGTTCATTGAAAAGTAAATGATACAGTTATGTAGTGTAATGCATGATTTAATTTTATAAATGCTTTTAGGCATGTATGCATATATGATGGAAACAGTGATAGTTATTATTTTGCTTTGTATTTAATTCTGCTTGCATCAGCGTCATGTCACGTGTACTTCAGGTTTCAATCAGGTTGGTCGATTTTATTTCATAAGTTCTTTAAAAATATTTTTCTTCATTTCGTGTTATCGTTAAAAACGTTTCATTGTCGACTTCTTACTCAAGAATTGTTTTATAGTGTTCTAACAAAATAGACGAGTTACTAGTTTGGGTTTATCGCATCACAACATAAATCAGAATACGTTTACCCCTACCTTCAGCTTACTAAAACATGTAGCCTAATCACTCACCTAAACTGCATAGGAAACAAGTAGACCCGTAGAACAAGAACGTGACACTTTTGAACAGTTTAAAGTTAAACACCTTTTCTAAAGTACAAACACTGGATTTAGGAAGAGAACTTTCAGAATCAGAATCAGAACTTCCGCCAGACGAATCCCTTCTGTTTCGAGTAAATATCTGATAAATAAGGGGCTCTTCGCTGTCCGGAAGGGGTCGCAATAGCAAGCCCAAAGGTACCCTATTAAGGGCAATCCCTGATAATATCCACATTGCTCCTTTCCATCCATATTGTTCTATCAGGAATTTGCACAATGGTGCGAAGATGAATGTACCAACGCCGCTACCACTGACTGTAATCCCTGTAGCTAATGCCCTTTTTGATGTGAAATACTGTCCAACTGTAACTAGTGACGGGAGATACAGGAGACCGAAACCAAACCCTAGAAAAGAAAAGGGAATGTTAAAGCTACTATTTCCCAGATTTGGACCCAAAAATTGTCAAATACAAACGAAATGTACACTTTTTAAGCTTTATATGACCTGATTAAATGATTACGACAAACAATTGAAGCAACGACTCATTTTTTCGCAATTTGATACCAAATTCATGAAGCGATATCGAAAGTAGGTCAAAACAGTAGGACATGCGACTTTCTTAAATGACGTCACAACATACATGATGACGTCATATTGAAATTCAAGTATGAATCTCGTTTGAATCATGGTCCGTGCTATATGCGCATGCGCAACAATTTAAAAATAATTCTAACCCCATCTGAGACGGGGTTGAATTTAGGTTTGGATTCTCCCTAAATTCAGCTATCTGTCTTGTAATTTCGGCTCATTCTCTGTCTGAATCGCATATTATTAACCATCCCGAGGTGGTCAACACAAAAGTTTTGCATATTTTTTCAAAAAAATTCATTTTTTGCAATTAGACCATCTGTTACCGTCGCCCTTTAAGATACATGAGCCAGGTCACGATGGATAATCACATGATACAATATTTATAGAAAATCTTCAATAATTTTGTAAATACTGGACTTATTTGAATTCGGTTTGAAGCAGAGAATGTGGACAGACGTCACGCACTAGATGGACGTGGTTGATTTTTGAAAAATCAACTGATAAAAAAATTATTGAAGATAAACCAAAAATTTGGTTTATCTTCAATAACTTTTTTATCAGTTGATTTTTTCAAAATCCAACGCGTCCAGCTTATTCCTGGCATTTTCCCACATTCTCTGCTTTAAACCGAATTAAAATTTGTCAAGTATTAAAAAGATATTGAAGATAATCGGAAATTCTGAGTCACGTGATTATACACCGTTCAGGTGCTGGAAAAAGGGCCATTGTAGCATAGCTCTAGATAAGAGGAAGTGAAGGTTTTTCAAAATGCAATATTTCTTTTATCGTCAGTCAAATCCTTAGTTGTGGGTACTCATTGGAATCGTCTCAATCAGACGATTCAAATGAGTATTCACTACATAGGATTTGTTTTTGAAAAAAAAGTCACTCCCATGTATCTGTACCTCAGGTTATAGTATTCTAAATAACTGATGCCATGAACCAGATCAGTTTGTTCCTCAATGCAGTTCGGTCAAGCTGCTACGTTAGTACTACATGTAATAAAGAAGCTTTTGGAAGACATAATGCATCTGAGTCAGACTATGCGTATGAACATGCTGATCTAGATTCATGCTAGTACCAAATGCTTTAAGGGACCTTTTTTCAGATCCTGGCTCATGTTTCTCTAAAACAAGCAAACTCTAACTTGCGCTAAAGAAAACCCTCTGTGCTCAGGGCTATATGCTAAGACAAAATTCTCGGGCTACGCCCTCGGTATGTAGCCTACCCTACACATGTAGTCCTTAGCCCATTGGTTTTTATTTGCAATAAAAATCTCTAAATTTGTTGTTATTTCATAAATATAGCATACGTACATGTATATTATGGTTAAAAGAAACAGTGCTTCAATATTCAAGAGAATTTGATTCGAGTAATAGTCAATAAGCGAAAAGGTGTTGTAAAAATTTCGAGTCTCTTTGAATTGAAAATGATAGCATGCGCTCTTAGTCTAGGCGATACGAGGGACGTTCAATTAAAAGTGGTACTAATGGTCCACCATACCTCATGGTTGTATAGAACTAATGGAGCCTGTGGCCACTTAACGGGAAAATTACTGTCTTTACTTGGTCAAAATTTGAGACAAATTCGTGTACTCTTAAAAAAGTAATTAAACTTTTAAGTTGGCTCAGTCGTATACACTGGCTATTTCGCTGTACGCAAAATGGAAAACGAACTGAAGTAGGATGTACGGGTCTACATTAAAGGTCGCATAGGCTTTAAAATATCAGCATCAAATATATATGATGAACTATATCAGATTTATTGCCATTCGAACGTTGACCTTACGTCAGTTTTGAGGAAATGAATAAAGATTAAAATGGTAAAACTGGCCTGAATGATGCCCCTCTCCCAGGCAACCCGCGTAGAGCTAGTACCAAAGCAAATGTTGCTGTACATTCCGACATGATTGAACAAGACGCATGGTTTAATGTGCAAGAAATAGCAGATAAAGTTGGTTATTCATCGGGGACATGCTTTACGATTTTCACGCAAGGACTGTATCACATACAGATGTGTGCCCATTGGGTCCCCCACCTGCTGCGGAAAGAACTGAGAGCCACCCGTGTAAAGGTGGCAAATATTTTTTTGAAATAATGCAAAAGATGCAACAAAAAATAGGCTTTCTGGGCTTCATACATATGATTAAACAGGACTCTACTATTATGAGCACCAATGACGTGTCATTAGCAAGCAATGGTTGCGAAAAGATAAGGCAAGGTCCTTCATAGCCAAAACAATAATAGCGCGACAAAAGTTTTGTACGCGGTAATTTTCAAATGTGACAGGTGTATTATTCAAATTTCTGTTTCAAATAGTGCCACTATCGCCGGTCATTCATACAAGAAATGTATGTCGGCTAAAGTGAAGAAATATCACGGAAAGAACGGGTCTATGGCAGGCTAAAGAGTCATGTGCCTAATCCATGACAATGGAGCTGTCCACTGGGGTCCTCTTGTCCAAGACTTCATGAAAGATAAACATGGTACATAGCGTCTTCATCCGCTCTTATAGCATAGCTTAAGCCCATGTGGCTTTTTGTCTTCCCCATGCTGACGAAAACCCTCTCTGGTCGTCTGTATAGGCATTCATGTTCCATATGCAGTGCAATTTACCAGTGTCTACGGGGTGTTCCAAAAGACGCCCATTTATTGGCATATACGTAAGTAATGGATCTCAAAACTTCAGAAGTATGTGAGTGTCAAAGAGGATTACTTCGAAGGATTGAAGAAACTTAAAATTGAATAGCAACATAGGCCTACCTATGACTTATACAACGCCAGTTCCAAAATTAATTGAACGCCCCTCGTAGATGCAAAGTATGACTAGAATTGCTCATTTGACGTTGAAATTTTGTACACGTGTAGGTCATGTCGTCCTCAACATTTTCAGAGGCGAAGCCAAATGTTGCAAACTGTTCATAGCTTAGCAACAGCTGATGTGCAACATATCTAGTGCAACCACCATTTAACGGGACTAAATGCTTATTTTACCGAACAATTTTGATGGTTTTTTTTTTTTCAATATTTGCAACTTTTTTTCCGACACCACATTTGAGAAATGTAAATATAAGCATCACAGCAACTGTTGCTAAGCAACTTATTTCCCTTAGCAACCAACTCGATGAGTATATTCAGTAAACAATCAAATAGGCTATATCTATCCATGCTTGGTAACAAGCTCAAAATTAAATCCAGTTTTGCCGATTTATTTATGAATATTTCCAAAGATTCAAGGAAAATAAGAGGAATATATTTAATGGCGTGAATGACTACGTACCACCAAATAAGCCAAACGAGACAATCAACTCTCTAATACTTGAGGAAAATGTACACATAAACAAGGATAATGACGCAACAACTGCACCAAATGACGTCACTTCCCGTAGACCAAATATGGCCACCAAGATACTCGTCAAAGGTCCTGAAATTGCAAAAAAAAAAAATTATCCACGTTCGATTTGGAAAGATTCTTTGTGTTAATGTAGTTCCGACATAGATACAAAAACAAAAGAGAAAAATAGTTGTGAATCAAAAGCCATTTGGCCTAGCAAGTGACAAAAGTTTGTCCAAATTCAAAACGTTGCAAACGACAATTTGAAGTTAATCTAGTTTATCATATCTTTTTTTTTTCTTTTGTGTGGAAAATATACAGTCGACACTCGTTGTGTCGAAGTCAGAGGGGCTGTCAAAATACCTCGACATATCCTGAGGTCGACTAATCCGATTTTGATTATTTTCGATGAAAAAGTTATTTAGCCTTTTTTGATGGGCATCATATGTGTCCATGATTAAAATATAGTAGGAAAAGGAAGGAAATTGCTCGATACGAGCAATTTCTATCCTTTTCCTACTAGATTTTAATAGCTGCATTTGTTTCAGAATTCATTTCGATATCCATATGTTGAGAATTGGACAAGATTTTCACTTCGACTTAAGCGGAATATCGACTTATCCGATGTCGAGATAACGAGTGTAGACTGTAGTTTGAAATGACCAAATTGCTTGTCAAGCAATGTCTTCATTATCCACAAGGCTTTCTACCGCCTTTATCTTCTTGGGCGCCAAAAGGCGTCATTAGGCCCTATGTGAGAATTGATTAAAGTCCACCATTTTAATAATTTATAACAATCTCAAGATAGCTAACCATATAATTTGTTTCAACTGGCAGGCTACAGTCCAGAAATTCGAAAATTAAAATTATAAAATTATAGCAAAGAAGGGCGGTATGGCTTGAAATTATTGTGAATTTTCTTCTTACCACAGCATTCACAGATCGAAAAATTATCTTCAAATTTCAAAATCAGTACACGTGACAAAATAAATGAAATTTGTGTTTATGAAAGGGCTAAACACACGAAATTGACTTTTATTTATTAAAAAAAAATCAGCATACGTTTATGAAAAAAATCGTAGAGCTCTAGGCGGAACAATAACAAATCACAAAAAGAAAAAAAATCTGACCAGGCGGTTAAACTTACCGATTGCATAATATGTTCCGTTAAAAACCGATATGATCCAGGATGTTAAACTTTTGCTCTCATTAAAATACGACAAAAGTTCCTTGAAAAATAATCCAAAAGAGTAAGAAATTCCATCTAGTATCACAGCCGCCATAAACCCGCTAAATGTTATCATCCAACCCCATCCACCATTTGGTGCGTTGTCATGACAACTTTGTCTTCTCCGTAAGTCGAACTTTGAATCTGTAAGTACCATTTTTATCTGTTTCTTGTTTTTTTACTCTTTCTTTTTTAATAAATATTATTTCGTTTGAAACTTATTTTATAATTAGATTCTAATTGCTTTGTTTTTGTTTTATTTTATTTTATTTTATTTTTTTCCTTTATCTTATTTTATATGTATAGATCTAGATCTATTTCTATATTTTTTTTATTTTTTTTTTTTCGAAACGTATGTGGTAGGCTGTCTTCTAGAGAAAATAACTTTCAAGTAACTTTAAATTCAAATAATCAATATTTAGTCCATCGCAGCAGATTTCTACCCAAGAATAAGAAAAACAATCTCTTGATTTAGAATTATCTAGAACATGGTTTCAATGATAGACCCGCCCTCATTATTTTTTATTTGCTCAGCTAATTTCTATTTTCACACGTTTCAAAATCAGTGAGTTATTTTTTCGATGGTCTAGTGCAAAACTGATGTAAGTATATATGAATTACATAGCTATATACAACAGTTTTGTACTTGTCTACGACATACGGGTGATCCTCATGACTTAGTAGACAAAAATAGACAGGCGGATATTTTCAAATCAAAATTAACCCTTTTCCATACTGCAAAATCGTAGGCTGTTCCAATTTGAAAACGCTCCCTAAGACAAAAGAATTTATGTCAAAAGTAGAAAAAGTGTAATGTTATAGCACAGAAAATATTGAGTCAAAAAGGAGATAGTGCTAATTATCAGCAGTTTTCTCTTTTGTGTCAATGTTTTCAAAGGCCTTTTCTATCAGTTTCATCAAAACTAGGGTTTGTTTGGAAAGGGATTAAAACATGTACCCAAATATCTATTTTGCTTCATTAAGGACCTTGAAATTATCTTAATCATCTTTGCCCACTAGCTAAATAGTTCGTAATTATGTGTAACACTGCGACCGCATTTTTTTTTTTTTTTTTTTTTTTTTTTTTTTTTATTTCTTCATTTTTTTATTTTTAGATTTATCTTCTTATTTTTATTTATTTATCTTTTTTTTTTACTTTTTTTGTAAACCTTTATGTACATTTTAACTACAAATTCTGTTTAGCTTGTGTCTACTTTTGCAACTTTTTATCAATTCGCCAAAAAATTACCCAATGAATATATTTTTTTGTTTTGTTTTGTTTTGGGATATTTTGAAGATAATACCAAGAGCTATCTATATCTACAAAAAAAAAAAAAAAAAAAAAAAAAAAAAAACAGCACACCTTTCCACGCAAATAAAAAAAGTATTTGACTTTATCTTACCCAATCCACTCTAGATTATTTTAGCCTAATTATGACAAAAATATCCATATTTTCAAAAAATACTAAAATTGTCTGGCATATGTTTACATTTAGAACGATAAAATACTTCATTTGACATTCACCATCACAAAAAAGGGGAATGTTTCGCTTCAAAATTTTTATGGAAATTGCAGCATGGGCATTTGGTGCCGCAGAATAAACACAAAATTTGCAAGTCACATGGCCACTCTCCAAACTTACCTTAACCCATTACAACACAGTTGATATACCAAGAAATAAAGGCTTTTGAAAACGTTGTGAAAATGAAGAAATTGCTTCTAACAAGCAATTTCTTCATTTTCCACAATATTCATATACATTTCCAAGATAGAAAGATTCTTTAAAATTTCATTAATTTGAAATTGTGGTCTGCAACACCTTTCAAATTAGAAAATTCCAAAGGCTTTACTCATGTCAATGGTTGATCCAGGATTTTTCCACGGGAGTCCAAGCCCTCCAGGATTATCCCGGGGGGGGGGGGGGGGGTGTTCAGGCCCAAATGATGGCTTTAAAATGTGCTAAATATGTAACGTTATATACTAACGTTATATAGTCTTAATTTGATTTTCGGCCAATGCCAGGGGGTTGGGGGGGGGGGTCCGGACCCCCCCTCTCTAGATTCGCCCATGCATGTGCAATCCAATCTAGATCCACATTTTGTTCTCAAATGCTTTATTTATTTTGTTTTTTGGTGTGTGTGTGTGTTTTTCTTTTTTTTTTTTTTTTTTTTTTTTTTTTTCATGATCCTAGCTTGAAAGCATCGTGACAGTATCACCATGTTATATATGAGATTATTTAAGTTGTCTAACAAACTTACCGATTTGGGTACAGTAAGTAAGTAAGTAAATCTCTTATTATAGTGACTTGTCCACATGTAAACAATTTAACAATATACAATAAATATACAATATAAACACCCAGCACCATGGGCCTATAAGTCACTTTTAAACAAATGTATTAATCATATACACACGTGAATGGAAGTTTGGGTCTTGTAATAGTAAGAAAAGTAATTACCAGTATTGGTACATATGAAAAATTGATGAATGAAAAGTTGTAAATCTCTTTGTTTTTCTTTCATTGCAAACCTGGCCTAGCTCATATCATAGGTACAATAACTTCAAGAGCTTTATTTCTGTCTGCATGCATGATATTAGTGCATGTGTACGTACAAAAATGAAATATTTTTATTGGTTTACATAAGTTTGCACATTTCGACAAATTCGTTTAATAGCTCCAGTAACACGCTTCAGCCCTTCCCAAACGACATAAATTTGCGTAGGATGTTCCAATTACAAACGTTATGCAGAGACAAATTATAGTTTACAAAGATAGTATTTTGATGCAATATAACACATAAAATATTGGGATGGAAGAAGAAAATCCTGGTGGTCAGTAGATCTAATTCCTTTTTTTTTTTTTTTTTTTTTTTTTTTTTTTTTTTTTTTTTTTTTTTTGCTGACCCCCCCCCCCCCCTTTCTTTTAGTGCCACAAAACATAGACCAATCATATTCAATTTGAAAGGAGCTGCAGATGGCAAAATATTTTATTTGTAAGCTTATCGTGGAAAGCAATAGGAGAAAGGCGATCCTCCTGGTTTTACAAACTTTTTTTCATTTATAAAAATGACTTCTAAACCAAGTATTGCTTGGGAAAGAGTTAAATGAAATAGATAAAGGCGAGAAGCATCTGCTATATCTAATTTTGTGGAATTTCAAAATTCATGAAAAAGTGTTTTATGACATGCAGTAAAACTGCATTTAACTTTACGTTTCATAAATTAGGACGAGTTGAAAAAGCATCCCAAATTGTTCGATTAACGCTTTTCCCTTTCCCACATGATGGACAAGAAAAAGGCTTTGGAAAACATTGTTCAAAATGATGAAATTGCTTTTGACAGAAAGACCGAAAAATCTTAAATTTCATTCACTTGAAATTGCCATCTGGAACATCTTTGAATTTTGACAAGACTAATACAATTTTGACGTCTAGTAATGCGTTAAAAGGGATTTTAAATGAGTTATTTTTACTTACGGTTACTATCGTTAGTTGAATTGACGCAAGTAACCAATTTTATGAACATTTTAAGTACTTTTTGTTATTAAAAGAATTTTGTTAGAAATGGCTGACTCGTCGCGCACCAATTAAATGGGACCTCCTTTAACGTTCAAAATAGAAATGAACTTGCGTGATCTATACCCTTTGGCGAAGAACAACGCATTTTGAGGCACCTAAATGCTATCATAAAAAGCATTTTCTGCATGTTATTACCATTTTCCCATCCTATTAAACAAGAGTTTTCTGGTAACGCCGTGTCTGTATACACTCTAGTCGGATTTATTTCGATTTCCATGGTTCTGCAATAAGCGTTTTCAATAGACGCAAAGAGATATCATCGTATCCAATCAAATGGCTCGATGCAAGTAGTTGTTACATTGTATATGACAATGAGCGGGAAAATGTATGGCATTTCCCATGCAAAAACGCACAGATGACAGATTTTATTCTCAGAATATTAGATCTACTCAAATAGACGATGTTTTGTTTGTTCTAGCTTAAGGACAGACCCTCCATTTATTTCCTACGGTAAGTTTTTTTTTATTTTTTCTGTACTGATATTTAGATATATGAGAAGTAAAAAAATGACTTAAAACTATAGGTCACCAAGCTAATTAAAAAGTTATTGGATTTCAAGGGAGGCTACTCTTGTCTAAAATTGCAAAAAATGAGGTGTCACTGAAATACCCACAAAGAAGGCGTCCGAAATGACTAGGATTACATAAATAAGTCTATATTGTGTTCAATATGTTTTATTCTGTCTAAATGAGTATCGATTTGGAAAAAATTACTGATGATTTTGAAATTTTTAGTAAAACATTCTTTCAAAAGTAGCTGAAATTGCTTTTTTTTCGCAACGTTTCTGATAATAAAAATATTCCAGCGGTAGAATTTTTTTCTTTTTTGGTATAGACATAGTGCTTGGTCATACCTACAAAAACAAAAAAAGAAAAATATATCAAACCAAGCCCTTTTCTTAGTTATTAGTAAAAATTGGTTTTCTTTTTGCAGCTCTGTCCGAAATTGTTTCACTACTTTTATACATTTTCTTCCTTATTTCCGGCTTTAGATAATAAAAAGTGTCATCTTTTGTGTCCATTTGAAGCGGACTAGCTCAAAAAGACACCACTTTGCTTTTGTTGCTCCGTTTCCTATCGCTAACGCCACATTTTGAACGCGTAAGAGAAAGCGAAATGTACCATCCGAGTACTATTACACTTTAATTGACCAAACAGAGAAAATTGAAATAACCGAAAAGTGTCTTTTCATTTATCAGCCAAACATTAACTAAATGTAAAAAATACATTTGCTGAAAAGACCAATTACTGAAACAGCTTTATTTCGTTATTTAGGATATGCGCAAATAAGTTGCGCAGTAACAACTGGAGGATCTGTCCTTAACATGTAGCACATCAACTACTAGATCTTACCGCGTCCGTATGACGTAGAATTAACATCAATCGCCAAAAATAATAGTCCGTGGGCCAGGAGGGGTCTGCACGCACCCCCCTAAGGGCAGTCTGGGATTGGTATAGAAATGTTCATTGGAACCCCCTGAGTAAGAATCAAGATGTTAACAGTCGATATCTTGGGATGCACTCGCCATTTCCGGTGGTTTTCAAGATGGCCGCCATGAAAAAAGACAATTTGACTTGGTGTCTAACATCAGCAGCCTAACATTTGTTTTGCGTTGTAAGATAATATTTTAGGGATAATTCAGTCTAGAAAAGGTCAGAGATGTGTTCTCATGTTAAAAAGTGGCTCATTAGCCATCTCGTATGCTAGAATTTTTTCAAAATGGCCGCCAAAATCGCAAAAAATCAATAAAAACGTCAAATACTTCTCGTTTTTGGACATATTTTGGTCTAAATACTGTGAATTTTATATTTTAAGACTTAGATAAACATTTCATGAAGTAAATGGGAGCATTACGGAAAAGATTTTTGAAATCATGACCGTATAAATGGCAATAAAACACAATTAAGCACAAATCATCAAGTATATAATAGCGATATAAATTATCATTATTATTAGTTCTTGGTGAAAAACAGCTCTTATTTATAGCATTATATTGATAAAGCTATGCTTTCCGACTAAATAGTTAAACTCACATTGATAACGATTCGATTTTTGATTACATTGACAATAAATATGCTTTCAAAATGGCCGCCAAAATCGCAAAAAAATAAATAAAAATATAAAAAAAATCTTCGTTTTTGGACATGTTCTGGTCTAAACGCTGTAAATATTATGTTTAAAGACTTTGGTAAACAGTTCATAAGATAAATGGTTGCATTGCGAAAAACACATTTTAAACCATTACCGTATAAATGACAATAAATTACAATTTGGCAGAAATCGTCATGTATTATTATTTTCATAAATATTGTTATTATATTTGGTCTTGGTGAAAAGCACTTTTTTAGATTACATCTTTTGACAAAGCTTAGTCTTCAGAGTATTTTGTAAAATTGAAATTGATTATGATTCTATTTTTGATTACATATGCTATAAATCGACTTTCAAAATGGCCACAAAAGTATATAAAAAAATAAAAATGTAAGTAATTCTCGTTTTTGGACATCTTCTGGTCTAAATAATGAAAGTATTATCTTCTAAGACTTAGCTAAGCAGTTCATGAATTAAATGGAATCATAACAGATAACAACAACATAAAAAAAAGAATAAAGCTTTGAAAGGAATCCCATATCAATGGCAATGAAATACGACTTAGCACAAGTGTTATAAAATAGTATATAATTTTGATATGCATTGTCATTATATTATGTTCTTGCTGAAAAAACGGCTCTTATATAGCGCTATTTTGACAAAGCTAAGCTTTCAGATAATTCTTTCAAATGAAATTGCTTATGAACCCACTTTTGAGTATAGATCCAATTAATATGTGTCTTTTGGGGGCAAAACTCGAATATCAAGCAGGCTCTGGTAACTTTGCATCTAATTTCACATCTTTTAAAATGACAAATTCAACCGTCCTAATGAAATTTAAATTGTGGAGGAACATACTCCATTGAAATGCATATTAATTATCACCAAAGAATATTAAATGTCCCAAACATTTAGATAAAGACCTCAACGTATCCACGCTAATAAACAATAGTTGAATGTGGCTTATTCTTTTTTGTACTCTAACACGTACCATTAATCCAAAATTGCCCAAGAGAATAATTGAAATTGCTTAATATGTATCAAAACATTTTTAATGTATAATGTTTAATATTTGTAGAATGGTAAAAATTAAGTTTAAAATATATCCATGTAATCCAATCGAACAACATAAATGAATTTTTGTATACACCTGTGTGACGGTTAAATTGATAGCGACTTACTTTTGGTAATATTTTGTCAAAAGAATATAAAAAAACTCTTTATGTTTCTCACAATGGCTTGTATTGACTCATAGTCATGATAATGACAATGCTAAAATCATCTTTATGCGTCGCATATTCCATCATGATTCCATTCTCAAATTAAGTGAAATGTGCGGAAACATTATAGACTCCATGTAGGGTGGGGTAATTAAATAAAGGATTTGTAATGTCCATTTTTTAATTTTTTTTTCAGATAATCGGTTTAACTGAATTAGTAGTTGAAATGAACTGTATCTTGAGTGCAAAAGACCAGAAGTGATTCATATAAAGCTCTGACACATCATGCAATATTTTCATTGTTACTTTCAAAAGACAAATTTGCAATTTGACTTAGTATACAGATAAAGAATATTTTGTCTGAAGCTCATATTCAAATTTAAATTTTCAAATTTCTTCAGCTGTTTTATCTTAATTCTATTAGGTCGCACATGAAAAAATATTTCGGTTAAGGATAATGACCACTATATACTAGGTTTATTGAATAAGATCTTTTACACATTTAAATATAACTGCATTAAATATTATTTTATTCTTAATCTCTCTTGATTTTTTTATCTTTTCTGACTTGTTTCTTACTTGTTGAGTGGTACGTCATAGACTTCTATGGGTCCCCCTGTTTCTATCTTCATTGTTGTATGTGGTTGGGGCTGTGGTTTGTTAATTTTGCTTATGTTTATCCTCGGATATTTTTTTTCGAAAACCAACAGTATGTACATAATATTTATGGAAACCTTATATTTATATATACTTTTATATCTTTATAGAAGTCGCCTTCTCACACATGCAGTCTACATAAATTATCAGACTTTCGGTGGCCATGTAACTCAAACTTTTGCCAAGTTTGTCGAGTTCTTTTTTGTTGCTTCTGAGATTATTTATTATTGCAGCAGGTGTCCCTATACAATAGGGGTATGCATCAGGCGACTGAATAGTCTCGTTCCAAATTCTAGGCTTGTTTGTTGTGTTGATCTATGGCATTCAGATGGCACTCACTGATATCAGACCTCATACAGTCAATTCAGGTAATCACTGGTCTTTCATGGTCTTTATCTCTGGTGCGTCCATTTCCAAATGTAGAATTAATGCAAGAAGTTACACCCCGGACATACCCATACCAATTAATACCAAAAAATATCATACAAATACATGTGACAAGTTGTGGAATTTCATGCCATTGTACCCATTATATTGCACATAAAGCAAATCAAAATATACTTAAAACATCGCAAATTAACATAAAGCGAATCACTGCAGTATCACAATGACATTAAAAATAAATACTGCTTACAACCACATGTGAAGAACTTAAATGACCATTTCCTGCTTTTATCTTTTGCAACAATTTCCGCAAAAGTGATATCGGCTTCCAATAAAGTGTCATTGTAAATTTTTATCATGAATACATGTGTTCTTAATGTTCTAAGTGTTTTCAACAATATCTATACACCTGTTGGATTAAGTAATTAATGCAGCCTAATATAATTAAAGTAAAATGTGCGAAGAAAGCACACATTTCAAACTTTGTATTCTTTATACATATTCTAAGATATAAAGCATATCTGCCTATAGTATGTTATAATCAAACCATTTTATGGCGTTTCAGTGCATTTCATTTGGAAAAGCACTTTAGGTGATTTGCATGCATAATACATCTCCTTATAAGGTTTGTTTATTATAGTGTCACCCCTATTTGACAGGGCCAGCCAGTGTTGGCTTATGAGACACTCTTCTGAATATACGCAGTACCTCCCGATTCCCCACTCATGATGTCGGGCGCCTGGCAGAGATGGGTCTACGGTAACCATTAGTTTAAACCCGGTCTCATAAGTTCTAACCCGCCAGGCCGGCTTCCACCGGGATTCGAACCTTCGACCTCCCGCTTCCAAGGCGGACGCCCTAACCATTAGACCACGGAAGCGGTAACTATTATAACTACTAATCCAGTTAAAACGAGTATCCTAAAAATATAGAAATCGGGGTAACATAGCTTTTATGTTATTACGTCACTCCACACGGAGTATCTTATAGTTTCCTCATATCTTGTTTCGTTTTGAACAGATGTAAATGGCATTTGAATACATGGTAATGTGAAACTGGGAAATCATGATAGAGTATGTGACTTATTGGGATGAATTGTGCATTGTAATTATCATAACTATTACTTAAAAAAGGCACAATTTGAGAAATACGAAGTTTGTATCACATGTTTGACAGATATTACCAAATGTATGTCGATATCAATGAAACGATAAATTTAAGGCTGGTCTTATTTCACTAATCTTCATTTCTATTCTCAAGTTGTTAAAATTCTTTAAGTATAAAATATAACAAATAAAAAACATTTTGATACTGTATGTGTAAGAGTGATAAAAAGGAAATACACACATACAACTTTTGTTCGTAAGAATAATTACGGTAAAACTCTTTTCCGTAATATTGAGGACATTACATATTGTTTGATAGAAATGGATTTGAATTTAAAGGGAGTAATTGTCTCTCCAGAAAGGGATACCGATAGTTTTAGCTTGTCTTTTGAAACGATGTGACATTGGAGCAAAGGTAGTCTTAAATTGTCTAATAAAATCACAAATTTATGATATTTGTATTCAAAAGTGGGTTCATAAGCAATTTCATTTTAGAGAATTCTCTGAAAGCTTAGTTTTGTCAAAATAATGATATCAATAAGAACCGTTTTTTTTCAGCAAGAACAAAATATAATGACAATGTATATCAAAACTATATACTATTATATAAGATTTGTGCTTAATTGTATTTCATTGCCAATGATACGGTAATCCTTTCAAATCTCTTTTCTTTTATTGTCAACTGTTATGATTCCATTTACTTCATGAATTGCTAATCTAAGTTTTAAAAGATAATGCTTACACTATTTAAACCAGAAGATGTCCAAAAACGAGAATTACTTTCATTCTTATTGATTTTTTTTACATTTTTTTGCCATTTTGAAAGCCGATTTATAGCATCTGTAATCAAAAACGGAATCATAATCAATTTCAATTTTACAAAATACTCTGAAGGCCAAGCTTTGCCAAAAGATGCAATCTATAAGAACTGCATTTCACCAAGACCAAATATAATAACAATATTTATGAAAATAATAATACATGACGATTTCTGCCAAATTGTAATTTATTGCCATTTATACGGTAATGGTTTAATATGTGTTTTTCGCAATGCAACCATTTATTTTATGAACTGTTTACCAAAGTCTTTAAACATAATATTTACAACGTTTAGACCAGAACATGTCCAAAAACGAAGATTTTTATATTTTTTTTACATTTTTTTTTGCGATTTTGGCGGCCATTTTGAAAGCATATTTATTAACAATGTAATAAAAAATCGAATAATTATCAATGTGAATTAAACAATGTACTCGGAGAGCATAGCTTTATCAAAATAATGCTATAAATAAGAGCTGTTTTTCATCAAGAACTAATAATAATGATAATTTATATCGCTATGATATACTTGATGATTTGTGCTTAATTGTGTTTTATTGCCATTTATACGGTAATGATTTCAAACATCTTTTCTGTAATGTTACTTCATAAAATGTTTATCTAAATCTTAAAACATAAAGAGTAGTATTATCATAGTATTTAGACCAAAATATGTCCAAAAACGAGAAGTATTTGACGTTTTTAATGATTTTTTGCGATTTTGGCGGCCATTTTGAAAAAAATCTAGCATACGAGATGGCTAATGAGCCACTTTTTAACACGAGAACACATCTCTGACCTTTTCCAGACTTAATTATCCTTAAAATATGATCTTACAACGCAAAACAAATGTTAGGCTGCCGATGTTAGATACCAAGTCAAATTGTCTTTTTTCATGGCAGCCATCTTGAAAACCACCGGAAATGGCGAGTGCATCCCAGGATATTGACTGTTAACATCTTGATTCTTACTCAGGGGGTTCCAATGAACATTTCTATACCACTCCCAGACTGCCCTTAGGGGGGTGCGTGCAGACCCCTCCTGGCCCACGGACTATAACGAGTGGATTAATTTACTGAAATTCACCATTTGTTCTTTGTCTTTTTGTTACTGTGCAAAAAAAAGTTTAGCACGTTTTGAAACAAATTATTTTTTCAGTAACTGATTATTACATAAGAAATGTTTTATGCTGTGAAGTTGTCCCGATTGACAACCATCACACATGCAGTGCGTGTGTGGAATGAACAGTCCGGATATTGGACAAAACCTTGATAAGCAAAAGTCACGTGCATCACGTGTGCAGTGTCATCGATATTGTCTAGCTTGTCCAAAAACACACGATTACAAAGATCTTTTAGTAGAATCAATTTAACTGTTACAAATTCTTTGAAATCGATAATTGGAAGGCGAAAACTAATGACGTTAGATCAACGTCAGAGAGCTCTTAGCATGCTCACAATGAGTCATGTCCGTTAGAGGCGTCGCTTTGCATTTCAATAGGCATAGATCGACACTCAGACGCCTACGGTACAGAATTGAAGCAGGTTTTGTCACAAATGATCGACATAAATCTTACAGATTGCGTAAAACGACGTTTAAAGAGGATGGTTTCATTGTGACGTCCTGACGACGTAACAGATGTCCGTCTAGTAGGAACTTAGTCCGACTCCTCTTGGACGTCAAAGGTACTACAGCTACTGACGAGACTGTCCGGAATAGGTCCTGTACAGCTTGCATCAAAGCCTGCCGACCTTACGCCTCTGACGTTGAGGCATCGGCAGGCAATACGTCAGTGGGTATGGACACGTTGCTATTGAACCAGGAGACATTGGAGTGATGTCCTATTTAGTATTTACAGACGTATCACATTGTATATGTCATTAGGGAGGCCAGGCTAGCGAAAGCCATGACGTCTGTAACGTCCTTGACTTTGAGCGTCCTCTGCAATATGAATGGGGTAGACTTCCCCTATGTTTAGCCAGAAAGCCTGTCTGCAGCATTGAAAGTCGTTTTGTGGCGATCAAAGCAACTTCTGGTGAATTTACCCGATATTGAAATTTCCCTGACTTTAGATGTCTGACCCCTATGCACTTTAACGTAAGATATCAAGTTAACGTTTTAGAGTTTTGGCACAAAATTTTCAGGAAACGTCAGCAAAATGAATGCACAATCAAACAAGAGATGTTTGTAAAACATATATACCCCCTCAAGGGCCTACATTTGGTATAGGTCAAAGTCCAGGGTCAAGTTAACAAGGTCCAAAGTCATGGTCAAATATGAAAGGTCTTGGTAGGAGGTGTCTATGTGTGAAATATCAAGGCTGTATATGTAAAAGTAAAATGAAATATAGGCCAGGTTAAAGTTTTTAAAAGTAGGCCAAATGCCAAGGTCAAGGTCAAATGTGAAAGGTCTTGGTTGGAGGTGTCCATGTGTGAAATATCAAGGCTGTAGGTGTAAAAGGACATGATATATATGCCTGGTTTAATTCTTTTAAAGGAAGTCAAACTCCAAGGTCAAGGTTGCAATATTCAAGGTCATGGTCAAATGTGAAAGGTCTTGGTAGGAGGTGTCTATGTGAGAAATATCAAGGCTGTAGGAGTAATAGGACATGAGATATAGGCCTAGTTTAAGTTTTTTTTTAAAGAAGGTCAAACTTCAAGGTCCAAGGTCATGGTCAAAAGTGAAATGTCTTGATTGGAAGTGACCATGTGTGAAATATCAATGCTGTATGTGTAAAATGACATAAAATAAGGCCAGGTTAATGTATTATAAAAAGTAGGTCAAACGCCAAGGTCAAGGTTACAAGGTCCAAGGTCAAGGTCAAATGTGAAAGGTCTTGGTCATAGGTGTCCATGTGTCAAATATCAAGGCTGTATGTGTAAAAGGACATGATATATCAGCTAGGTTAAAGTTTTTATAAAAGTAGGTAAAAGTCCAAGGTCAAGGTCACAAGGTCCAGGGTCATTGTCAAATGTGAAAGGTCTTGGTAGGATGTGTCCATGTGTGAAATATCAAGGCTGTATGTGTAATAGCACATGAGGTATAGGAACAGTTTATTTTTTTTTAAGTAGGTCAAACTCCAAGGTCAGGGTCACAAGGTCCAATGTCATAGTCATATGTGATAGGTCTTGGTTGGAGGTTTCCATGTGTCAACTATCAAGGCTGTATGTGTAAAAGGACATGATATATCGGCCAGGTTAAAGTTTTCAAAAAGTAGATCAAACTCCAATGTCAAGGTCACAAGGTACAAGGTCATGGTCAATTGTGAAAGGTCTTGGTAGGAGGTGTCCATGTGTGAAATATCAAGGCTGTATGTGTAATAGGTCATGAGATATATGCCCGGTTTAATTTTTTTAAATTAGGTCAAACTCCAAGGTCAAGGTCACAAGGTCCAAGATCATGGTCAATTGTGAATGATGTTGATAGGAGGTATCTATGTGTGAGATATCAAGGCTGTATGTGTAAAAATACATGAGATATAGGCAAGGTTAAGAATTAAGTGTAAAAATCAACAAAGGGCAATAACTCCAAAGAGTTGATCGGCATGGTTATGGTTCTTGTGTACTGCACCTCTCCATAATGAGATCTATCCACCTGTAAAGTTTCATGATTCTACCTTACATACTTTTTGAGTTGTGCTCCGGACAAGAATCAAGTTATAAAATCAACAAAAGGGCAATAACTCAAAATATTTGATTGGCAGAGTTTCTGTGCATTGCACCTCTCCATAATGAGATCTATCCACCTGTGAAGTTTCATGATTCTACCTTTAATACTTTTCGAGTTATGCTCCGGACAAGGTTTGGTCTACGGACAGACCGACCGACCGACCTACCGACCGACACTTGCAAAACAATATACACCCATTTTCTTCGAAAGGGGGCATAAATATTGTTTTCCTTTTAAGGATTCCGCTATAGTTTTTAACTGGGAACCAACATTTTCTGAGTGTGCTAAACTTTTTTGCACAGTATATGGTGGTGTATACAGTTAGTGGTGTCCGTAGTCGAGGGGTAGAGCGTCGGCCTAGCGACTAAGAGGTTCCGAGTTCGATCCCCGGTAGCGGGGGTTGTTCGAGGCTTCTCATTGGCCCACACATTCGGCGCGAGTACTGGTCAGTGTATTTCCAGGAAGCAGAATCGAGAGGGATTAAAATAAGTTGAAAAAACTTGCTTCCCAATCGATGTAAAATAAATACGTTCAAAGGAACGTCTGAAGAAAAAAAAATATGACGACCAAATACACAATCAATGGCTTTTCCACTTTTTAAAACGGACTTTTAAGGTAAGGCTTGCGTAATGCACTCCCTATATAATCGGTATATTTCGACTTATTCCGTGACGTTCGTACGTCCGAGCATACACCGAACATTTTCGATAATGTCCGATAGAATTACCATTTGTAATTTTGTTAGCTATATATTCGCTTAAAATAGATAGGGACCGAAATATTAATAAAAAAGCATTTAGTTCAAAGTGACACCTGTAATCTACATGAAAGAAACACACGATAAAACATGTGTATTTTTTAACACAAGTGATAGCATGTGAAACATTAATGTAACTCATGGAAATAAAAAGAAATGTTAATGGGAAGGGTCATAAAAATATAATGAGATACGATCTTGAAAAGGGACATATAACACTATTGAAAACGACTACATTTGAGGGTGGTCCTATTTCAAAGTTGTTGTGAACAACAAGATATGTGTAGATTCTAATATCTTATAGATAAATGACCAAGAAAATATTGAGGTACAGGAAGCAAAAGGAAAATGCTTCAACATTTTCTTCCATTGCTTCAAAATTTCCCCAAGCCTTTTTTTTCTATTTGGTGCTTCAAAAAGCATCATTCTTTGGTAAAGCCAATCTTTGATACACTTTGGGAGACTTTTCTGCGAACTTGCTAAATGCACAAAAGATAATGAGTGGGGAACAATGCTATTTATGCACCCGAGTGCAGTCTCAAGAACAGGCCAGGGTTGCCACGAGTCAGAAGAAATAGATTCCCCAGACAATTCCCCTGACAAAACTTGAAAATTCCCTGACATGTTGCGTCACGGTAATTACCTTTACAACTCGCGATATTTTGAGACAGTTTTAAGTCAATATCCAAATCATACACTGCATGGCACTGGATTTATTTTTGCAAAATTCTCTGACAATTCCCTAACATTTGCCCGTATTTTCAAATTTTCCTGGCAGTTAACAAAATAGCCCGACCTTAATTTTTTTCAAATTTCCCTGATGCGAGGCAACCTTGAAGTTTGTATCCGAGTGCAGTCTCATCTACATCCGTGCTGCTTTCAGAGACTTCCTACAAATGTTGAACAAGTTATTTGAGAACAGGTTGATTGATTGAACGCGGTTTGGGAGGAGTTGCGATCACGAGATATGCGGACGAAAAAAAGTCAATTATCTCCCTTAGTTGACATTGCAGAGCTAAGAAATTACTTCATGCACATCTTCATGCCATGTAAATCGTCCATGTTAATTTTCATCAAAATCCGTCAAGCGGTTTGGGAGGAGTGGGGTATTTTGGCATTTTTCAACTACAATGGTCATATAATCGTGGTAGTAAAAGCATCTAACCATGGATTTCTGTCTTTTCTCTCATCAGTGCTACCACAACATCCTCTCTGAAATTCCAG
Source organism: Fragum sueziense (assembly GCA_963680895.1). Lineage (NCBI taxonomy): Eukaryota > Metazoa > Mollusca > Bivalvia > Cardiida > Cardiidae > Fragum > Fragum sueziense. The sequence continues at coordinate 29,813,327 of OY804609.1, read as the reverse complement.
CGACTCGCAAACACAAGTTCACGATTATCTAACCATTGATAGAAGCCAAATGCCAGAAAAGCCGGGAATCAAATCTGCGGTCTCGTGAGTAAAAGTCTGGCGTGGTACTGACTTCGCCTATGGCCGCCACCTAGTAGATATCAACATGGATCTTATTCAGACTGTGCGTATGCACATCAGGATCCATGTTGGTCTCAAATACCATGAAAGTAATTTTTCCAGATCTAGGTTCATGTAAAACCTACTCTCCCATTCCTATTTCGGGTAGCACAAAAACCCGTTTTATCATGACAAAGACGCAGCTTTTTTCTAGCCTGGCTACAAATAAAAAAACGTGACAATTTACTAGGATATCGATAATTTTATTACACTATCAATTTATAAAACATAAAAATAAAAAGCAGTACTCACTTAGTTCATTCAAAATGACTTCTTTAACCCCTTCCCAAACAACAGAATTTTAGACCAGCTTAGATTAAAGGAAGTTGCAGACGTCATTTTCAAGTGAAATGAATTATACGTACATTTATTGGTCTTTCTGTGAAGTAAACATTGTTGGAAACAAGAAAGATTCCAAAGCTTTCCAAAACTTTTATCTCTAAAAAGTGTCACCGTTTGGGAACGGATTAACAATCTATATAACAATGCACTTTACAATTTTAACACTTTACAAAAGTGTTTTATATTTCAATCAAGCAGCCTTTCAAAAGCAATATTCGGACAGCAACAAATTATAGCAGTGTTTTGAGACATTGTTGAAAAAGAACAAAATAAATACTGCACATACTAAATATTTTCTTACATTTCTTTGCATCTATTTGAAATGCAAATCAGCATGCAATAGCACAATGTGGCCATGGTTAGATTTTTTACATGAGGCAGACAGGGTCAAGACAAAACATAAAATCTATCCCAATTCTATAAAAGGACAAGAGCCGTCAGAGACGGACAATGCTCCCCGATTAAGGCATTGTCACAATAAATGTATGCCATGCAGAGCTAAGATTAAGCTAACAAACGTTAAGCCCCCTTTTTCCATGACATACTTTTTAAACGCAAATTTCAAGTAGTTTATTGTCAAGGGCATCTGATTTGCTACTCAAATATGAAATTTCATCAAATTCTGACCATTAGACTATGAGAAATTAGAGAAAAAGTGTATTTGACCTTAAGTCCCCTTTTCCCATGACGAGGCCTCAAATCCAAAAACTGGGAAAAGGACATCGACATTATGTCATAGGGAGTTCACATGGTAAGTTTCATTTGATTTGGCCCAAGGATTATAGAGAAATCGCTTCGGACGGACGGACGGACGGACGGACGGACAGACAGACAGACGAAGCGGCGACTATATGCTCTCCCTTCGGGGAGCATAAAAATATCCATTAAAAATATGGAATGCAAAATAACATATCACAGACGTTTTTGTGTAATGAACATAATGTATATATTTTAACAATGTAGGGTGTATATGACAAAGTACTTATATTTATACTTAAATTCAGAGCAACAGATAAGAGGAGGGGGGGGGGGGATGAAGGCATTCTAAAATTGTTATTTCAAATCCAAACCCAATGTTGTGGGTATTCAAATTTAATCTTCTCTGCAAGACAATTCAAATGAGTCCCCACAATATGGGGTTTGATAAACTTTTGTATGAAAAATTGCATTTTGAAAAGCCATTACCCCCTCTTATCTGTAGCTGCATGATATAAAGAAATGTGATAATTAACCCATTACCAGACGGCAAAATTTTGGATTTGTCCAAATTTAAACATGTTGCAGACAACAATGCAAAGTGAATGAAATTTTATTTTTTTAGTCTTTTGGGTAGGGAAACATTGTGGGAAATGATGATATTGCTTGCCACAAGCAATTTCTTCATTTTTCACAATGTTTTCCAATGCCATTATTTTGTAGGGAGTCAAAAAGAGTCATTGAGTGGTAATGGGTAAAGCTTTAACCGTACAATTTCAATGCTTCTTTGCCTCAACAACCAAGGATTTCTGTTATATTTTTGCATAACAGTGGCCGATCTAGTATTTCTGTGAAAGGTTCGAACATACAAATAGGTTGATTTCCTAGTACTGCCACTGCATAGGTACAAAAGACTAAAGGAGCTTAAACCTTCAAGGAACGGTGGCAGTTTCTAATTCTTATACATAAAGCTCACAAGTAATGACGCTCTGCCAGGTCATGTATCGTGAGCTATACATTTATACAAATAACATCTTATCACAGTCATTCATGTACAGCTTTTATATCTTTAAACATAAATAACAAATTACAAAAATAAACAATAATTTACAAAGAACAAATACAGTTTTGACATAATTGAATGAATTTTGGACGGATCTTAAATACTTTTGTTAAAAGACACAATAAATACTTTACATAAAACTATGACAAATTGTGTTGGGCAAGCATAACTACAGCTCTTTTTTTTTAAGCTGAAGTTGTCCAATGTCAAATTGCATTTTAACAATCCGGATTTAATTCAACTGATATCATTTGCAGAAGCCATTAAATATCAAAATAAAGTACATTTACCACCAAAAAAGGTGCAATACTTCTGTCATTTTAGCACAGGCATAAAAATGCCCCAATGATTTTGAAAATACTTCTTAATTTTTGACACACTTTAAAAATGCTTTCACATATCGGTATTTGAAATACAAAACATGCATTGTACAATTAACAATTTGCTGCTTCTCAACAAAAACCTTGTACCTACAGACTGTTCAAAGCTGTAGATACAAGGTTTCTGTTGAAAAGTGATGACATTTATCAATTTTTGACACACTGTAAAATGCTCCCACATATTTGAAATACAAAACAAATACTGTACAATTAACAAATTGTTACTTTTCATCAAAAACATCATATCTGCAACTTGTTTAACCATTTCCCAAATAATGAAGTTTTAGACTATTCCAATATGGTATTCCAATATGGAAGCTGCTGCAGACGACAAAATTGATGTTGATCAAAATATAATTTGTGTACAACAAAGCACAGAAAATATTGAGACAAAAGGAGAAAATGCTGACTATCAGCATTTTCTTCTTTTGCCTTAATGTTTTTCCAAAATATTTCTATTGAGGTTTTTGTTGAAAAGTGACAAAATTCAATTTTATTTAGTTGGACACCTGTAACATGGAGGGAGGTTTATTTCTGATGGTCATGGTCGGGGTACCCGGTGCTCGTTTGTATGAAGGTTGAGGCTGGGACATTGCCAATTCATAGGTTTTCTGAAAGATAGTATAAAACATTGTTCATATCATTGCTTTTCAACAAAAACCTTGTAACTGCAGCTTAATACAAGCTGCAGTTACAAGGTTTTTGTTGAAAAGCATTGATATGAAGCATTTACCCATTGATTAATGTTAAAGATCAACATCAAGTATTTGGCAATCAACAGTTGAAAAAAACCCATAGAAAATATTAGTAAAACACTGATGCCCCCGAAATGGCTCTTTTTGGGTAAAGGCCATTGTCCTGTCTGTACATCTGTCTGTCAGTCTGTCATTCCTAAACTTAATGTGAGTCATTCCTAAACTTAATGTGAAAGCTTAATGGTATAACAAAATGCTTCTAATCTTTCAATATGGGGACATAAAAATGTCATGCTTGTTAGGAAGTTGACTATAATCAATGTATTTTGTAAAACATGTACCACAAAAGACATGAATATTTTGACTTCACACACAAAAAATGTTTTAATATTTACCCTTCTTTGATGCCTCATTCTAGCATTCTGGAAGGCCGTAGACTCAGGATCGTTCATTAATAATTCCATCTGTAATCTGTCAAACTTTTCTTGTTCATCTTCAAGCTGCAAAAAAGGGAGGTAATTCAGTCAGAAAATGGTCAGTGTTTGTGGTATTATTGATTGATTGATTGGGGTTAAATGCCTCTTTTAACTGGTATGGTCATATTGCAGTGGCTGGAGCACCTAACAATGGATTTTTTGTGTTTCTTATACCAGTACTACACAACATCCATACCCTACATGGTGTTTTTGAAGGCTAGATAAAGAATTGGTTACCAACATGCACCTCATTTTACTTTTCCTAATGTCACGGTGCAGATTGTGCATCATGGGATGGATAACAACTACAGCCAAATTAGCCTCCCTTCAGGTAAGAGATTGTGGAATATCTTTCTTACTTCTATGTCTATTTTCAAGCGGTCTGTTGCATGTACCATTGTATTAGGATTATATGGTATAAAGTTCTGGATTGAGTTTTTTTTTTATAACCCTCTCCCAAACAAGACCTGGTTTTGACGTCCCTAATAGAAAAGGCTTGGGAAAACATTGAAACAAAAGAAGAAACTGCTGATAACCAGCAGTTTCTCCTTTTGTCTCAATATTTTCTGTGCCATATTTTTCAAAAATCCTATCTTTAATAACATCCATTTTGTCATTTTTGGCAGTTTTTGAAGTGGATCACCCTAAAATTTTGCCGTTTGGGAAAGAATTAATTCTAGAACATTTCATGACTTACCATTGCATTAGGGTTATACAGTATAAATATTCCAGGTCGGACACCATGACCAGCTGACATACTACTCGGTATTTCATCTGCTTGGTTCAGAAAACTTTATTTATATTTTCTCCCCATTAATATAGCAATGTTTTGACAAGGAGAGTTAACAAAGTTAAAGACTCACGCTTACCATTGCATTAGGGTTATACGGTATAAATATTCCAGGTCGGACACCATGACCAGCTGACATACTACTCGGTATTTCATCTGCTTGGTTCAGGAAACTTTCGGCATACCAGTTATCAAACTCTGCAATAAATAATGAAAAAGGTTCAAGTTGCATTTCTAAGTCTGTACCAACAACAATTTATACAAATTTACACTTTAACTAATTCATGATTTCAACAAGAAAAGTCTCTTTTTAACAGATTACAATGCAGGTAGTTATAACACATTGCCTTTCAACCTTCACACATATTTATCAAAGTATAAGGTTGAAAGAGAACAACATATGAAAGGTAAAGTTTTGGCTCAAAGGAATGCCACAGGTATTTGTGGAATGAACCTAGGACCCTTTGATTTATAAGCAAGCATTCAACTACTATACCACAGTGCCTCACTCATGATCAAGTAATAGCAGTCTACCTGGGTCTGGTTGTATAAACATTGGTTAGCACTAACCAAATGATTAAATATAAACGATTCAAAATCTTTTACAAATTAAGGACTAGACCGATAACAGAAAAGAGGGGAGGCAGGATGTATATTTGACTATTGATAGTAACAACTTATACACACTGATACCTGTTCAACCCTAAAATAAACCAAAATATTTGTATCGGTTCTCGTTTAACTTTGAATGTATAATACCCGGTTTGGTTACAATTACCTGTGTTGTTATAGGGACATTTAACCAAAACTGGTATCTAACCAATTAGTTAGAGCTAACCAATGTTTATACAGCCGGGCCCAGATGATTAATAGATAACTACCTTGTATAAGTCTCTGCCTACACTGGTCCACCAATCGTTGACAATATTGTACCTCAGCATTCAGATTTTTAAGTTCCTCATAATCATTCCTATACGTCAGTTTAACCCATTACCAGAGAGCACAATTTTACACTTTCTAATTAAAGGCCTTTATTGTCATCAAAGGGGGTGTTCCACCCTATCAGAAATTCCCATAGGGTTGTGCCCACGCTCGGATTTTAATGAAATTTGGCATGAAGTTAATGTTCTGTATTACGGCATCTATCCCGAAATATTTTCCAAAAATCTGTTCCGGAAAATATTTTTCTAAGAATTTTAAGATTTTTGCTTAAAAATGGGGGGTATCCTAACTAAAAGAAGGCATATACGTTCAGGATTACTGTATTCGAGCTAAATTTGCTCCGTAAATAATGTTTATTAATTTCTTTTCACGTATTTACCAAAATAGTATACATTAATCTACCAAAAAAACTATTTGCTATTACTTTTTGTATGACGTCATCAACAAAATTCTTAGCTTTTAACCATTTTGACCAAATTTGATTCTAAATTTCACCCAGTTTCAGTTTTTGTCAACATATGAAATTTATATTAAAATTGTCCCCATATATGCTTGTGCTTATAGTAAAATATTAGGTAAAAATAAAACCGGTAACAGTGTCATTTTTTAATTTTAGTATAAGCCGTCCAAATTTCTAAGATTGTAAAATCTAAGATTTTACTTTATACCTTCCATATGCATTACGCAAATAGTCCATTTTGCTTTGATGTGTCTTGATTTGACATCAACAACTAATGTATAACATGAATTTTAGCATTTTCACACAAAATTATGCTTTTTGTGATTTAATGGCACTTTGTCTTACCCCACCCACCCACAATATAATGGAGGGGAAAACAGCCTAAAACAGTGGAATGCATTATGAAATGTGGAGATGAAAAATAAAAGTTATGCAATAATGTTACATATTTTACCTATTATGTCACCTTTTTAACTTACCTTTGTGGCTTATCAGCACATAAACTACTTTAATATACATGCAACATTTCTTTACCACACTGCTAAAGATAATAATAAGGGCACAGAAACAGTCTTTATTGTTCATTAATTGTGTCCTTCAATAAGGGTAAGTAAATGTACATGTATATAAAGACTTGATTAAGAATCCAATGACTAAATAAACATGATTTGATTTTTTTCTTCACAGAAACTAACTGCCCCTACGGATTGACCTATCCACATGATATTTCTTGAAGTTATTTTACCCGTATGTATGTTCCACAATGTAGCATGCGATTCTATCGTGATTTATTTCAGTTTTAAGGGTATGTCAAAAGTAATCGAAAAGAACGACAGTAAAAATAACAGTTAATTGATGTCGTAAAGATTATCAAACTGTGGTTACTAGGCTTAAAAAGCAAGCGATCACTTGCAGCACTGGGAATTCAAATAATTATTTCATGGGCTATAACAGTTTTCATGAGACTTAACGATAAATAGAAAACGAACTCTTCAGTGTAAGGCTTGGTCACATACAAAATTCGTCTTGCACATCACGACCGGAGCACAGCATCAAATGGCATGTCCTAAAGCATATTTTTGGACGTTATGTGTACGTGATAAAAAATGGACGCGAAATTATACGTCATCAGCCTTTGGATATTTCTATTATAGATGGTCCACATGCCATGTATCCCAAATAGTAAGGGATACTGGCTAAATGCATCTATTTCCTTTGTCCAGAGGGACATGTACAGTCTCAAAGGGTTCTTTAACCCTTTCCCAAACAAGACCTGGTTTTGACGTCCCATATAGAAAAGGCTTGGGAAAACATTGAAACAAAAGAAGAAACTGCTGATAACCAGCAGTTTCTCCTTTTGTCTCAATATTTTCAATGCCATATTTTACACAAATCCTAGCTTAAATAACACCCATTTTGTCATTTGTGGCAGATTTTGAAGTGGATCACCGTAAAATTTTGTCGTTTGGGAATGGGTTAAGTTAATAACCTAATTAACGATTTAGAATGTATTATATGATATAAGATATAAATTTAAAGAAAGGTATTAATATGTTTAAGTATTACTAAATGTATTGATCAAAATGTATCGTAAAATTATAACTGGAGTAAGCTATGCCAAATGCTTTAAAGTGAACTATTCTGTCCTATTACTAGAACCCATATATTTTTGAATTTTAGCTCACTTAAGATAACCAAATGATAACAAAAATACTTGTTTTCACATGTGAAGCAGTGAAATCACGACTGGAAATATGTGTTTCATAAATAATTCCAAAGAGATGACCAAAGCCAACAAAATGACTGTATTAAAGTCAAATGAAGGTAATGGGTTTATTTATAATTGATTGAATTTTAGGTTTCGAAATAATCTTGGCTATTTTCTGACAATTTCTGTCTAGATGATTTTTGAGAAATCATTAGGGCATGTTGGTATCAACAATATTGGCACCAGCAGGTTGTACAATGACTTTTCTTTCTATTTTGATTTAAAATTGGGAACTTATATCAAAACGAGGTAGGCAAAATTGAGCGTTTGCTTTATGGGTACCATTGTAAACCAGGAACATTTTAAGATGCCGTTGTACACAATTTTCATTATTTGACAACTTTGCCGAATTCAAGTTATCAATAAATTTTGTTAACGAATAAGGGACATATTAGGCAAACTTTCATATCAATTTTATAGGTTGACAAAGACGGGAACATACAAAAAACATTGATTGAATTTTAGGTTTTGAAATTTTTTAGAAATTTTTCAGACAATTCCTAACTAAAGCTTTCTGAGAAATTATATGTGCATGTTTGTATCAACAATATTGTTATCGAAATGTTCTAAAAGGAATCTTCTTGCTATTCTGATTCAAAATTAGGGACTTATATCCAAAATAGGTGGGCAACATTGGGCTTTTGCTGGAGGGATACCATTGAAAACTGGGAACATTTTAAGGTGACATTGATCACAGTTTTCATAATTTGACAACTTTACCGGTTTCAAATTTTCACCAAATTTTGCATACGAACTGGAGACATGTATGGTCAACTTTCATATAATTTTCATATGTTGACAAAGACGGGAACATACAAAAATAATTGATTCAACTTTAGGTTTTAAAAAATTCTCGATTTTTTTTTCTGATAATTTCTGACTAATTATATTTCTGAGAAATTACTTGAGCATGTTGGTATCAACAATTTGGGTCTCAAAATTTTCTTCAATATCTCTTCTTGCTATTTTGATTTAAAATTGGGGACTAATATCAAAACTAGGTAGGCAACATCAGGCTTTTGCCAGAGGGGTACCTTTGAAAACTGGGAACATTTTATGGTGCCATTGATTACAATTTTCATTATTTGACAACTTTACCGGTTTCAAATTTTCACTAAATTTTGCATAAGAAATGGGGACATATATGGCCAACTTTCTTATCAATTTCATATGTTGACAAAGACGGGAACATACCAAAAATTTTGATTGAAATTTAGGTTTCGAAATTTTCTGGTCTATTTTTTTGACAATTTCTGACAAAATAAATTTCTGAAAAATTATTTGCGCATGTTGGTACCGACAGTATTGGTATCAAAAGTTTCTATGAGGACTCTTCTTGCTATTTTGATTAAAAAATGTGGATGAATACCAAAGCTAGATAGCCAAAACTGAGTTATTGTAAGACAGGTACCAATGAAAATCGGGAACATTTTAAGGTGCCGCGTAAAAACCTATATGCACGCTTTGAGTAAAAGAAATACATTTTTGTAGTTCATAGGTCAGAGGTATTCTATGTGTAAAGTTACAAGAAAATCGGTGCGTGGGCACAAATGGAACACCCCCTTTAGTACACTCTAAACATTAGGATTGTTCAACAGAGTGGAAAACTTTGAGGCAAAAGAAGAAAATGCTGGATTGCCAGCATTTTCTTCTTTTGTCTCAAAGTTTTCATTTAATTCAAATAGAGGAAAAATCTCACCTTGTATAAGTCTCTGTCGACACTGATCCACCAATCTTTGACAATATTGTACCTCAGCTTTTAGGTTTTTAAGTTCTTCATAATCATTTCTGTAGGTCTGTTTAAGCTCCTTTAATTTCTTAATCTCCATAAATTCACTTTCACTAATAACAATGTCTCCATCTTCATTATAGGTTAAACCTGAAATTGTATGTAATTTATGAAATAATGAAACCCTAATGCTAAAATTTCTATGACAAAGAAATAGTTTGTCATTATTGAATACAAATTGATAAAAGTTTCTTATGTCCATTTTAAAACATGTGCAACATTTATGTTGGCATTAATTATCTTCTTTTTCTGTCTGTTTGTATAAGTGAACATTTTTAAAGCCCATGAAAAAAAAAGATCTTCATGAGCACTAACACAAGTTATTTTGCCTTGCAAATTGTAAGTATTGCTGACATCCAAAGTAGGCCTATCAAAAATGGATTACAGAGCTTCAGATAAGAGGGGCTAGCGGTCCGCTTTTCAAAATGAAATTTTTCACTAAATGTTCATCAAGAAGATTAAAATGAGTAGCCACAACATAGGGTTTGGATATGAAATAAGAAACTCCGCCTCTTATCTGTTGATCTGAGATTATAATGAAATACAAGTACTAACCATTGGCCTCTCTTTCCTCTTTAAGTTGATCTAGTTTTGTTCTTGAGGCATCTATGTCTATTTTAGTCTGGTTTATTGTTCTAGCCAAGTCTGTATATTTCTTCTTTTTGGCTGCTAAAATTTCTGGAAAATAGCAAAAAATAAAGCATTTGAAATTGTTGCAAATCCATAGGAAACAAGAAGTCAACAACTATGAACTACTTTTCTACGATGCTTTCTTTTTAAAATCATACTTTAAACATTATTTCTCTCTCTTCTTCAATATTCTAAACTTAATTTCACTGTAATATTCAAAGTCTTTTTATTGTCAAATTGGATATGTCTAAAATTTTGTCGTCAACAAAAGAATTCATCATGATTTGTATAACAATTACTAACCATTTACAATCAATATCATAACAATACATAGCTGCTTTTCAACGAAAACCTTGTAACTGCAGCTAAAAACAAGCTGCAGTTACGAGGTTTTTGTTGAAAAGCGACAACATGTAGTTACAATATCAAAGCTGCTTACAGGACGAGAAATCTATTGTATTTACCTTTATTTTCTACTAGGATCCTGTTAATCTCACTGCCTCTCTCCTGTTTAAATTCTTCAAATGCCTTTGCTCTTTCTGGTGGGGTACTGTAATACAGAGAAATGATATTGTTGTCATATAAGAAAAATTACACTGACAAAAAAAAAATAAATAAACATAGTCTGTTTTTCTCATTTCTTTCCAAACAACATATCCCAAGCAAAATTTAGTTCATTACACTTGGATCAAATTCATAAGTAAATATTGGAATACTTTAACAAGTGCTATCACACAATAAGAAAATTTCACAGGGCAAACATTTTTTTTACTAAGTTTACACTCTCTACTAAAACAATTTAAGGTAGAATGCCTAGATAATGCGGCCATTTTGAGATTCGTACAATGTCAGAATTTTTCTTGCAATGCCATAAACTGTTGGAGCATCTGATCTATACGAAAAAGTTGCTTTCTGCAGCCAAATGGTTACAATGTTGCCCGTGAAATGCTGACATCTTGCGAATCTCAACATGATGTCATAAAATGATATCGCTTTCCAAGAACTAGAGGTTCTCAAACAAGTATTGCAATTTTAAATAACTATGCCTTAGTAATTTAGGTAAATCTAACTCACCTGGGTCTGACCTGTCTGTCTGTCTGTCCAGCAGAACTAGTAGGTGTTGTTCTATCTTTTTCCTCTCTTCTCTCTCTATCTTGAGGTGTGTGAGGTGATTAACCCATTACAAGACAAGGAAATTTAGGGGGAAGTCCAAATTCAAAGACAACAATTTCGAGTGATTGGAATTCTATATCTTTTGGTCTATATGGGAAGAAAACATTGTGGGAAATGAAGAAATTGCTTGTCACAAGCAATTTCTTCATTTTCAACAATGTTTTCCAAAGCCATTTCATGCGAGGGAATCAAAAGGCGTCATGGGATACTTAGTATGCCTAGGGCATTTAAGTAAATCTTACTCACCTGGGTCTGACCTGTCTGTCTGTCTGTCCAGCAGAACTAGTGGGTGTTGTTCTATCTTCTTCCTCTCTTCTCTCTCTATCTTGAGGTGTATGAGGTGATCTAATGTCTCTTTCTCCTTTACCACCACTTTGTGCAGGACTTGCTCGACCCTGCACTGGACTGTAATGTATAGACAGAAAAAGGTATATAACATTATGGTTCACAAACCAAGAAAGGTTAGACTGTTGTCAACATAGGAATTATCTGTAAATAAACTAAACTACTGACTAGTCTGCAAAATTGTGACTTTCAACAGTAATTGTAAAGTTTGACTTCAGTTGGCAGTTCTAATATTTATGCATAAAATTTGAATTTCCACTATATTCATTACCCTAAGTAGGATCACCCTAATTACTAATTTAGAGAGTTGTATGCTACAACACAGGCTTGCTTACACACAGACTCCAAAGGTACACTGCAATGATTATACAAGGATCCTTATTCTGTATTAACACAAGAGCCGTCAGAGACGGACAATGCTTCCCGAATAAGGCATTGTCACAATAAATGTATGCAATGGAGAGCTAACATAAAGCTAACAAATTTTAAGCCCCCTTTTTCCATGACATATTTTTCATACGCAAATTTCAAATAATTTATTCTGAAGAGCATCTGATTTGCTACTCAAATATGAAATTTCATCAAATTCTGACCATTAGACTAGGAGAAATAAGAGAAAAACTGTATTTTGCCTTAAGTCCCCTTTTCCCATGACGAGGCCTCAAATCCAAAAACCGGGCAAAGTACGAGGGTTGTCCCAGTAAATCGTGGACTGGGCTCATTGTATGGAAAATAATCATTGCACAAGCTCAATATTTATGTAATATAAACATATACTAAATGAACATGCAAAATTTCATGAAAATATTCCTATTTATAGCTTCTCTTTGCACAAAACAAACTATTGAGGTATGGAGACCCGGCGCACGCTGACGACGTCACGTGTCTAACTCTTAAACGTTGTGCACATAATGTCACTCTTTTTTTAAAGTATTTACCGCCGTGTCGATAACTTATGGTGCCGTTTCACCCATCTTTGGAAAACGTCACTTAACCACTCACTTTCCAATGACCAATTAAAGCTACTATTTCCCAGATTTGGACCCAAAAATTGTCAAATACAAACGAAATGTACACTTTTTAAGCTTTATATGACCTGATTAAATGATTACGAGAAACTATTGAAGCAACGACTCATTTTTTCGCAATTTGATACCAAATTCGTGAAGCGATGTCGAAAGTAGGTCAAAACAGTAGGACATGCGACTTTCTTAAATGACGTCACAACATACATGATGACGTCATATTGAAATTTAAGTATGAATCTCGTTTGAATCATGGTCCGCGCTGTATGCACATGCGCAACAATTTGAAAATAATTCTAACCCCATCAGTGATGGGGTTGAATTTAGGCTTGGATTCTCCCTAAATTCAGCTATCTGTCTTGTAATTTCGGCTCATTCTCCGTCTGAATCGCATATTATTAACCATCCCTAGGTGGTCAACACAAAAGTTTTGCATACTTTTTCAAAAAAATTCATTTTTTGCAATTAGACCATCTGTTACCGTCGCCCTTTAAAGTCTTGAATCGCATATGTTAGTTCTTCTCTGTCCTGAAATCTATGACCCCGAATATGCGACTTAAGCATGAGAAAATACGCATTCATGAATGGTTTCCGTCCACGCTTAGCACTTTCGGTCCATCCGTCTCTAAATCGATTATACCACTTAAAAACAAGGCTTTTGAAATCACCGCTGTACATTTCTGTGCTTTTCAGTTTCTTAAATTTTTCGATTGGTGTCATGCCGGTCTGCACACAGAGCTGGATCGCTGGTCTGTGCGCTTTCTCTTCCTCTGACGTCACCATTTGAACGTGGTTGTGATTTCAACGGCCAGGATCCAAATATGCGTAATTTTCAAACTAACAACATTTGACGCTTGAAACTTGTTGTAATAACGACACTATAGCGTCGCCAAATACAGGCGTTCCATTTTGGCACTAAAAATTAACAGAGTTGAAAAAATATAGTCTTATTTAGCGCACAAATTTTTATTTCAATGTGATTATTTGGGTTGCGCCGGGTTCTCATATATTGACCTAATCAATCATGCACAATATCAAAATTGTAAATTTGATTCCATCAACATTACATCTATTTTTCTAATATTGTATGCAAGAAAGTATTTGCAGAATATTATGACGATCAGACGTCAAATAAAGATACAGTAAGCAAAGTCCACGATTTACTGGGACAACCCTCGTACATCGGCATTATGTCATAGGGAGTTCACATGGTAAGTTTCATTTGATTTGGCCCTAGGGTTATGGAGAAATCACTTCAGACGGACGGATGGACGGACGGAATGACGGACGGACAGGACGGACAGACAAAGCGGCGACTATATGCTCTCCCTTCGGGAAGCATAAAAAAATCTTCATAATCCACTTACCTTCTAGTACCTTTACCCATTCTTGATCGTTTTCTCTCCTCTTCCTTTTTACGTAGCTGTACAACAGACGAGGGATCAGCCTTGGCCGATCTTGTTGCGACTCCAACACCGAAACTCTGACCATCTGGTTCCCCTACCAACATACCGTCATCACCGATTGGGACACCAGCCTAGAATAACCCAGTCAAAATGAGAATTATTTAACTTTTTGGATTGTCATTATACCTTTTAGACTAAAGAATCAGACAATCTTTGTGCAGCTGTAAAAAAAAGTTCTCAACAAAGTTATTAACAAGGAATTCTAAAACAAGATTATGATTTGACAGTCATTATCATATAATCAGGAATCAGACCATTATTATATCAACATTGATAATTATCATACTGTAAGTACATCGTAACAAACATAGCTATAAATCCTGATAAATTGATTCTAAAAAAATAAAATACCCATTGTACAATTGTGACCCGTCACGCTAAAAGGGACCTTATCGGGTGTGTGAAAAATATCGACCCTAGCCTGTCTGCGCAGTCCTCGCAGCCAGACTAGGGCCGACACTTTTCACTTTTATGTAATTTTCTAAATCTGGAATGTTGTCCCTATCTTACAATATGTTCACTTTTCGCATACGGGATCTGGTTTACCTGTGCTGAGTCTTACAAGTTTGTAAAAACTTGGATTTTTGGATTTCGGATAAGGTCCCTTTTAGTGCGACGGGTCACAATTACTTTCTTTTCTACGATCAAATTCAAACATTTGAAATACCTTGTCAATAAATTTACTTTTCAAATGTTCCTGGTTCCAAAACATGCTCACAGTGCTCAAAACTGCAGTCATTTGTCCAAATGTGGCAAGACCATTCTTAGTCAATAGTGCATGTGTATTGCTCATGCACTGCCAATATTTTTTCACTGGCACTCTTATTTTGGTAGGATGATGAAATGTGATACATGCATTGAAGTGAATATCTATTCTCATGCAGATATTAATTTGTTTGTCTTTAACTGTTTAACTTATGCAAAAACATCGATTTCCTTAACCCTTTCCCAAACGGCAAAATTTTAGGGTTATCCACTTTAAAAACTACTGCAAATGACAAAATGGAAGTTATTAAAGATAGAATATGTGTAGGATATAGCATAGAGAATATTGAGACAAAAGGAGAAACTGCTGGATATCAGCAGTTTCTTCTTTTGTTTCAATGTTTTCCCAAGCTTTCTATTGGGGACGTCAAACCAGGTCTTGTTTGGGAAAGGGTTAATTGCTATATGTGTTAGTCTATACATAGTTTTGTACTAAATGCTTGAAGCATTGCTAAATTAGAACTGAGTATTTCTATATATGTTAAAGCTTTTTTGTTATGTTTACATGTATATCCATTATTATGTCTCTGTTCAATTCATCACGTTTTAGCAATATGCACGGCATAAATCATCTTCTGCTTCATCAATCTCAATTAGACTGTTATTCGTTTGATCTAAGAATAACCATTATTTGCAAAACGAAGAAACAAAAAAAGACTATGTTTACAGAGAATATTGATTTCCATAGATTTGTTTTATTGATTAAAAACAGAAGAATTCATTTAAAGGAACAACTGAAAGACAAAAATACTAAACATCTGGGTTATGTGTGCATTTACATTTATGTTTGGTTTCACATACTAAACAAATAGTGCAAAATACAAATCATGCACATGTGAATCTTTTATGCTTTTGGATATTTACATGCATTTTAAAAACCTTTGTAGTGGTGAAATTGGTGCAATATTTTCTTTAGAATGTTAAATCTGCCGTAATGTGTCAATCTATTTTCACTGACAAAAAGGGACAAAATTGATATCTTAAGTTTTATAAGATTCACATGTGCATGGAAACATTAATACATATTTACTATAAACCATCTCCCATGTGGAATTAAGCATAACTAGCATTACAACTTTGATACTTTGAACAAATCTTAATGATGACTTATTTTTATTTTAACTAAAAAAATTGATAAATAGAAATTCTGAGAACACCAAATGTGACAAAATTCAAAAGATATGCTTCTTGATTAAGCTTGTTTCATTTAAAATGTTTGCATCCCTTATCAGACTCAAATATCTGTATCATTTGACCAGGTTTAACTTAACTCGTTACCACACAATGACTTTTTTGACTCCCCACAAGATAATGGCCTTGGAAAACATTGTGGGAAATGAAGAAATTGCTTGTGACAAGCAATTTCTTCATTTCCCACAATGTTTTCTATGTAAAAAGACCAAACAATCTTAAATTTTATTTAAATTAGAAATATTATTGTCTTCTGCAATATCTTTGAATTTGGACTAGTCTAAAAGGACCTCAATGGATAAGGCGAGGAATCTACCTAAAAGGCTCAAATGGAAAAGTCAATTTTAAAACCATGCAAATTGACAATCATTTCGATCTGTATTGTTAGATGTATATCTAAATCGTATGAAAAATGATTTTGTACAATCAAAACGATTCGACATGTACAGATAACTCTTGGTTTCTGTACCTACCCCTAAAATTACATTTTCTTACCCCACCGGTATTCATTTAACCAGAATTAAGTTTTCTATTGTTTTATCAGCAAGAATTTTTCTGTAGATGTAAGGACAATCGGTGTTGAAATCATAAACCAGTTTTCCTTTTGTCCTTAATGCGCATGCGCATCATTGAAACGAGTTTAAAGGCAAAAATTTCCCGCCAAAATGTTGCTATTGGTATATGAGTACTATTTTTAGTATACTGACTGGCTTTAAAAACGCATCACTTATTTTTCAAAATATTTTCGTAGTTAAAGTCAACAGGATCAAATTTCTACTTCTGATATATATTTCAACCAATAAGACACGATATCCAATGAAATTTATTGCAGTCAGTTACCACGTTATTTCCCATGACGTCAACGTGCAAAATATGGATAACGTTTACGTAACTACACCTTAGGTGACCGATTGGATTTTTGTTTTCGTATTCCATATTCAAATGGTCAGGAGTTACTTTTATTTCTCAATCAATTTGATTAAACAAAAAATAAAGCCAAGAGACCAAAGTTAGTTGAGCACACACAAATTTTTGAATTGTTCTAAGCGGGTGTTTGTCAACGAGAATGGGCGAGACGTTTAAATGTAAACCAATCGACGATTTTTCATTTTCATTAACGTAGTAAATCTACAGGGATTGCTGATGGGTATCAGCGTCTTGATCAACCGTTTAAAACGAGCTTACGTCAAGATAATAACATACGTCAACGTCAATTACGTAATTGGTTTACAACAACGTTTTCAACTGCAATTGTAATACAAAAATGTTGCTACTGACAAACTCTTGCCATAACAGTGAATTAACGAATAAGATATTGTGGTTTTCACTACTGGCG
The DNA here is from genome assembly GCA_963680895.1 of Fragum sueziense. Classification (NCBI taxonomy): domain Eukaryota; kingdom Metazoa; phylum Mollusca; class Bivalvia; order Cardiida; family Cardiidae; genus Fragum; species Fragum sueziense. Next base: position 29,795,836 of record OY804609.1, on the reverse strand, counting down.
ATTATGCTCGTGACAGATACTTACAGAAAGTCATCATCAGATCAGGGTGCGTTGGGCCTACATATGATAAAAAAACTAACGCCAAAACTTTTGAATAATCTCCAGCAATATATGGTAGATACTTCAAACCCAAAAGAATAAAGATTTTGTTTCAACTTAAGGGTCAACGAGGTCACGATTCTGGAACGTTTTTCATACTCAGAGCGGAATTACGTGTTATTAAATAGAGAAAACTGTCAAATTCCTCACACCACCTCTCTTTAGATGGCTATATCTCAGTCATTTAATCGAATTTTTGTCTGAAATTTTCAGGAAATGTTGGGAAGATGTCAAGCTGTTGTTTAATATATAATACTACAAAGTTGATAATGTATTTTGCATATTATTGCCGGATGAACTTTAGTGATGCGTTTTTAAAGCCAGTCAGTATATAAAAGTATGTTCCACCCTGTGACCCAGGAAATCCTTTTTACCAAGGAAGCCTATAGTCAAGTTACACAGCATATGTCAATGGGAAGCTGGGTCAAGGGGGAAACGATGTTCGCCAGCCCATGGAAGGTATGTATTCCTCTGTTTTTGGCGGGAAAGTGCACTTTTAAAGTTGTTTCAATGATGCGAATGCGCAATACGGACAAAACCAAAGCTGCCATATGATGTCGTAACCATCTATCCTTGTATATGTAGAAAATAAATTGCAAATAAAAGAAAAAGAAACTTCATTTTACCTCTATGAATACCAGTAGTGTAAGAAAATGACACCATTTAGGTGGGTGCAAAAATCAAGAGTTATCTGCGCCTATAGGACTTTTTAAATGATATAAAATAGGTATTCATTTCATTTATTTATCTACCTATCCATAAAGCTTAATTTTGTCTCTCAATTTGTAAGTTTTGAAAATTGACACATCAAGCTGGGCCTTTTAGGGAAATTTCTCATAGAGGTCGTTTGGTAATGGATTAATACTTTATGGTACCATAAAGCCTTTTACAAAACCATGAAAACAGTCTATTGCATCAAATTTCTGGTATTTACTTTGACATTGGTGAATGCGAACATTTTCAATCATTTACAACAAATATTCATTGAACAATTGACAAGACAACAGACACAAAACAAAACATGGGGTAAGAGTGGGAGGTGATTTTTGTACAAAAGTTTGCAAGGACTACATTTTGTTGCATAGTAATATATAAAATAACCTCATATCTATCAGACTTCTCACTCCCTAAAGATTGGAGCGAGGATTTCCTTTCCGGAGACATCTGAAAAAGCACACTTTATCTGTTAACATTTTCAAGTTATAACTTATACTCAGAAAACTTTATCATTTTCAAGATCTTTAGAGAAAGAGGCCCAAAGATTTGACTTAATTAAACCATTCCCACAAATTGACGCTTTTTGACGCCCTTCAAAATAAAAGCTTTATAAATGAAGTAATTGCTTGTGACAACCAATTTCTGCATTTCCCCCAAAGTTTTCTGCACAAAAACACAAAAGATGAAAATTCTGTGCATTTGTCACCCGCGACACCTTTGAGTTTGGACCAGTTTTAAATTTTGCCACCTGGTAAGTACTTTTCTACATCTTCTATGCATGAATTTGAAAAATTGGAAAATGAAATTTGATTCATAACTATCTAAGTAACTCCAATGCTCAAAAGATACCCCAGGATTTCTCAAAACATAGAATGAATGAATGAATGGAGTTTTAAGGCCCATCAACAACTAAGTTCATATTGGGCACACTCACCTTAAATATACCTCACTACATAGATGTACAGAAATATGTATTATTACATTCCCAAAACATAGAAAAATTAAAAAGAAAATACCACACAGCAGAGAAAAATTCAGAAAGTAAACACAGTACCTGTTGAGCTGCCTGTATTGCTGATGGGTCTGATCTGTCAATTAATGCATATTTGGCTCTCAGTCTTTCCTCAATGTCCTTTTCCATTTGTCTGAAGTTAAAACAAATACATTATTACTACATTATGTAAGCAGAGAAAAAGCAGTTCATCTGTCTTTGAATGACCACATCAGCAGCAGATCCAGGATTTCTGTGAGGGAGGTTCGAATATATAAATAGGGGGTTTGGTTTTTTTTTTAGTTATACACAATTTTGACTGAATTTGACTGAATTTCTGCATGAAAATGAAATAATGGATTCGTTTGAAAACCCCAAACCCCCTCTAGATCCGCCACTGCCCATAATAGTCAATAGTCAATTGGTTAAGGTAGATTTATCTTGTAAGTAACAGAAAATACAAAAATTTATAACAAAAACACTTGTCCAAGGATAATTAATGTCTAGCTAGTATCTGCAGATAATCATATGACCTTGACCTTTGATCTGTACAACTATACACAAACACCACAGAGAGTATGGCACTTAAATGCAACTGGCTCAAAGTAGGCTTGGCCAAAACAGTTTTGAACTAGATCAGTCTGGGTGCATTTTGAATGTTGACCAGAGTCAAGGAATTTAAATTTGATATTCAGCCAAAGGATAACAAATAAAATAGTCACTTACTGATATACTTCTCTAAAAGCTTCAAAAGTTCCTTGTATCTGTCTAACATTGATTATCTGAAAAAGATATTAAAAGAAACATAACATCACAATTATTCCACAGATTTGTTTTTAAAGTCAGCTTGAATAAATAATAGAAATGGCATACTAGGTATTTATATAGGTCATATCTTTTTGAAAATCTGCCAAGAAGTGGGGTGCAAAACTATTTTTAGATGCATATAGAATTGTTATATCCACTTAAAATAGCTTTGCATTTAACCCTAAACTGTATTAAGTTGATTGTCTACAGTTTCTACCATAAATATGCATAGTAACTTAACAAACAAGAGCCGTCAGAGACGGACAATGCTCCCCGAATAAGGCATTGTCACAATAAATGTATGCCATGCAGAGCTAACATAAAGCTAGCAAATGTTAAGCCCCCTTTTTGCATGACATAATTCTTATAACCAAATTTCACATAATTTATTGTCAAGGGCATCTGATTTACTACTCAAATATGAAATTTCATCAAATTCTGACCATTAGACTAGGAGAAATTAGAGAAAAACTATATTTTACCTTAAGTCCCCTTTTCCCATGACGAGGCCTCAAATCCAAAAACCAGGAAAAGTACATCGGCATTATGTCATAGGGAGTTCACATGGTAAGTTTCATTTGATTTGGCCCAAGGGTTATGGAGAAATCACTTCGGACGAACGGACGGACGGACGGACGGACGTACAGACGACAGGTACATTATGGGGACTTTTGTCCAAAATCATTGTGGGGTCTCCAACATTTTGCCCAAAATGTTGTTGTGGGGAGGACATCAGCCGTACATACAAGAGCTACATAATGGGGTGGTCTTCCCAAAAATCATTCTGGGGTTAAGACGGAGTAACATTATGGGGTTTTCTTCCCAAAAATCATTCTGGGGTTAAGACTTTCCTACTCTTCATGCAAATATGCTACCAAAAGATCATTTCACAAATATTGCCTGATGTCAGAAGATTTTTTCAGTTCAAAAATTTTATGAGCATTGAATATTCTTTTTTATCATTTCCCATTTCAAATGTATTAATTAAATAGTTACAGAACTGTAAATTTTCATAACTTAACCAAAATTGTGGACAATGGCAAACTATCGAAATTATGCAGGTGCGAAATAAAATTGCATTAGAGTAGTATGTTCTTTCAAGATAACAATGCCGTTTACCTTATAATACATTTTATTATATGAGTTTTATTATATGTCTTCTTATATAAGAAATTGTTATGTTGATAAGTGTAGTAGAAAGACATATCCTCAAGTTTTCAATTGTTTTTTTGACTAAGTGATAAAGTTGAATTCATGATCATGTAATACATAGTTCTTCCATGTCTCACCAGAAAACACTTAAATATACATGTTATAATACAACTGCTTGTACAAGAAAAAACACCAGAAAATGTTTAGAAATGTTTGTAACTGTTAAACCTGGCCCTGGTTTCTCGAAAAAACTTAAGCATATTCTCATGAGAACATGCTCAACTTCAAAGGAATACTCTCCAACGTTGAAGGGTATTCGATTGAAGTTCACGTGAATTTCGTGAGATTTGAGCACGGTGCTCAGATTTGAGCATGAGAATGTACTTAAGTTTTTTCGAGAAACCGGTGCCTGGTCTCAATTTTTCTGAGAGTTACTGAACACATGCTTGTGTTTTAGAAATTTCTGGAACAATAGCTTTCTAACTCGAGTTGCTGTGATAAAACACAGAAACAATTCATGATCATGGTCACACAGAACTACTTTGATTTAAGTTATTGGGTTAGACATTGATTTCTGATTATACAACATACCCAAAGATACGAACCTTTTTTCTTAGGCAGCGATGCGTTATTTTTCTGTTCTTAGGTACTAAAATTTCAAATTGAATAACTAGTCAATACAATTATTGTCTGCTTAATTTCTTGCTTTTGTCAAATTCAAATAAACAGAAGAAAAGGTGATGGTAAACCAAGTCAAATCCTTTCAGGCTCTGCACGGTCGAGCATGATTTTCTTCAACAAACGTCAGAACTAATAGCCGTCACTGTCACGCATGAACAAATGGCCTTCACTGTCACGCATGAACTAATGGCCTTCACTGTTACCAATGTACCAATGGCCTTAACTGTTACACATGAACCAATGGCCTTAACTGTTACACATGAACCAATGGCCTTCACTGTAATGCATTTATTTCATCATGTTACTTATTTTCTTTTTTATTGTGTCCCTCTTTCTCTGGTAAATACAACCTTTGTTGTTAGAACTGACTTTCATCATCTTTTCAATTCTTTTTTTTTTTGTCCTGGTAGCTGGAATTTCTCGAAGTCTTCCTTAACCCTTTTCCAAACGGCAAAATTTTAGGGTGATCCATTTTGGAAGCTGCTGCAGACAACGAAATAAATGTTAATAAAGATTGGAATTTAGTGCTATATAGCCAAGAAAATATTGAGACAAAAGAAGAAACTAGTGGTTTTCATCAGTTTCTTCTTTTGCCTCAATGTTTTTAAAAGCCATTTTGATTAAGGACGTCAAAATCAGGCCTTGTTTGGGGAATGGTTAAAGAACTCTTGCTCTTCATTTAGGCTCCATTTCTTCCTTTGATGTTGGGTAGGTTTCTTTCGCTTTGGCTTTTTTGTAACCACTACCTAATCTTCCTGTCATATCTGGAATGTATTCCCTATCAAGGTCTCCGTCATCTGGAAGGGCCACGTTGAGCGACAGACCCCTGCTGATAGTCTGATGTCCCTGGTTGTGTCTCCTGGTCCGCAGATAAATCCGGTTCGGATGCGATGTCTTGAACCTTGTCTGAATATATAAAAAATTCAAATTAATAAACAACATTGTTGTTAACCGTTTACTTGCCCAAAAATTTTTTGTCTAGATTTGTCATCTGCAATTTTCAAGGCCTTTCAATTTTTTTGGATGTATTGTTCATGTGTCATACAGCATTGATCTTGACGAGATGCAGAGTTAATCAACTTGATTCAGATCCAAGATGTTGGCAACAGGTTTCTTAAGGCATGTTAGCTTGCATCAATAGAAAACCATGATTGTGTGTAACCCTCCACCCATGTATAAAAACAAAATGTGCAGAAAACAGATTTGTTCGAGTTGGGTTTAACGCCCCAACAACCCATGAAGGTTATATGGAGTAGGGGTCTAGGCTTCAAGCCTCATCTAAAAGACAGTCCAGCGGGGGATCAAACCTGCAGCCCCTGGCTCATTAACCACTTCACCACGTCCACCAGTGCAAAACAGACTTTGTCAAAATTTTGTTTGTGAAAAATAAATCAAGAGCACCGATTGGTACTTGATCTTTCACCTGATAATAATGTAAGTCACTGACAATTAAGAACGTACCATAGTCTGTATAAAAATGTCCACAATTATAAATTCATTCATATTCCATTTCAAGAGATAGTTTCACTAATGATTACCATTCAGTTGGATGTCCTCTAGGCTCTTCCCCCGATACTTAGCAACTAGCCCAAAGTCTGGATGAGCAGGATTTTCGCCATGTCCACCCTTTAAATTACATCAGAAGTATGGCGGTAGTGGATACGATGTACGTCAATCGTATGACCAAGGTAGTCCAGTATCCACTGTCTCTCAGATGCTGTTGTATTCAGTGCCTGAAATATATTACAAAGTGTTACCTAAATGAAACCTCTTTTCTGCATTACATTTTATCACATAACGTTGCTGGTGTTTGAAATAAGATGACCATTAAAGATTTTCTTATCTTATACAGGTGTACAAGTACATATTACGTCACTTCACCACTCCAGCACCTTAAGATTTTTCAACAAAATATGTTTGCGATGGTGAACAAGTGTGTAAGGTTAGCTTAAGTAACAAAGTTATGATCAAGGTAAAGTTTTTCACGCTGCATTGGTCAATTGGATAAAACATTGCCCATGTAATTTTGAGCTGTCAATAAACTGGGGATTGGAATGCGTTCCAACAAAGGCAACTTGTTCATGTTTTTCAAGCTTATGTTGCTATCAGTCTTCTGATTGGCTATGGACTAAATTTCTTTTTGGGTTTTCCCAACAAGGTGAAGGTGCTTCTACTTTCAATATTTGTTTTGATCGCTCATTAATGCAGAGGCTACAAGTAGTCTGTAGACATGCGTACAGGCCTCAGCGTGGAGAGTAGCACAGGTGATGGGGGCTAAATTTAAAATTGGTAAAATAAAATACCGGCATACCTTTCCATGTATAGTCACATGATCTTGAATGGAGATCAAGTGCCGTTCAAACTTTGTTAGTTCTTCTTTGACTTCCTCACCTAACTGATCCACATCGGTTCTTCTTATTTCATACGATCTGCGTCTGCAATTAAAATTAAAGTTAATTTTACATAAACTACTGACAAAAAATAAGTGAGGCTTTCATTACAGAGCTCCTTGGTACAAGACGAAAAACAGACGTTTTTCTCAAGTTTCAATAGCAACCAAACAAGACAATACATCAAAATTACATCCTATAGTTTGTAGCCTTTCCTCCAAATATTCTTTTGGTAGGTTTCATATGATTATGTTGCAACCCAACAATATGTTTGGTCATTTCATTTACACAACCACACATTGAAAAAATGGATCCAAATCATACCTTGAAAAAATATGAAGTTTGGCTTCTTCAATCACAACCCAACAGAACCAACATTTTGATTATGATGATGAATTTATCTCATCCTATTAAATATGGACCATAGAACTCCACCACAAACTCTGATAAAACATTTTTTATAATCTGTTACGACCCCACAATATGTTTGGCCATTTCATTTAAACAACCCCATTAAAAAAGAAGACAAAACCCCACATTGAAAGTATGGACACACTTATAATTGAAAAAATAATTCTGAAGTTTGGTTTCTTCAAGCACAACCCTACAGAACCAATGGACATTTTGATCATCTTTCCCTCATTAAATATGGACCATAGAACCCAACAAACTCTGATCAAGCATAAATATAGTGTGTTTTATATGTTGTGACCGCACAATATGTTTGGGATTTTCATTTACACAAACCCAAACATGAACATGAACATAAAACCCCACATTGAAAGTATAGACACGAATCAAACTTTAAAAAAAATATAAATTATGGTTTCTTCAAGCACAACCCACAGAACCAATGGAAATTTTGATAATCTAACCCCATAAAATATGGAATAAAGAACCTCACAAATTCTGATCAAACATAAAAATGTTTGGGGTTTTTTATATGTTGCAACCCCATAATACATTTGGACATTTCGTTTACTCAACCCCATTAAACGTGAACACAAAACCCCACATTAAAAGTATGGACACAAGTCAAACATTGAAAAAGTATGAAGTTTGGTTTCTCCTATCACAACCCCACAGACCCAATGGAAATTTTGATTATCTAACCCCATGAAATATGGACTAAAAAACCTCACAAATTCTAATCAAACATAAAATGTTTGGGTTTTTTATATGTTGCAACCCCATAATACATTTGGACATTTCGTTAACTCAACCCCATTAAACATGAACACAAAACCCCACATTGAAAGTATGGACACAAGTCAAACATTGAAAAAGTATGAATTTTGGTTTCTTCTATCACAACCCCACAGACCCAATGGAAATTTTGATTATCTAACCCCATAAAATATGGACTAAAGAACCTCACAAATTCTAATCAAACATAAAAATGTCTGGGGTTTTTATATGTTGCAACCCCATAATTCATTTGGACATTTCATTTACTCAACCCCATTAAACATGAACACAAAACCCCACATTGAAAGTATGGACACAAGTCAAACATTGAAAAAGTATGAAGTTTGGTTTCTTATATCACAACCCCACAGACCCAATGGTCATTTTGATCATCTAACCCCATAAAATATAAATCATAGAACCTCACAAACTCTGATCAAGTTTTATTTGTTGCAACCCTTACTGTTTGGCCATTTCGTTTACTCAACCTCATTAAATATGAACACAAAACCCCACATTGAAAATATGGACACAAGTAAAACTTTGAAAAAGTATGAAGTTTGGTTTCTTCTTTCATAACCCCACAGACCCAATGGACATTTTGATTATAAATAATCTAACCCCATAAAATATAGATTATAGAACCCCACATTGAAAGTACGGATACAAATCATACATTGAAAAATTAATTCTTACGTTTGGTTTCTTCTATCACAACCCCACAGAACCAATGGACATTTTGATAATCTTACCCCATAAAATATAAATCATTAAACCCCACAAACTCTGATCAAACATAAAATGTTTCTTTTATTTGTTGCAACCCTTACGATATGTTTGGCCATTTCATTTTCTCAACCCCATTAAACATGAACAATAAACCCCAAATTGAGAAGTATGGACACAAGTAAAACATTGAACAACAGCTGTCCGAAAACAGCGCGCTCGCCTTTCTAAGTTGCTTAGTATAAACGGGGCATAACTCCAAATATAGTGGAGCTAGGGTTATGGGCCCTGGTAGTAAGGTAGAGGGTGTGATGGTGAATAAGTATTCCAAGTTTGGGTTGAATCCCTTTGATAGTATGGAAGTTATTGGTGTTTGAAAAAACTTTAACCTTTGTTGCAACGCCGACACCCAGGTGACAGTATAAGCTCTCATTTTCTTCTAAAAGTCGAGCTAAAAAGTATCAAGGCTCTATATGTAATAGTGCATGAGATATACTAGGCCAGGTTAAAGTTTTTTAAAAGTAGGTCAAACTCCAAGGTCAAGGTCACTAGGTCAAAGGTCATGGTCTCAAATGAAAGGTCTTGACGGGAGGTATCCATGGGTGAAGTATCAAGGCTGTATCTCTAATAGTGCCTGAAATATAGACCAGGTTAAAGTTTTTGAAGACGCGACGCTGACGCCGACACTAGGGCTGTGACATTAGCTCCCCGGACATAAAGTCGCGGCTCGCTAAAAATATATCCTATATCACACAAGAGTATTATCAAAAATCAAGCTTTTTAAACAATTGAATAGAGAGCTATCTAAAATCAGTTACCACAATAAATGGTCACTGCGATTGAAATGTTTTTCTGTGTAGCAAATTTCCTCTGTCAGAGTGAAAATATAAAGATTATGTGACAAATGGAGCAAAAGTAATTTCTCCTATCCCAAAACGATTTCTGTCAGAACAATAATCATAATAGAAGGGTCATGTCTCAATGTCAGGACTGGTTTTCAACTGGGAAAAGATGATGCAATATTATGGTATAGATTTGTAAACAAGACACGAAGAAAAATCTTTGGTTAATTGCAAGTTCTTTTTATCGTAATTCTCGAAAGAAATGTAAAAACATTTCATTTTTGCGTACTGTATTGTCCCACTGAAAAGCGCTGCCATCGTTGACGGACATTATATTAGGCTCTGGACGCTATTGACATGCCGGTGTGCATCGTCTTTTGATTGAAAATTGGTGATTACTACCTTAAAAAAATGATTTGTTCATCTAATTTTCATTCCTTTGGCTGCATTTTCATTTAACCAATTACCACACAATGACTCTTTTTGACTCCCTACATGATAATGGCTTTAAAAAACATTGTGGAAAATGAAGAAATTGCTTGTGACAAGCAATTTCTTCATTTCCCACAATGTTTTCTACACAAAATGACAAAAAAAGTTTAAAATTCATTGACTTGAAATTGTCGTCTGCAAAGTCTTTGAATTTGCACCAACCCAAAATTTTGTCGTTTGGTAATGGGTTAAGAAACATAAAAGCAGACGCCAGTTCTTTCTATTATTTTTTTGTTGGTCTACGCAACTTCTCGGCTTAGAAATGATAAGGAAAAATACCGAGTAGACCAATTGTTATGAATATCCGGTACCCTGCATTCAATTTTAGAGCTTGTTTTACTTTAAAGAATGCCGAGAATCAATCGAGTTTACTTTTCTGATTTCCGCTTTTTTGACAGCTGAGTTTTCGTCCGTTTTTTCGGTGCTAATCAATTTCAAATTGGTATGCGAGATTTTGTTCCAATTGAGAAAGATCTATGCGATATAAGGCATTTATATGCGAGAATCTCGCGATTTCGCGGCCCAAAATTATCCCTGTTGTTTGTTAAAGAAAATGCAGATGATTTGATCATTACTGTCTATGACAACTAACGTAAAATTCTAATTTTCATGTTAACGAAAACGATTTTTAAATTTTTCTTTTTAAGTAGATCTAATTCACTTCGAAAAAAAAAAATTCAAACGTGAATATTTTTTATTGACAATATTTTTCTCGCACAATGAAAATATAAATGAATATGTAATCAAATGTTCGTGTATAAAAAATTTGTAAAATCATAGGTCAACTTCGACTGCTACTAGAGTGAGAATATAAAAGTAGGAATAACTAAAGTTACAAACGCACAATCTATGCGCGGTCTTAGTTGCGATCGAACTTAACCATGGTAAACAATAAGGGAAGTCACTCTTATGACACTGCTCGAAGAAAAAGGTAAACAGACATAACTTGCTGTCAAAGGCTAAATTTATTAAAATTCCTTTTTGATTATTTGCGCGACCATCCCGCACTTGATAAAAAATCATGCATGATCTTTGACTTTCAGAAATGCCGGGGATTCTTGCAATCGCGCGTCCTAGATCAGACACTGGGCCTACAAAAACTGTCTTTGACTTCCCCAATGCTGAAGGCTAAGACTTGAATTAAAACGTAGTTGTAAGGGGTTTTTCTGTGACTTGGACCAAGTACAATGTGACTTGGGGCATACAGCACAAAGCATCTTTTCTTACAATATCAAAATCTAAAATTCTCATGTAGGCCTATTGATCATTCTTTCACTTAATCTGTCTTTAAGGCCTACTACCAGATAATCATTAACAAACACAAATGCAAGGCATAAATGAAAATAAGAGCGAGATCTCTCTTGACCCCGGTCAGGGGCTTTGCCTTATTTCATATTATTATTATTTCAATTGAAATATTCAACCATAATGATATAGACCACGAGATAGTGATAAGAAAATTAATTTCCAATTTTATATTACATTAATAGCGTTATCTTAACCAGAAAATTCGTTTACGGAGGAATATACATCGAAAAACTCGATAAAAGAGCGCACCAAGAAGATCACGAAAACCAATGACAATTGCTCCAAAGCCGTTAAAAAGGGCAAAAAAAACATTTACCTTGCTTAAAGAGCAGTTTTATTACCGTTTAAACAAAGAACGAAACTCGAACTAATTCGAAAGGGACAGCTCATGCAAATCCAAGGCCAAGCTTACCTGATTTCGAAGCCAGTTGAACAGCCGAGTCGGCCATGTTGTTATTCAGCGCAGACGAAATGCGCATGCGTAGAAAGTCCCGGTCACGTGACTGCGGTAACTCATGCGATCTAATCGTGTAAGATTATTCTCCCTTGGATTTTATTTGTTTTTCACGGTGTTGTCCATCAAACATGTCCATATATCAACTTGACCGTTTTTATGGGGTCAATTTTCTACACCCCTGAGTGTCACAACCGACGTAAAATCTCAGAGAGCATGTGGGGTCGACCTCATATGCTGTTTTAACCCCGTATGCATTTCTTGTACCCAAGAAATACCCCACTACGTAGCCCTCCTAAGAGCGGACGGACGGACGGACGGAATGACGGACAGACAGGACGGACGGACAGACAAAGCGGCGACTATATGCTCTCCCTTCGGGGAGCATAATTAGGCTCATCAGTTCACATGATGATTCATAAATGATGCTTTTAGAGTAGACATACCAACTTACATGTATATTTGTACCATGCAATACAACTTCATGTATGATATGACAACAAATCATTTTTCAGAAATAATTACCGTAATTATTCTAATAAACGCCCATCCCTCAAATCTTGGCTAAAAATCAGCTTGTTTCAAGCACAATTTTTGCAAAAAGGGGTGATTCTAATAAACGCCCATCCCCTGATTCCTGATTAAGATAATGTGAGTCATAACCCAAGATAACTTCCAAAAGCAATGAAAAAGAGGATGACCAGTCATAGATACTTTGGCAATGAAGGAATTTCAATGAAGAATGGTATTTTCCAGTCCTTTGGACAAAGCTTTGCCAATTTCGACTTGCTGAACTTCGAGTCCATGAATTAACACTTAATTTGCAAATTTTGAATAACAAAATTAGAATACCTCTAATAAACGCCCACCCCCTACCTTTCCACTGACCATGTTTCTAATAAACGCCCGGGCGTTTATTAGAATAATTACGGTATGTCTAATAAATATTGCATCTCAGATAATACAAATTCCACCTTTGCAGAATGCACAAAAATGCAGACTGATCTTTTTTCAATACATATCCTAACTACCAAAGCATGAATATTCAGTATAGGTATTACTTAACATTGTATGGTAACAATCTGTTTATCAGTTTAGCTGAAAACTTACATCTATTTCATCTAATGTACCCTCTGCATACCGTCTCACTTGTTGTTTGATCTCATATTTCTGTTGTTCTGATAGTGGGTCATAGTTTATTTGACTTCTGTTGGTCTAAAAACAGAAAGAATGAGAATTGTTAAATTAGAGGTTACTTTGATGCAAAACCAAATATTGTTGATTCATGGAAAATTTTAACAGGCACATTTATCATAGTGCACATATCATTATATCCTCTTCCAGTTTTTTCTATTATCAATAGATATTTTGTGCTAATCTAGAGTTTAGATAATTGTGCTTCGACATTTTCTTGGAACACTGTATGTAAAATATTTGTCTCTATTTTTTGTCTCTTTTTTACTCTAAATTCTACTTATTATATTTTATCAAATCTGATTAAATGTAAGACATGGCTTTCAAATTAAAACTTTTTTTTTTTCTTAAGCAAAATGACAAAGACTTGAAATATTTATGAAGCTAATTTACACAATCATGTAATGTAACGGATGTACCTTCCATTCATCAAAGAATGTCCCACAAACATCTTTCTCAATAATATCCATGTTTATATCAATCACATTATTCCTCACATCTTTAAACTATCCTTTTTAACTCTTTCCCAAACAACAAAATTTTAGGATGGTCCTATTCAAAAGCTGCTTAAGATGACAAATTGATGTTGTTAAGGAATGGATTTGTGTACAATATAGCACAGAAAATATTGAGACTAAAGGAGAAACTGCTGGTTATCAGCAGTTTCTACTTTTGTCTCAATGTTTTCAAATGCCTTTTCTTTTAAGGACAAAAAAGGTCTTGTTTGGGAAAGGGTAACTTGAATAAATTTGTCTATTTTTCCATGAAAGAGTTACACTTTTTTTAATCATATTTTATACTCTCTTCTGTACAATAAATGTTCAAAGAACTTCCAAACTAAAACACTCTGTCTGGGCAATTGTAATATTTTTCAAGTCTCTCACACATGTAATATTCTCTTTCTATGAAAAGTTGATTAAGGCAAAATCTGATCTGGAATCTACTTTTTGTTCATATCTTTAACACAAACCTTAATAAACAAGTAAATGAAGATCGACAATAACTAAATAACTCAATTCATCCAGTAGAAAAAATAAAAAATAAACATTGCAATATCTTGCATTTACCCTATTTCTCATCCTTTCCTACAATAAAAACAATTTCTCTTATTTCCATTTTATAATATTTTTATAGCATAATTCTATTCAAAATTTTCATCATTTGAATTTCACATTTTTTTACAGATTAACTATTCTGATCTATAATTTATAATTCTTTTGATGCTACGGTAAACAAACTAACAACCAACTTTTCTCAATAATATCATCACCTACAATGATGCTATTTCAACATATCACATGATCAATTTTTGCAAATAAGTCAAAGGCCCTTTCCCAAACAACAAAAATTTAGGATGGTCCATTTTGAAAGTTGGTGCAGACGACAAAATGGACATTGAAAAAGAAAGGATTTCTGGACAATATAGCTAAGAAAATATTGAGACAAAAGGAGAAACTGCTGGTTATCAGCAGTTTCTTCTTTTGTTTCAATGTTTTGTCAAGCCTTTCCTATTAGGGACGTCAAAACAAGGTCTTGTTTGGGAAAGGGTTAAATCAATAACAACCATAAGAGATGAGGATCACTAATCAAAATATCATAACAAAAGAAGAAATATCCTTCAAGAATCACCAACATTTCAGCTACCATCCAAAAATTCACCAATAATGTGTATCACAGAACTGGAATGTTACCTTTATAAATGATAGATGAATTGAGGTACTAACTTGTGATATACATCGGCCAGAAGTGCCATTGGAAATCAATAAAAGTAATGTTCGAGGGTCATTGATTAAGATTAGAATCTTGTTAAGTGTTTATCATACGATGATTCCCTTCTTATTTCTATCTTTTTTTATACCATTCTATACTTTCTCTCTATCCTTAAAATATTCATATATGTGACCCGTCACGCTAAAAGGGACCTTATATCAGAATTCCAAAGTTCAAATTTTAACAAAGTGATCTGCTTCAGTACAGTCGAATTAGATACCGCATGTTAACAAGAGCTGTCCGAAGACAGCGCGCTCGACTTTCTAAGTTGCTTAGTATAAAGGGGGCATAACTCCAAATATAGTGGAGCCTGGGTCATGGGCCCTGGTAGTAAGGTAGAGGGTGTGATGGTGAATAAGTCTTCCAAGTTGGGTTGAATCCCTTTGATAGTATGGAAATTATTGATGTTTGAAAAAACTTTAACCTTTGTTGCAACGCCGACGCCAACGCCGACACTCGGGTGACAGTATAACCTCTCATTTTCTTCGAAAAGTCGAGCTAAAAATGATCACATGATAAGATAGGAAAAACATTCCAGATTCAGAAAATCACATAAAAGTGAAAATTATTGACCCTGGTCTGGCTGCGCGGACTGCACAGACAGACTAGGGTTGATATTTTTCACACATCCTATAAGGTCCCCTTTAGCGTGACAAGTCACATATGGTAATGCCATCATTGGTTTTGGCAAACAAAAATATTGTAACTACAGCTTATTCAAGCTGTAGTTACAATGTTTTTGTTTCCAAAACCATGATTTCGGATATAATACTGTGCAAAGAATTTGTAGCTTAACCATGATATATTACAAATACTTTCGTTAAAATGACTAGGTAATAACTTTTGATGTACATCAGTTTGAAGTCTCAATGGAAATCAATAAAAGTAATGTTCGAGGGTCATTGATTAAGATTTGAATCTTGTGAAGTGTTTATCATACCAATTTTCTTCTTTCCATCCCTTTTTTTATTCTTTATTCTATCTTTCCTCTTATAAAGATCTTGCGTTTGGTATCGACAACCAAAAAATTGATATAGTTATAATGTATTCAAGCTGTAGTTGCAATGTTTCTGGGTGCAAAACCATGATAAAGATGTGCAAGAACATGCACATTTTAACCCATTACCACACAGTGACTCCTTTTGACTCCCCACAAGGTGATTTGGAAACATAATGGAAAATGAAGAAATTGCTTGTGACAAGCAATTTCTTCATTTCCCACAATGTTTTCAAAAAAAAAATGTAAATTTTCATTCATTTGAAATTGTCTCCTGCATCATATTTGAATTTGGACTAATCTAAAAGTTTGCTGTTTGGTAATGGGTTAAAGAGGGTCTGGATGTGTAAGCAAATGCATGCTATCCTTATAAATAATGTACATCAATTTTTAACTGAAGTTACTACTAACTTGTGATAGATTTTGGTTAGAGGTGTCATTGGAAATTAATAAAGGTAATGTTCCAAGGTCATTGATAAAGGTAAGAATTATCTTCAAGTGTTTATCATGCTACTTTTCTCACTTCTGTCAATGATCTTTTGTACTCCAAAAACAATTTCTTTTATGCTATATTTTTAGTATTTTTGGAAAGCTGGTGCACCTTTTATTGTGTTCTTGTCATTCATCTCATCAGTTTAACCCTTTCCCAAACAAGACTTGGTTTTGACGTCCTTAGTAGAAATGGTTTGGGAAACACTGAGAGAAAAGAAGAAATTGCTGATGATCAGCAATTTCTCCTTTTCTCTAAATATTTTCCATACTAACATACACATTTTCTACTTTTGACATCAATTATTTCGTCATTTGCAACTCATCCCTTGACAGCCAGAAGTTGCTATCAGCAGTTAAAACTTAACTGCTAATAGCAACTTCTGGCTGTCAAGGGACGATTACTGCTTTTAGATTAAATTGGTCTCAAATTTTACTGTTTGGGAAAGGGTTAAGCATCAATTTTCAAGTCAGAAGAAAACAGTGCTTAAATTGAAGAAAAAAACGGTTATCATCACCATAGCGACAATTTTTGTTTTCCTTTTAATAAAAGTCCAAATTTGGCATTGACATTTAAAGTTGGGATTGTTTGTTAATCAATTAAGATATGTCAACAACTGGTTTTTAAAAATATTACTCAGTAAACTAGAACTGTCGCAAAGCGGACAAATACCCCCCACTAGCGCGTTGTCACTGAAAAAGTGCTAAAGTTCAAAGTGGCATAACTCTAAAACTACTGCCTGGATCAAGATGAAAATTGCAGGTGCACAACTTCATATGATAGGAAACAACCTGCTAAAATTTCAGCAAAATCGGTCAAAAACTGTGGGAGGAGAAGAGGACACAAAATTATGTCCACGGACGGACGGACGGACGGACAGACGGACGGACGGACAGACGGACGGACAGACGGACGGACGGACGGACAACCTGAATCCAGTATACCCCCCCATAACTTTGTTGTGGGGGGTATAATAAAAGAAATAAATGAGACTAATATTTGCCACAATAAAACTGTCATTTTTACAATATTTTGAAGTACCATAAATGTTTAGTCAGCTTAACCCATTACCAGATGGCAAAATTTTAGACAGGTCAACATTCAATGATGTTAAGGTAGTTCACCCCTAATGAGATTGACGCGTTGTCGGAATTATTTGGGCGACGTCGAAACATTTGGCAGTGGAAAGTTCCACCGCCGAATGTTTTTTGACGTCGGCCAAATAGGTTCGGATATGTAACAAATGTTAAACGACGTCGCACGAATAATTCCGACGTCATGTGAATCTCATTAGGGGTGGTATACCTTAAAGACCACTTCAAGTGAATGAAATGTTACGTTATTTGGTCTTTTGGGATAGAAAACATTGTGGGAAATGAAGAAATTGCTTATCACAAGCAATTTCTTCATTTTCCACCATGCTTTTCAAAGCCTTTATCTTGTAAATGTCAAAAGATAATTGTGCGGAAATGGGTTAAATGTTGGAAAAGAATTAAACTACAGCAGTTGGTGCACCTGACTATCTATTCTTGGCATTTCTATTACCTGCTTATACACAACATTTGAGTGAGCAGTAGATAAAGGGGGGTGAAGACATTCTGACTTTGTTATTTCAAATCCAAATCTTATGTTTTGGGTACTCATTTGAATTGTCTCAAAGAGACAATTAAAATGAGTACCCACAACATAGGGATTTGATCAACAATAAATGATATTTTGCTTTTTAAATAGCCTTTACCCTTTCTTATCTGTAGCTCGGATCAAGTAATTCAAGATGTATCCTTACCAGTGTATCATGCATGGCTAGTTCATTCTTCAGATGGTTGATTTCCTTCTGTAATCTCTTTACAAGCACCTGTAAGACAAGCAACAGACATGTGAGTTGTGGTTGAAATGCAATGTACAGTTTCAACTGTAAAACCATCCATTTTTCCTTTTCCTGTATGTCTACAAAAATTTTTATGGCTTAGAATTATCAAAATTGGCCACCATTTGTGAAAGGCTTAACCCATTACCAGACAGCAAACTTTGGACCGTTCCAATTTCAAAGGTGACGCAGAAGACAATCTCAAGATGATGAAATTTCAAAAATCTTACCATTTTGGATTAGAAAACATTGTGAAAAATGAAGAAATTGCTTGTCACAAGCAATTTTTTCATTTTCTACAATGTTTTCTCAAGTATTTTCTTATGGGAGAATCAAAAGGTGTCACTGTGCAGTAATGGGTTAAGAATCAAGCAATGGAGCCCAGTCTGTATAAACACAGTAGTTTGCAAGTGTTTGCTATATAATATGATTGACTTGCATGAAAGCTTTGCTTAACAGACCAAACAAATGCAAACAGAATTTGCGCTTCTAGATCTAGTGTTATTTTTTTCTAAAGTTTTAGCAAACAGATACTTACAGCTGGATCATATACTTCATTGACTGTAGGTTCACTGCTGACACACATCATTCTGGTCGCAAACCTCAAGGTTGATACCTAAAATGGAAAGATCATTCGTTAAAAAAATATGTTTTGTTCTTCTTGGTCTCTATAGGAACATGCTAACTGTTTTCTTAAGTGCTCAGACAATATAGAATCACAAATTTTCTTTCTCTTTATAACTCTACATGTATGTCCATAAATTCAATAGCTGATAACAATCATGAAGTGCAATTAAACTAAGAATATGTTTCCGAGATCAAAATAATGTTGTATGTCGATCACATTCAAAAATGCTGTAACTATAGCTTTACCATGATGTAGTTAAGACATTTTCAAACATAATCAACAATGCATAAATGTTTACAGCCACATTTTCAAAGAAAGCAAAAAGGTTAGTATTTCGAAAACTGCTCAGTTTTAATTGATCAACAGGAAGAAATGCATACCCCAAATTCAAAACCTGACCTTATCAATTGTAATTTTAAATGAAGCAAACTGCATAAAAACAGTAATTCTCTACTTTTCAACAAAAACCTTGTAAATGCAGCATAAACGAGCTGCATTTGCGAGGTTTTTGTTGATTAGCTATGATTTGTAATTGTGATAGCACTTACTGTTTCTTCCAACTGAGTATGTTCACCCCAAATATTCGCGATCAACAATGTATTATTTCTTCCACCAATAGAATCTTTCAAATAATGTGTCAGTTTAGACTGTCTGAAGGGTATGTGGTCCCGCCTCCTGTCCGCAAGAGCGACGACGACTTGCTCCAAAAACGTCAGAGATTTGTTGATATACATAGCCTCTTGTTGGGTTTTACCCTCAGATTTTGTTTTACTGAGTCTTTCGCTTCCAGCCAAGTCAACAAAGTTGAGTTTGGACACTGTGTACCTTGCATTAGATTGAACCCTGGATCTTGTCTGAAATAAAAAGTTTGGAAGAAATTTTGAGCTATATCTAATGATAAATTACACCTTTGGAATTTATAAATTAGATGGTCATGTCAAATATCTAAAATTTCTGGAAGCAGTTAATACTAATAATCCTCTCTCTTCTTCCATCTATAACTGAATAGCAATAAATCAAATCTGCATGCACCTTGATATCCATATGCACTTCAGGAAAATATTGTTTTTAAATTTTATAAGTAAGAATTTACTTTTCAACTAAACAAAAATTGTCGAACTTGAATGAGTATGTCCACAAAAATTATAAACTAGACAATGACAACAAAACTTACAATGGAAATTTGGATTGGTCATAGCAACTAACATTACAATTGGCATTTTTTCCAAATCTTGGCATTTTTTTCCATACTTTGACATGCCTTATGATCATGCACGAAAATACATCATAAAGATATGTGATTAATAGGGTTTTTGTGCAGAATACATCCATGGCTCAGTGTGAAACAATTGTAACTGCCTATAAACATATAGGCAGTTACAACCGTTTTGCACTGAGCCATCAACATTTAGTACCACAATATCAACAACAACAGTTCACATACTGTGTTACTTGATTTGTACTTGCTATCGTTTCTGTCTTCAACTCTTGATCTTGACTGTAATAGTTGTGTTGTTTTAGATTTGTATAAATGTATGTGGGTCAAGCAATTAGGATTTGCATTACCAGTAACTCTGCGATACATACTTCAATCATTTTTTAACAAAAGTCTGATTTTTGACAATATTTGTATACAATGTTATATGATGATTTATACCTTAGACTTTTAGTTCATTTTGGCGAAATTTTTTCTTCAGTTTTCATGGTTTTAATAAGGAAAAACTAGAATATCACTGAAAGTGATCATACCCCCCAAAAGCGCAGTTTTTGTGCATTTTGAGAAGTTGACTTCATTTGAACTGGGAGCTGTTCAATTGGAAAAATAGAGCTAACAAAAAATCAACAGACCAAACAACATGTGTAAATGTTGCAAAAAATACCAATTTTCAACAAAAGGACATAGCTCATTTAACAATCCCCAAGCCCAGCCCTGCCATGCTGATATTTTTCAATAAACCAAAAATTTACAACCATGTATTGCAGACAGTCAATAAAGGTAGGCCTACATTCCTGTAAGATTAGGTTCAAATTTACTGTATAATTGATTTTAAAAGAATTTTCTCTTATGATTTTGTTAAGTCTGATAAGCCCTGCCCTGCCATTACCACATTTTTTGCAAATCAAAAATCCACGAACAAATTTTGAAATAAGTCACCAAATGAACATTCCTGCCAATTATGGTAACAAAACACCGAAACAAAATTTCACAAACAAGTTTTGAAAAGAGTCACCCAAGGAACATTCCTGCCAAGTTTGGTAAGAATTTGCTCAGTGGTTAAGGAGGAGAAGATTTTTGAAAAATTATCTGACAATTTCTCGAAGTCAGATAAGCCCCGCCCTGCCACACCCACATTTTTTGACGAATCAAAAATTCATGAACATACATTGCATACAATCACTCAAGGGTCATTCCTGTCAAGTTTGCTTCAAATTGGCCTAATAATTGATTTTTAAAGATTTTTCACATGATTTCTCAAAGTCCGATACGCCTCGCCCTGCCACGTCCACAATTTTTAACAAATCAAAAATTCACAAACAAGTTTTGAAAAGAGTCACCCAAGGAACATTCCTCCCAAGTTTGGTAAGAATTGGCCCAATGGTTTGGGAGGAGAAGATTTTTGAAGAATTATCTAACGATTTCTCGAAGTCAGATAAGCCCCGCCCTGCCACGCCCACATTTTTTGGCGAATGAAAATTCATGAATATGCATTGAATACAATCACTCAAGTAGAGCTGGGACGGGTAGAAATTTTGTACCCGGGTACCCGTGGTCGTATTACCCGCGGGTACTCGAGTACCTGATGATGGTTCAAAAACACCAAAAGATAACAACAACAACGGTGAAATGTTAATATCTCGTAGCTACAGCTTGAATAAGCTGGAATTAAGAGATTCCGGTCCCCTAATGTTTTAAATTACGTATAGGCCTACTTCAAGTTCAAGCTATTTCAGTCTGACCATTCTATCTTTTCCGCCCGGAATTTTTTAATGTTAAAGTCAAGTGCGTTTTTAGAGTCCCTTTCACCCGTTTTGAAGCAAAAAACCCTGAAAACCTCTTGAAAACATTGTGGAAAACGAAGAAATTGCTTGTGACAAGCACATTCTTCATTTCCCACAATGTTTACTACACGGAGAGACCAAAAATATAAAATTGCATTCACTCGAAACTGTCGTCTGCAACATTTTTAAATTTGAAAGAGTCTTTTCTTGTCAAATTGTAATAGATTTTGGGGTGCCGGGGTCTGTTTTTCACAATTTTGATAAGAAAGACCAGTAGGCGCACCTCCGCGCCACACCCCCAAACACACACTTAAGTATCCCAAAATAGACAAGGGTGTAGCCATTTCAAAACTGTTTGGATGGTCTGCTTCCGGCTCACAACCTATGAGAATGTTGACCGGTAACATCCCAATTGGTCTACTCCCAATTCGTCTACTGTATCTTAAGTGCATTGAGTCCCAATTCGTCTACTGTCCCAACTTGTCTACTTTCATGTCAAATCATCAATAAACAACATTATTTTTGATTTAAGAAACTAAATTAAGTCAATATATTCACAAATGAAATAAAAATGCGAACATTTTGATAAAAATCATATAATATCATATTGATATACAAAGTATAGAAGAGTAGACGAAATGGGACTTATGTCAAAAATAGTAGACGAATTGGGAGTAGACGAATTGGGAGTAGACGAATTGGGAGTAGACGAAATGGGATTAAACCTGTTGACCCACGGTCAAAAAGGCATAAATAGACCTATTATGAACTTGTTAAAAATACTCTACCTTTCATTACATAATGTATTAAACCGGGTACCGGGTAATGTTTTTGTACCCGGGTACTGGTCTTACCCGACCCGATACCCGGGTACTCGAGTACTCGTACCAGCTCTACACTCAAGGGTCATTCCTGTCAAGTTTGCTTCAAATTGGCCTAAAAATTGATTTTTAAAGATTTTTCACATGATTTCTCAAAGTCTGATAAGCCCCGCCCTGCCACGCCCACAATTTTTGACGAATCAAAATTTCACGAACAAGTTTTGAAAAGTGTCTCTAAAGGAACATTCCTGCCAAGTTTTGTAAGAATTGGCCCAGTGGTTGAGGAGGAGAAGATTTTTGAAGAATTATCTAACGATTTCTCGAAGTCGGATAAGCCCCGCCCTGCCACTCCCACAATTTTTGGCAAATGAAAAAATCATGAGCATACATTGAATATAATCACTCAAGGGTCATTCCTGCCAAGCTTGGTTCAAATTGGCCTGATAATTGATTTTTAAAGATTTTTCACATGATTTCTCTAAGTCCGATAAGCCTCGCCCTGCCACGCCCACAATTTTTGACGAATCACAATTTCACGAACAAGTTTTGAAAAGGGTCACCCAAGGAACATTCCTGCCAAGTTTGGTAAGAATTGGCCCAGTGGTTGAGGAGGAGAAGTTTTTTGAAGAATTATCTAACGATTTCTCGAAGTCGGATAAGCCCCGCCCTGCCACGCCCACATTTTTTGGCGAATGAAAAAATCATGAGCATACATTGAATATAATCACTCAAGGGTCATTCCTGCCAAGCTTGGTTTAAATTGGCCTGATAATTGATTTTTAAAGATTTTTCACATGATTTCTCTAAGTCCGATAAGCCCCGCCCTGCCACGCCCACAATTTTTGACGAATCAAAATTTCACTAACAAGTTTTGAAAAGGGTCACCCAAGGAACATTCCTGCCAAGTTTGGTAAGAATTGGCCCAGTGGTTGAGGAGAAGAAGTTTTTTGAAGAATTATCTAACGAATTCTCGAAGTCGGATAAGCCCCGCCCTGCCACGCCCACATTTTTTGGCGAATGAAAAAATCATGAGCATACATTGAATATGATCACTCAAGGGTCATTCCTGCCAAGTTTTGTTCAAATTGGCCTGATAATTGATTTTTAAAGATTTTTCACATGATTTCTCTAAGTCCGATAAGCCCCGCCCTGCCACGCCCACAATTTTTAACAAATCAAAAATTCACGAACAAGTTTTGAAAAGAGTCACCCAAGGAACATTCCTCCCAAGTTTGGTAAGAATTGGCCCAGTGGTTAAGGAGGAGAAGATTTTTGAAGAATTATCTAACGATTTCTCGAAGCCGGATAAGCCCCGCCCTGCCACGCCCACATTTTTTGGCAAATGAAAATTCATGAATATGCATTGAATACAATCACTTAAGGGTCATTCCTGTCAAGTTTGCTTCAAATTGGCCTAAAAATTGATTTTTAAAGATTTTTCACATGATTTCTCAAAGTCTGAAAAGCCCCGCCCTGCCACGCCCACAATTTTTGACGAATCAAAATTTCACATACAAGTTTTAAAAAGTGTCTCTAAAGGAACATTCCTGCCAAGTTTTGTAAGAATTGGCCCAGTGGTTGAGGAGGAGAAGATTTTTGAAGAATTATCTAACGATTTCTCGAAGTCGGATAAGCCCCGCCCTGCCACTCCCACAATTTTTGGCAAATGAAAAAATCATGAGCATACATTGAATATAATCACTCAAGGGTCATTCCTGCCAAGCTTGGTTCAAATTGGCCTGATAATTGATTTTTAAAGATTTTTCACATGATTTCTCTAAGTCCGATAAGCCCCGCCCTGCCACGCCCACAATTTTTGACGAATCAAAATTTCACTAACAAGTTTTGAAAAGTGTCTCTAAAGGAACATTCCTGCCAAGTTTGGTAAGAATTGGCCCAGTGGTTGAGGAGGAGAAGTTTTTTGAAGAATTATCTAACGATTTCTCGAAGTCGGATAAGCCCCGCCCTGCCACGCCCACATTTTTTGGCGAATGAAAAAATCATGAGCATTCATTGAATATAATCACTCAAGGGTCATTCCTGCCAAGCTTGGTTTAAATTGGCCTGATAATTGATTTTTAAAGATTTTTCACATGATTTCTCTAAGTCCGATAAGCCCCGCCCTGCCACGCCCACAATTTTTGACCAATCAAAATTTCACGAACAAGTTTTGAAAAGGGTCTCTAAAGGAACATTCCTGCCAAGTTTGGTAAGAATTGGCCCAGTGGTTGAGGAGGAGAAGTTTTTTGAAGAATTATCTAACGAATTCTCGAAGTCGGATAAGCCCCGCCCTGCCACGCCCACATTTTTTGGCGAATGAAAAAATCATGAGCATACATTGAATATAATCACTCAAGGGTCATTCCTGCCAAGTTTTGTTCAAATTGGCCTGATAATTGATTTTTAAAGATTTTTCACATGATTTCTCTAAGTCCGATAAGCCCCGCCCTGCCACGCCCACAATTTTTGACAAATCAAAATTTCACGAACAAGTTTAGAAAAGGGTCACCCAAGGAACATTCCTGCCAAGTTTGGTAAGAATTGGCCCAGTGGTTGAGGAGAAGAATTTTTTTGAAGAATTATCTAACGATTTCTCGAAGTCGGATAAGCCCCGCCCTGCCACGCCCACATTTTTTGGCGAATGAAAAAATCATGAGCATACATTGAATATAATCACTCAAGGGTCATTCCTTCCAAGTTTGGTTCAAATTGGCCTGATAATTGATTTTTAAAGATTTTTCACATGATTTCTCAAAGTCCGATAAGCCCCGCCCTGCCACGCCCACAATTTTTGACGAATCAAAATTTCACGAACAAGTTTTGAAAAGGGTCACCCAAGGAACATTCCTGCCAAGTTTGGTAAGAATCGGCTGAGTGGTTGAGGAGGAGAAGATTTTTAAAGAACAAGAGGCCCAAGAGGGCCTGTATCGCTCCACTGGCTCAGTATTTCAATCAATGAGACGGTTCAAGTATAGATTTTCATAAGGAAATTTGACAGGAAAGCTGATTCCAGAATAGACTTTACCTTGAGAAACCTTATTTCTCAGTGGTAATAAGTATTGTTTGTAAATAGGAAAAGTTATATATCGCTGCTTTTCTGCCAAAAACATGTATCTGCAGCTTAAAACAAGCTGCAGATACAAGGTTTTTGCAGAAAAGCGACAATATGTATATCCCTGTATTTCAACCAAACCTTGTAACCGCAGCTTAACCCTTTTCCAAACTGAAACAAGACCTGGGCTGCGTTCAGTAGACAAAACGTTTTGTCTTACTGGACGCAGGGCTGGTTTTGATGTCCCCGATAGAATAGGCTTGAGAAAACATTTAGGCAATAGAAGAAAATGCTGATAATCAGCACTTTCTCCTTTTGCCTCAATATTTTCTGTGTATTATTGTACTCAGATCCAACCTGCCATATCTTTTTCAGTGAAACTTAGTTAAAGATGAAATTCCAATATATTTTTTGACCCATTACCAAAATGGCAAAATTTGGGGCTTTTCCAAATTCAAAGATATTGCAGACGACAATTTCAAGTGAATGAAATTTAAAATATTTTGGTGTTTTGGCATAGAAAACATTGTGGGAAATGAAGAAATTGCTTGTCACATGCAATTTCTTCATTTTCCGCACTGTTTTTCAAAGCTGTTATCTTTTAGGGAGTCAATGTGTAGTAATGGGTTAAGTCCCGCAACAGATAGATGCTGGACGATGGACGATCATTAAAGCTCATATAATAGCACCTTGTGCTCAGGAGAGCTGAAAACAGGTGTAAATGATACTAATGATGCCAAGGCTTTAGTTTTATGGAAATAAGGCAGAATTTGGCTGGAAATTCTGTATCGTAGGGTTTTCCATCTTAGATTTCCACACAACACAAAATTATCATGGATATGATCTTTTTCATCTCTCTCTTTAAATTGCCGTAAAATGCACAATTTTGATTTATATGACCTTGCCAGATAGTTTTCACTGGTGGTGAACTCGGCCAAAGCGTTGGACATTTTTTCGCGATCATAGTATTTCGTCTGTGTTGTTTTAAATATTGTAACTACGGCTTGGATTAAGCTGTAGTTACGAGATTTTATAACAACACAGACGGTTTGTCTATACAAATTGCTACATCCGGTCTATTTTTAGAACAAATTCATTGTTATTAGAAAAACTATCCAATCAGATCTTTAAACTCACATTTAACTGAAATATCTGTACCTTGTGGTAGCGAAAAATGTCCCTTGCTTTGGCCGAGTTCACCACCAGTGGTTTTTATGTTTAACTTGATTTGGTAGTATAAATAAAACTCAAACACAAGTGTTTCTGTAAATAATGAAGTTTTATTAAAGAATGTTTAAGTAATTGAAATTGTTGTTTACAATAGCATACAATCAATACATATTTTCATTACATAAAAGTTGTTAAATAAACAACTTGCAGAATTCATATTA
Organism: Fragum sueziense; assembly: GCA_963680895.1. Taxonomy (NCBI): domain Eukaryota; kingdom Metazoa; phylum Mollusca; class Bivalvia; order Cardiida; family Cardiidae; genus Fragum; species Fragum sueziense. The sequence continues at coordinate 29,768,779 of OY804609.1, read as the reverse complement.
TGCATGTACATGTATTACTTAAAATTTTCAATTAACCCTTTCCCAAATGGCATTGTTTTAGACTTCCAATTTAAAAGCTGCACCAGAAGACAAAATGGAAGGTGATGAAAACAGGTTTTGCACAATATAGCAAAATAAAAATAAATGAATAAATTTATGAAAAAAATGAAGCAAAAGAAGAAAATGCTGATTATCAGCACTCAATGTTTACAGAAGCCTCTTAAATTAGGGACGTCATGAACAAGCTCTTATTTGGGAAAGCGTTAAGTTTCATTACAGCTTATTCATGTTTTTGACAAAAGTAAAATGTTAATTCATCTCAACATTATCTGTTATTCAAACCTTTGTATAACATCTAAATTCAAAAAGCATATTGCTACTATCTGCTGATATTAACCCAGGACAACTTAATTTTTGTCAACAATGTTCTCTATAACTAGGCTGGGGCTCTGAAATGACTTGCCAAAGGCCATACCCACATGGATGGCAGCTTGAATGTAATCCAATCACATCACCCGCAACTTCTCACAAGAAATGAGTTTGGCATTCAAGCTACCATGTCAAGCAGGACCCCATTGTTTAAAATAGAATATGATCATATTTCATGTGTTTTGATCATCATTCTACCCTTTACAGACCGACAAGCCTTTCTGGATTGTCTTGATCTGTTATGAGTGACATCTTCACTATAAATGTACATATATGAGTTTTAGACCTGTAAGCTTTTATTCCAATGATAAAACAAAGTTTTGCAGATTGTACAGCTATATATTAAAATGCCTTTCCATCTATTATATGAAAGAATTGTTCTATGCCATACAAAAACATACTTAAGTGATTATTTCTAAACTATTATAATTAAATTTAAATACATACACATTTACAATGATGTTGCATTAATCCCTTTATATGAATATTTGACTGTCATAATGATATCAGTCCTCTTGTTATTTGAGTAACATATAATAAATAGTTTGTTTTTCTCTCTTTCCCTTGCTATCATCTGTCATGACTTTCATATGATTTATATATAAATGTGGTTATTGTGATATTCTTTGTGCAAAGCACCATTTCCACTTCTAACAAAGTCTATTTGTTAATCTATGACATTGCTATATATATTCATTAAGTATCTTTGAAATATATTCTCCTTTTGGATCAGTACTAGTCTTTGTTTTGATTTTCTAATCATTTCAGAGATTTATTCTAAAACTCGCATAAAACACTAAACTAATATTTTGAATCAAACAATGAATGGTACATGAACTTTTTCAGTAGATCAGCAGTTTTAACAAAAGTAAGACAGTGCTTTACTGAGCTTAGAACAAGTATAATCAAAATAGGAACAAGAGCTCCGCAGAGTGGCGCATATACACCCGAGAGGGGCTTGTTTGTAAAATTTGCCATTTTTTCAATTCAAGGGCAGATAATTCAAAAACGAAACAGGTTATCTGAATTCCGTAAGCGATGTGCACAAATAGACACAATGGAGAATCATTGTGGCAAGTTTGATTAAATTCCAATCAAAACTGTAGGAGAAGTTGCGCACACAAGAAATTGCTAACGGACAGACTGACGGACAGACAGACGACCGGGGCCATAACAATATGAACCTTCAGGCGTATAAAAATATAAATATTTGCTCTATTTGTCACAATAATCTTACCATTGTGCATAATTTTTCACCCTACAGGTCATTAATTTTTTGATGAGTTTTCTTCTCAATACTGAGGTTGATGTGAAATACAAAATTTGTGTAAGTTAGTGTGAACACATTTCGAAATTTAAAGAACATACTGCAATAAATATATATGAGATGTTAATCTACAAATCTCATTTAACTTGTTTTTATACGTGATGAACCATTTGCTAAGCTCTGCACTGCCTTCAGAAAAATTATGCAGAATGGAATAGTAATGTGAGTAAAAAGGTACAGTTGAATTAATGTAAAGTAGCAAGTTCATGTGTAACAGAAAGTAACAAATAGGAATCAATTCTATTAATTAAACAGTGACATAATTTCCGACAAACAATAGTATTTCCTCAGTGTAAATCTAAAAAATTTAACTTAGTCCAAATTCAAAAATGTTGCAGATGACAATTTAAAATGAATGAATCTTACATGTTTGGTCATCTTATGTAGAAAACATTGTGGGAAATGAAGAATTTGGTTTTCACAAGCAATTTCTTCATTTTCCACATGGTTTTCCATGGACATTATCTTCTGGGGAGTCAAAAGGAATCACTGTATGGTAATGGGTTAAAGGTGTAAAATGATAAGTCAACATGTGACTGCAGGCTGATCGTTATGTTAATCTTCTGCCACACAGTTCAGCATATGACAAGGCTTACAGTAGAAATTTCTCTCTTTCTTATTAGATGCTGAAATATGTGTTGAACATGAAGGAAAAAAAATAAGAAAAGAATGTTATATCGCTTGATCATAATTATGTGACCCGCCAAGCTTAACAGTACCTTATGGAAAGTGTGAAAAATATCAAACCTAGCCAGTCTGTGCAAACTAACTAGGATCAATTTTTTTCATTCTAAGGCAATTTCTTGGATATATATATATTTCGTTTCCTTGTTTGTTTTACATGTTCAATAAAATTCCAAATATGACATCTGGTTGATATCTGCTGAATCTCATGTATCTCAAGATTTGGTTAAATGGAAAAACCAGAAGGTCCCTTTCAGTGTGACAGGTCACATATCTTTGTGTCCACCTTTCTGCACCTATAGTGGCCACCCATACCTATATGAACCACCAGCTTTGTCTGCTGAAATAGCAGACAAAGCAAAAAACAATGACGGGTGAGATTTCAAACTGACCTCTTTCATTCAAAATAATATGTAAACTTGTCATTAGCTTCACACAACTCAATATTAATGATTTTTTTTTTAAACTTTATGAAAGATTGACACTGTGATTTGGCACAGCAGAATACACCATCGAATGATCAGACCAGACACATTCTATGACATCAGTGAGAATCAGTGGTATATTACTGTAAATATGATCAATTAAGGAGCCAGAATAATGGGTTGTTTTTGACACTTGTTGACTGCAGTTGAAGAAATCCTGCATAAACCTCTGGATAGTTGTATTCATATCCAATAAATCAATGTTGATATCACCTTGAATAATGAGGTGCTTCCCTTTGAAATGCTTTAAATTTTCAGTTAGAAATTTCTTCAGGTCAGTCACCGAAGATTTAGGAGAGTTGTACAATGTTGCAATGACTATTTCTTTATCTTGCACCAAGAGTTCTACAACAATCATTTCTATGTTTTTCTTTACCACAGAAAAGCTATGAGAAATATGAATGTTGTCCCGCACATAAACGATAATTCCTCTGTGAGGACGAGCATTGCTTACTTGTTTCCCATCTGCTCTAACAATTTGATATCCAGTTCTCTGCACTAAATCGATGGAATCATCTGCAGTTAACCATGTTTCTAATAAGCATAAACAATCTGCAGCTTTGACATTGGGATCTGAAAACAATTCATCCTTATGGCTTCTGTAAGACTGCATATTGTTGAAAAGGCATGTGAAATGAGTGTCACTAGTCATGTAAACTGGAGTGTAACATAGTTTCAATTTCTGTGATTCTCTTAAACGTATCATTTCTTCTTGAACTTTAGTTGACACAGAAATCTTGCTTTCATTCAAGTTTAGAATGTAAAGGCCTTTCAGGGATCTTGATCTACTTATTGCGACATAATGGGCATGGGAAAATACACGTTTTCCATCCATATCTATTACAACCTGACTCAACGTGTCTCCTTGAGATTTATGTACAGTTTTTGCTGTTGACTGGCGCAGAGGGATTTGTATTCTCACAAAAGTTTTTCTCAAATACACAAAGTTCCTCTTTGAATCAAAGATAGGTGTCCATAATGGATTAATAGCACTATGATACAAATGTCTGTACTTTGAACGCCATGATGTTCCGATTTTATCATCATTGAAAGAAACCCACACAATACTTGGTCTAGTAGTATTTTTCTGTCTGTATTCAATTTTATTTATCATACAAGAAGACCCATTTACTAATCCATCATCTACATCAAGGTTAAGACATAGGTCATAAATCATTCCAATAGCTATTCCTACCATCTGACTAAGCCCTGCAGTGTGTGTGGAATCATGTGGCAACTTTGATATTAGTTGTTGTTTAACTGTCACATTGTCATCTCCTAATACATGATCAAGAGCAGGAATGTTTACTTTTTCATTAGTATTATTAAGAAAGCTCCTGACATTGAAATTGTTCACTTTCTCATTGGTATTGAATAAATGTGTTGTATTTTGTGGATAGTCTGTACTAGCAGTATCAGTCAATCTCTTTTTTAGATTTTCAATGTCAACTTGTGTATGATTTCCTTCTCGTAATCTGTTCAAAAGTTCAGCAAATTGCTTGTCTTCCTTTTGCCTCATGATCTCATCCAATTCATGCATTACAATAAAATCCTGCCATAAGTTTGTAGCTAAAGGTCCAAAATTTGTTTTCAAATTCTCAAATATCCAACCATCCATCACTGGTTTCAACTGGAAAAGGTCTCCAATGAATATCATATGCAAGCCACCAAATGGAACATTACTGCCCTTTATTTGTTTTAATCTTTCATTTATGAGTTTAAGCATGTTATTTCCAACCATGGACACTTCATCAATCATAACAACAGACAAGTCTTTATATTTTGTTCGAAGGGTGTTTAAAGTGTCACTATTAAGTGGAGTACAATCATAACCCTGGCTTGCTGGAATGCGGAAAGCTGAATGTAATGTTACCCCATTTATATGAAAAGCAGCTTTACCTGTTGGTGCACAGAGAAGAACTCTACAGTTCTCAGGATTATCACCAGGATTAGATGTCAAGTAACGCTGCAAAGCTTCAAACAATGCACTTACAAGAACAGATTTTCCAACGCCTGCACCACCAGTTAAAAAAACTTTCAACTTTTGTTCATCACGCTTAACAGATTGGAAAACATGAATAAAAAATTCTCTCTGTTTCGTATTCAATGATTTTATCAATTGCCTGTAATCTATGTCTGACATTGTTTTCCTGCGTACACTAATATCTACAGAAGCAACACTTAAACCAACATCTCCAGCAATATCACCTTGTCTCTGATTTTCAGGTCTATCAGGATCAAAGAATATGAAACTTTCACTTTCTTTTGCACCAATATTTGAGTCATCCTGCTCAGACTGCTCTGTGCCTGGGGCAACATCATCAAAATCTTCCTCATTGTGAGCACGCTCCATTGCATCATCTAGTTCATCAGCATTCTTTTCATACTGCAAGGCTTTGTGCTCTATGAAATTTTTAATGGATCTGTACCTTGATAGGTAAGAGTCATGACCTTGTTTCAAATCAATACTTTCATCTCTCCATGAAGTAAATAGAAGCAATCTTTCTCTACAGAACTGTTCGATGTCAATTTTTTTCGAAAATCTTACATATCTTATGACTTTTCTTTGTTTCCTTTCACTTATAACAATTCCATTTTTGAGAACAATTCGACCCCCAGGAATAGAATATTGTCTATCCTCACTTGAATTATAGTCATTTGTGTCTGAGTCAAGCACCTCATCCTCGTTACAATATGTATCCATGTTTTCATTGTTTTCACCTTCATTGGTTTCTTCATTTAATGTTTCAGAAATGTTTTCACCTGAATTTCTTGCAGTGCCTTTGTCAGTGTTGTATTTGATATCAAGCTGGGACACATAGTCTGCTAAACACCAATTTTCAAGTTGTTTTGGTCTTTTAGAATATCTTTTAATGGTATTATCTGCTTCAATATCTGTAGAATTTGAAGATAATTTTTCAAGAGATTCCTTAGACTTAAGTAGGAATGTTCTCTCTTCAGGCAAAGAAGTGTTAATGAAAACAACATCCCTTGAGGCTTTTGTCAATGGCTGTTGTAAAAGTAAGTAGCAGGCTTCCTGGGCACTAACCTCAACACTATTCAAGAATTTATTTCCAATATGTCTAACCTGTTGTCGGAGATCCATATTTCCTCTTCTAGCTTCTTTACATGCCTCATTCATAAGAATACTCATTCCTCTCTGTGCTTTACTAATATATGAAACTATATATACAGCACATGCATATGGATCCAATACAAATTGTAAGTCATGGTTTGCACCCCAAGCGTTTAGAATAGGTTTCATGTATGCATTAATTCTAACCTCACTTAATTTTCTTTTCAGAAAAACCTTTGGACCACTCAATGAGCTTTGGACTGCTTTGATGTAATCATCCTTGCTTACTTTGATCTCAGTAAGGAAATCATCTACCGTAATATTTGTTTCCTTCAACTCATCCAATTTCTTTTGTATTTTGACAAATAAATCTTTGTAATTTTGCTTTTCTTTACAGTCATTTAACGGTTCCAATATAGTTGTGCTTTTCATTGGAGGAATGGGAAAACCAAATCTACAAATAGATTTCTGTTTCTTTCTACAAGACTTGGAATGTTTATGTATCTGTAGTTCTACAAGTTGTTGATCTGGATTTTTCTCACAAGATACATACTTATCTATGAAGGATGTTACTTCATCTAATGAACTTTCATGATATCTAGGAGCCTTTTCAATCCATATTAACATGTGGATGTGAGGTGAACCTCTTTGTTGGAATTCAACACGATAAAAGTAATCTATTATTTTTCCTAATGGGTCATGGGGACTTTTAAGTACAGTGTTTATGAATTCTTGTACTCGGTTGTCAAAATACCTTACACATGTAACTGGATCTTTTTGCACAAGTTTTGTTTTATCAATCCAAGTCAAGTTATCCAATTCTTCCACAGACATTGTTTTTCCATCATTTATCTGAGAGAGCATATTTAGTAGATCATGCCATCTGGTATCTGCCGACGAAAGAGATGTAAACCAAGTAGGTAATCCTAGTTGTCTAATCATTGCAAAAACATCTTTTTTACGGGCTTCAAAATATGGTGGTGAATTCCTTAAACTTCTGAAAATATAAAATCCCTCATCCAATCTCACAACACCTTTAAGATGATTTGTATCAAGCATTTGTGAGGCAGTAAATGTTTTACCTTCTGTTTTACATCTACGCAAAGCAAGATGGACTTTATCAGAAATTTGTTTCAGTTGAACTTTCTTTAACTTAAAGAAGATATTGGGAATATTTGATGCTACTCTGCGATCAATATGCCTCAGTTCTAGCTTGCATGTATCACTATAGTGAATGTGAACATGTTTTTTATCATTTGGACTTCTTCTCTGTCCACAGAAAATTGTAGGAAAAGACAAATATTCTGCATCAGGATCTTGATAAAGGCTGAGTGGTGTTTGACCCTCACCTGGAGCAAAAGTATAAGCGTTGTCTTTATTTGGGTCTGCAGCATCCAGCATAGTGTCACTATTACCAATAACCTTTTCTGTCTCGTCAACTTCACTAAAGTGATCAGAGTCATAATTCACATCATCATTACAATCTAATTCTTCACTTACGCTTTCACCTGTCATTCCAAAGAACTCTTTTACTGTATCACTACAATCTGAAGTAATTGATTGCATCCAGTCATCATCTACTTTAACACCAGATTCTTTATACAGTACACTATGGTTCACTAACCAATGAAGAGCACTTAAAACATGCAGAGGTCTAATATTTTCAGTGAAATCACATTTATTATATGAAAGTTTCTTCTTAAGTTTAACAGGTATTGTATAGTGACTATCTAATGTTCTTGGTAAACTGTGTATAACAGGCTGAATGTCAACCGGGACATTGACAACATTCCCTTTGATGGACAACTGACCTCCTCTTGGTAATTCTCTAATCTGCATAAATGGGATTCTCAAAGAAACTAATCTTTCCTCTAGCTGATGTAAATTCAGTTCCTTTGGCAGTACAGGAAATGCATTTTGATTGAAAACAGACATTGGAGGGACTTTGTTAAGTTTAATTTTTTCATAGCATGTTTTACACAGCCATTCACAATCATCAACAGAGATGTAATTTGTAGAAAATTTTTTAACTGCATCAGAAGAGCATTTAGAATTTAGTTTGTTGAATAACACAACAGAATGTTTAAACCATGTTTGGTTACAGCATGAACAAACATAAACAGGGCCTTTTGAAACATTCTTCTTAAATTTTTCAATGCAGTCGTCTAAGCTGGAACCATATCGCTTTGAACTTTTGTAGCTCTTTTCCTTAATTTTATAATCTAAATTAGACCTTAGACTCTGGCGCTTAGTCTTATTTCTTTCATTTTCTACTATCATATTGAATCTTGATGAACGTTTATTCTGTTTTTTCATCCTTTCTGAATCTTTATACAATTTACTAGAGCGGCACTTGTGCATTGATTTAAGAGTTAACATTCTTTCTTTCTTCTTTCTTTCCTCATTTTGTCTAACTTTTTGCATAGAACCCTTTGTCATTGACCTTTCTTTGACTTGCCTTTCTGGATTTTCTCTTGCTTTTTTCTTTGAAATATTTGTCATTGTCCGTTCCTTGACTTGCCTTTCAGGATTTTTTCTTGCTTTTTTCATTGAAGTATTAGTCATAGTCCGTTCCTTGACTTGCCTCTCTGAATCTTGTCTTGCCTTTTTCTTTGAAATACTAGTCATAGTCCGTTCCTTGACTTGCCTTTCTGGATTTTGTCTTGCTTTTTTCATTGAAATACTAGTCATAGTCTGTTCCTTGACTTGCCTTTCTGGATTTTTTCTTGCCTTTCTCTTTGAAATACTAGCCACTAATCTTTCCTTAGATTGTCTTTCAGGATCCTGCCTAATTTTCCTCATATAACTTTTCATATATTCATTTCTTTTTAATCTTTTACGTTCGTGTACAATTTCATAATCTGACCTAACTTCTTGTTTGCGCTTTTGTCTCTCTGCTTGATCCTTGAAATATATGTCAATCAAAGATAATTTCTCAGGTGGACAATTTGTAAATTCAATTTCATTTTTCTTGGATTCAGATTCATGGATTTTTTCTCCTATAACAAATCTAATTGGCATCATGTCAAATTGTTCATTTAGATCGATGTTCATACTTTGATACATTGCATACATGAACATTACCAAATCATCTATTGAAAGAAAAGAAGCTAATAATGATCTTCCATCATCATCTACCAATCCATCAACACCATGTGAATGAGAATCAAATAAACAATATCTACCATCCTGCCTGAAAATTGCAGAACAAACTGAACCAATGATAAATAAAAGATAAGAAGTTGTGTGAAATGCTTCCTTCAAACAACTGTGAAGTGATGACATATGAGTGTTGATAGAACTTTGAATAAATACACCAGATAAAATATTTCCTCTCACAATAGAAACATGTCTATCAAATGCAGTTACAGAACCTGGGATCTCTTCCAAATTCAAAAGCAAGCTTTGAAAGTCATTCCTCGCTTTCAGTCCAATCACTATTTCTCTATGTAATCTATCTCCTTCTATTAGAATTTCATCTAGATTTTGTGAAGATGGCAGATGTCTAAGCTCTGTGTATATCATCGAGCATAAGGCATTGGCTGTACATTGTAGATTTCGAGAGGATGGGTCAAACATTTGATTACCTTGATGAAAAGTTCCGAAAATCATTGTGTTGGATTCTGTATCTTCAGCAACAACTTCAGTAGCAAGAACAGTATTACCATCAGCACTAGCATCAATAACAGTGTCAGTAAGTATATCATCTGCAGTATTTGGTAAAGTATCATGAACAGTATCAAGAACAGTATCAAGAACAGTATCAAGAACAGTATCAAGAACAGTATCAAGAACAGTATCAAGAACAGTATCAAGAACAGTTTCAGAACAAATTCCAGACACAGATGGTTTTTGTGGGTGGGCAAGTCCCCCATCTGATATTCCAAAGACGCCCTCCATAGACACAGATGGTTTTTGTGGGTGGGCAAGTCCCCCATCTGATATTCCAAAGACGCCCTCCATAGACACAGATGGCCTTACATCTGTTTCATCCAAAACAGATGAAGGTAAAGGGTGGGATAGGCCCCCATCTGATAGTTCAAAGACACCCGTTAAATCAGCTGTGGTTTTCGTGAGTACATCTCTTCTGGCTCTACTCATTCGCCAATTCTTCTTGCGAGGCATTTTCCTTCTGCAATTAGAAAATATAAACTAAAATGGCAAATTTTCCAGACATTCAAAGACAACTTTTGACATTGTCTGATGACCAGGACCCTGTTTTACAAATGAATTGAAATGTTCATAAAATCATAAGAAAAACAGGGCCCTGGACCATAAAAGCTGCTACATGTGTATGAAGTGTAAATTTGCAAGCATGTATCGTTTTGACCTTGATAAGTCACTTTAACAATGTTATTAAGGGATTCATACCAATGAATTATGAACTGTTTTAATATCAAATTTGAGCACTACATCTTAATTTCTAACTTACAAGGAAAAAACAGACAAACTAATGGACAGACCAGATTTTATATTGATCCCTTTCTGATCTTTAGGTGCAGATAGTGTAAAAATTCAAGAGAAAGTAATAAAAAGCCAGTTCTTACATTAAACGGATAAATCAATGGTAAATCCAAGTCCCTTTTTCCTCTGTATCTCTTTTCTTTAACTTCGTCACACTGTACTCTATATCTTTCAGCAATCAACACAAAGTGATCTATATTAAGGTACACAACCTTAAGTCACATAGGGTAGAACTTATGTTCACAATAATTCCAATATATACTCCAATTCACTGTCACAATGAACTCACAGCTACATAAAAATCACAAAACTGTATTTAGAATTAAATCAGTGTTGCACAAAAATCATAAAAAAATGTTCACTATTAAAGTGTTCACAATTCACTGTTCCACACAAGAATCATAAAAATGTGTATAACATTTCCAATTTTGGAAATAATAATAAAAGTTCACAAATGTTCCAAGTGATATTACGGTAAGTCTTTTTGTAATATTGATAAATTTGTCTGAAATAAATAAGAACAGTTGTTGAAATCATGATTGATAGAATAGTTGAGTGACAAAATGTAAGTTTCTTGAAAGACAAGATGTGTTTGTGAAACATGAATGCCCGAAATGGCTATTTTTCTACAATGTTAAGTTTTTTAATTAAGAGTTGATAAGGGTTACATGGAACATATAGATATCATTGAAAGGAAGTTAGATACCAAATTTCAGCTTTGTTTGTCAAACACTTTTGGAGAAAATGCAAAATGTTAAGTTTTCTGACAGACAGACAGGAGTAAAACAATAGAAATCATGTTATTTTGCTAACCTATGTAAAAGATCTGGAAGTAATTGCGATTAGCAATTCTAAATTATTCACTGTGTGTTTAGTTTTGAGATTTAAATCTAAATTTGTTCAAAACGTTATAATAATTTAAATATTGGCATGACACTGTACATTACTAAAGACTAGAAAATCAAATTCAGTTTATTGTTGAAATATCATTTCCAAAACTTAAATAAATGTGTATCTCTGTTAAATTGATAGAAAATAATTTCCACTTTCTATGAAAGTGGTAAACTATTTTTTGTGATAAACAAGGCGGTTATCCCAAAAAGAGGCCCTCTTCATAACTGGTGATAATCATGTATGCAATTCAAAGAAAGCAAATAACAACTGTCTTTGAAATACACAATCCTACATACTCAAAAGATTCCTGCAGCATGTTTTGGTCACCAGCACACTTACCTGGTATAGGTTAACGTCTGCAATAGCCCCTAAAGAACAAAGTCTATCTAAACTTTTGATTTAAATAGAATTTAACAAAGTATGGGTTACAAATTATCAATCATTCTTCATAATAATCATAAACTGTTGTTTTTTTTTCTTCATTAACACAAACACTTGTCACGGGTCAAGAGGGTCTGAAATGAGAAAAAGAGTATATCACATTTTGGCATCAAACTTAACCATTTTCCAAACTCTTCCAATTTGAAAGGTGTTGCAGACCGCAATATCAAGTGCATGGAATTTTAAATTTTTTGGTGTTTTTTTGTTCAGAAAATATTGTGGAAAATGAAAAAAATTGCTTATCACAAGCAATTTCTTCATTTTCCACAATGTTTTCAAAAGCCTTTATCTTGCAGGGTGTTGAAAGGCGTCACTGTGTGGTAATGGGTTAAACAGTGGACTCTTAATAATTATATAATCCTGTTATAAGACATTCATTGCAAATTAGCAATTTCCTGTCTGCAAAAACTTAAAATTTTGAGAACAATATACTCCCTTTTTAGCTTTTTTCTGTTAATTGCAATAATTATCTTGACAAATAGACATTGCAGTTAAAAAGAATCCACTGTTTAGTGCATTTTCTCTTTTCTCAAACGATAAAAATTCAGACTGTCAAGATTTGACAGCTACTGCAGGTGATGAATTGGGTTACAAAACTATATGGAATTTGTGAACATTACAGAACAGAAAATACTGAAGGAAAAGGAGCAAGTGCTAATAATCAGCATTTTGTTTTTTCTTTCAAAGTTTTCTGACACTAAATTCCTTCAGAGACATGAAAACATGGTCTTGTTAGGGAAAGGGTTAATGAACGTTGAATTGATTTTCATGTGACTAAAATTCAACACAAAAGTTCTAAGAAGGGTGTCTCAAATAAAAAATGGTCTTGGAGATGTTTTGAAAATTCAAAGTAAAAATAAAAAAATTGCAAAAAGTCACCTAAGGAACATTCTGGCAAAGTACACTCATAATATGTCCAGTGATTACAGAAGCGGCAATCAATGAAAAATTTTCTAATGATTTCTGATAAGCCCCATCCTGCCATGCACCCATTTTTGGACAAAAAACAGTTTTTTTCTAACATTTGACCGCTTGACCTAGTTTTCAACCCCAGTGACCCAATTTCAATCCTTCAATGATTTCATCAAAACAATCACTCTGACCTCTTTTCAGATTGACTGGGCAGAAAATATGACCTCTGAAGGGCATACAAGGTTTTTCTAAGATTTGACCTAATAAAGATTTATGTTTAATTAAAGAACTTTTTCATGGTTTGTCATATTCTGATAAGCCCTACCCTGCCGCACCCAAATTTATAGACCAATTAAAATTTTACTAACAAAGTATTATTGAATAACAAAGTATGGTCGAAAGTAACAAAGTATGGTTGATTTTAAGAATTTCTCGTGATTTCTCCCATTCTGATAAGCCACGCCCTGCAATGCCCACATTTATGGACCAATCAAAATTTCATGAACAAGTTAAGTATAGGGTCACTTAAGGTGCATTTCTACCAAGTTTAATTGAAATTGGCCCAATCGTTGATTTTTAAAGAATTTAACAATTATTTTGTGATTTTTCTAAGTCAGATAAGCCCGGCCCTGCCACACTCAAATTTATGGACTAATAAAAATTTCACGAACAAGTTAAGTAAAGACTCACCCGATGTACATTTCTGCCAATTTTGGTCAAAATTGGCCGAATGGTAGATTTTTAAAGAATTATTTTGTGATTTCTCTAAGTCTGATAAGCCCAGCCTGGCCACGCCCACATTTATGGAGCAATCAAAGTTCTTTAAACAATTTAAGTATAGGGTCACCTAAGGAACATTCCTTCAAAGTTTGGTCAAAATTGACCAACTGGTTTGAGAGGAGAAGATTTTCAAAGAATTATTTTGTGATTTCTCGAAATTTGATAAGCCCCGCCCTGCCACACCCACATTTATAGACCAATCAAAATTTCGCTGACAAGTTAAGTAAAGAGTCACCCAAGGTACATTTCTGCCAAGTTTGGTCAAAGTTGGCCAAATGGTTGATTTTTAAAGAATTATTTTGTGATTTCTCTAAGTCTGATAAGCCCCTCCCTGCCACGCCCACATTTATGGACCAATCAAAATTCTTTGAACAATCTAAGTAAAGGGTCACCCGATGTACATTTCTGCCAAGTTTGGTCAAAATTGGCCGAATGGTTGATTTTTAAAGAATTATTTTGTGATTTCTCTAAGTCTGATAAGCCCCGCCCTGCCACGCCCACATTTATGGACCAATCAAAGTTCTTTAAACAATTTTAGTATAGGGTCACCTAAGGAACATTCCTTCAAAGTTTGGTCAAAATTGACCAACTGGTTTGAGAGGAGAAGATTTTCAAAGAATTATTTTGTGATTTCTCAAAATTTGATAAGCTCCGCCCTGCCACGCCCACATTTATAGGCCAATCAAAATTTCACTGACAAGTTAAGTAAAGAGTCACCCAAGGTACATTTCTGCCAAGTTTGGTCAAAGTTGGCCAAATGGTTGATTTTTAAAGAATTATTTTGTGATTTCTCTAAGTCTGATAAGCCCCGCCCTGCCACGCCCACATTTATGGACCAATCAAAATTCTTTGAACAATTTAAGTAAAGGGTCACCCAAGGAACATTCCTGCAAAGTTTGGTCAAAATTGGCCCACTGGTTTGAGAGGAGAAGATTTTTAAAGAAAAAGTTAACGGACGCACGGACGCACGGACGCACGCACGACGGACACACCGCCATGACAATAGCTCGCTGGCCTTCGGCCAGTGGAGCTAAAAACCAACAGACAGACAGACAGACCAACAGACAGACCAACAGACAGACGGACAAGCTGACTCCTATATACCCCCCAAATTGAATTTGGGGGGTATAATTAAGCAAGGGCTAAGATAAATTTGGTCAAATACATTATGTAAATTCTTTCTTTCAAGATTTTTTTTATTAGACCTAAATGAATGTACTTACCTCAATATAGATAGTAAATATACAATGTGATCGTGAAGAACTTTTGTTGAGTGTGTGTGATGCAATAGCTCTGTTGGTCTCTCCCTAAAAACAGAATATACCTAGATGAAAAGTCTAGGACCAAAAATGTAAATACTTTTAATCTGAATTTTCAGAGAAAGACTGAGAAAAGGGACTGCTTAAACTTTGGTCAAAATGCTGGACTGGCATGTTATTTTAAAAGATTCCATTGACGAGAAATTGTGGACTAAAGAATTTTGTTAGTGAGGAATTTTGCCATCCTGAAATGTTGAAATTGTCAGTATTCACTTTAAAATGTTCTCTGAAATGATTCCAGAATTTGCTACTGGATACAGAGTTAGAGAATATACAGCAGATATCATAACTTTTCAACAAAACAATGTAACTGCAGCTTTTTTAAATCAGCATTTACAAGGTTTTATTGAAAAGCAGCAATATACATTTACACAAGTTTTGACTAAGATCCAACATACCTCAAAGAGTAAATTCAATGCCTCTTCTTCACTCTGTACAAGATGACAAGACAGTCCCTTCACATAAATACCATCCTCATTCTCTGAGATAGCAAGTTGTTGTCCTTCGTTCAACTGGTTCCATGATTCAGGCAGTGTTGACAACAAATCAAACATTGTCTCATTGTAAATCTCTAAATACGAAATCCTGAAAAATGAGAGGATGAATATTCTATAAAACATGTTAATCAAAGTTTTATATGGTACTGATATCATTATAGAAACACTTTGAAACTAGAACTCTATCATTAAAAGTGATAGAAATATGGTTGCCAATACATTTGTCCGGACAAACATCGTCAAATCGGAGTACATACTTAACTCCAAAATTATTCATCAAATTTCTGCTAAATCTTGCACATCTATGGGTCTTAATGCACACTTGTGCCAACTATGAATAAAATATGTCAACAATTTTAGGAGTGGTTGTCGGAAGCAAGCAATTATTTGTCAAATCAGGAGCTGTAACTCCAAAATCATCGATAGAATTTTCATGAAATTTGCGTCTTTCACAATTATCGGTCCTAATGCACACTTCTGCCAAGTATAAAGCAAAGTCAGACAGTAACTGTAGGAGGAGTTATCTGGACAAGATTTCTCTGACAGATCGACCGCAGGACCGACGGATCAACATGCTTATCCCAGAATTCCCCATCAAACTTCAATTGTGGGATATAAATATGCTACACATACCTGATAGTAATTGCATATTCTGGTCTGTCTTCTATATTTTGGAAGAGTTGTGAGATGGACCTGGGTATAATACCCCTCTGACTATAACTCTCTGTGACACCTGACATTGTGAATGTTTTACCTGCCCCTGTCTGTCCATAACACATCATTGTACCTGTAATTAGCGATTAAACACAATTAACACTGTCCCAGACAACATTATGTACAATATTTTTGAAGAGTTGTGAGATGGACCTGGGTATAATACCCCTCTGACTATAACTCTCTGTAACACCTGACATTGTGAATGTTTTACCTGCCCCTGTCTGTCCATAACACATCATTGTACCTGTAATTAGTGATTAAACACAATTAACACGGTCCCAGACAGCATTATGTACAATATTTTTGAAGAGTTGTGAGATGGACCTGGGTATAATACCCCTCTGACTATAACTCTCCGTGACACCTGACATTGTGAATGTTTTACCTGCCCCCGTCTGTCCATAACACATCATTGTACCTGTAATTAGTGATTAAACACAATTAACACGGTCCCAGACAGCATTATGTACAATATTTTTGAAGAGTTGTGAGATGGACCTGGGTATAATACCCCTCTGACTATAACTCTCCGTGACACCTGACATTGTGAATGTTTTACCTGCCCCCGTCTGTCCATAACACATCATTGTACCTGTAATTAGTGATTAAACACAATTAACACGGTCCCAGACAGCATTATGTACAATATTTTTGAAGAGTTGTGAGATGGACCTGGGTATAATACCCCTCTGACTATAACTCTCCGTGACACCTGACATTGTGAATGTTTTACCAGCCCCCGTCTGTCCATAACACATCATTGCACCTGTAATTAGTGATTAAACACAATTAACACGGTCCCAGACAGCATTATGTACAATATTTTTGAAGAGTTGTGAGATAGAGCGTGGTATAATACCCCTCTGACTATAACTCTCTGTAACACCTGACATTGTGAAGGTTTTACCTGCCCCTGTCTGTCCATAACGGTGGACGGACGTTTTGGCCACGGACGTTTTGGCCAGGATGTTTTGGCCAGGACGTATTGGCCACGGACGTTTTGGCCACAATATTTTACAAGGTAGGACCTTTTGGCCAAAAAATTCCTGTAAGGAAAAAAGGAATTGAACCAATTAGATTTATTTCATAATTGTACTTTTAGACATTTTGATAATAAAGCTGATATATAAGTTTATTATAAGGAAAAAATAAGAATGAATTGTCTCAATAATTAATATTTCAATTTAATTCATATTTGGCCAAAAGGTCCTACCTTAAAATATATCATGGCCAAAACGTCCGTGGCCAAAACGTCCTGGCCAAAACGTCCTGGCCAAAACGTCCGTGGCCAAAACGTCCTACATTCGTCCATAACACATCATTGTACCTGTAATTAGTGATTAAACACAATTAACACGGTCCCAGACAGCATTATGTACAATATTTTTGAAGAGTTGTGAGATGGACCTGGGTATAATACCCCTCTGACTATAACTCTCTGTGACACCTGACATTGTGAATGTTTTACCTGCCCCCGTCTGTCCATAACACATCATTGTACCTGTAATTAGTGATTAAACACAATTAACACTGTCCCAGACAGCATTATGTACAATATTTTTGAAGAGTTGTGAGATGGACCTGGGTATAATACCCCTCTGACTATAACTCTCTGTAACACCTGACATTGTGAATGTTTTACCTGCCCCCGTCTGTCCATAACACATCATTGTACCTGTAATTAGTGATTAAACACAATTAACACTGTCCCAGACAGCATTATGTACAATATTTTTGAAGAGTTGTGAGATGGACCTGGGTATAATACCCCTCTGACTATAACTCTCTGTAACACCTGACATTGTGAATGTTTTACCTGCTCCTGTCTGTCCATAACACATCATTGTACCTGTAAAGAATTAACAGGATCAATTAGCTTTGGCCTTGTTTATATTGCTACATAACACTTCATAAATGATTGTTGATAATCTAAGCACTAATTTTATATCAATGCTTTTCACTTTCTCAAATGTGAAAATTTAACTAAGATGCAGGATACCAACATTTTGGCACTTTTTTTTTCTTCTACACTGTAATGTCAAATGATGAGCAAAAATTTTCCTGAACACAATCCATCAATAATTATGTAAATAGTGACATCATTGTGTAGATTCGAGTTGCGTCTCTTGCATGAGTTTGAGTTTATTGGGGTTTTACGCCGTTTTCAACTGCCAGGGTCATATCGCGGCGGCTGGAGCACCTACCCATGGATTCCTGTTGTTTCTCAAATCAGTACTACCACAACACCTTTACCGAGCCTCCAGCTGCTCGCCCACTTAGGTTAACGATTTCAAACCCATTGGTGGGTGACAGATTTGTCAGAAAGGGTATTTGCCATGGCCGGGTATCGAACCCGGGACCTCTCATATGAGAGGCATATGCGCTACCAACTGTGCTAAAGTCGCAGCCCATCTCTTGCATGAGTCATCTTAAAAGAATTGAAATGACATGTTAAAGAATTGTACAAAATATCGTTTTCAAACCTGACATTTTTAGCTGCGAAGGATTATTTTGATCATTAAACATACCAGGTTGGCTGACCTAAATTCTTCAAACACACAAGCAACCAGTATTTTTTAGTAATTCAGAAAAATTATCAGATTCAACAGTGAAATTTTCAAGCGGCATTGTTAATATTTGTACATGTATATATGTTATGTATCATTACATATTCCGGCGACGTCCTGAAAATTCGGCGGTGGAACATTCCACAAATGAATGTTTACAATGTCAACTGAATAATTCTGATATTGATATTAAGAATGCTGAAATATTTACCATTGTATCCATCCAGAGCTTGAGTCACCATCGAGGAAGATACAGTGTCAAATACTTGATCCTGATTGGAGTTGTGAAATATCCCGTCCAATCTGAACGACCAATCAGAAATCTGATTGTTGACCACACCTTTACGCCCATCTTTCTGGATGTGTACATTTACACTCTGAAATAATAAAAAAAAGATTTGATATTTCACCAAAAATATTTCATAAACACTAAACATAGCTTCTCAAAGAATTTCTATTTTCATACTAAATTGAAAGCACATACTATGCTACAAAACCCTTTCAGGAGATGTATAGGTAAACAGCAGTTTGTTCTTTTCCTTTGGAATATTATGATTTAACAAATTTATTGCACATGTTTTAGAAAAAAAGGTTATTTTTACATCTTTATGTGTATATTTCTAACAAGAAAATGCCAAAAAAAAACTATGATTTTTTCTGAGAATCAAATTCGCTTCTACAATTTGAAATTTCACTATAGATGACACAATGATTTTAAAATCTTCTTAATGGCTGTAAAGTTCACAGAAATATATAATTATGCATATTTTATCTGGTTCAAGCCTTACCTGTCCATCGGGTAAGAGCTCCAAACTGTCATGAGCAAACTGTGATGTGGGTCTGATCCTGGTCCATACTTGAACCCGGGTTTGTTTCAAAGAATAGAAAATATTGAAGGAAAATGAGAAAAAGCTAGCCATTAACTCACATTAATACCAAACATTGACTATTTCTGATGCCATTCATGTTACAGACTATAGAAAACATTCAGAAAAACGAAGAAATTGTTTTTGACAAGCAATTTCTTCATTTTTCCACAATATTTTCTAACCAAAAAGACCATGAAATGTGAAATTTCATGTTTTTAAAATGTTTATCTACAACATCTTTGAATTTGGGCCAGTCCGAAATTTTGTCATCTGATAATGGGTTGGTTAGTTAAACCTTTCCCAAACAAGACCTGCTTTTGACATCTCCATTAGAAAAGGCTTGGGGAAACATTGAAACAAAAGAAGAAACTGCTGATAACCAGCAGTTTCTCCTTTTGTCTCAATATTTTCTATGCCATATTTTACTCAAATTCTACCTTTATTAACTTCCATTTTGTCCTTTATGGCAGTTTTTGTAGTGGATCACCTTAAAATTTTGCCATTCGGGAAAGGGTTAATGGCTGTAAAATTCTCAGAAACATGTTTCATCAGGTTCAAGCCTTACCTGTCCATCGGGTAAAAGCTCCAAACTGTCATGAGCAAACTGTGATGTGGGTCTGATCCTGGTCCATACTTGAACTCTTTTACCCTTGGGTCCTGGAGGCCGGTTACCCTGGCTGCCCTGGCTCAAGTTTGAGCTGACCCGACTGTACTTGGATGGGCTGTACATCACCTACTGAAAAATAAATAGTACGAAAGAAATAAGCTGGGATCTGGAAAGGGTCTTTAACCCTTTCCCAAACGACAAAATTTTAGGATGGTCCAAATTGAAAGATCCTGCAGACGACAATTTCAAGTGAATGGAATTTTCAATTTTTAGGTCTTTTTGGATGGAAAAAATTGTGAGAAATTAAGAAATTGCTTGTCACAAGCAATTTCTTCATTTTCCCCGATGTTTTCCATTGCCATTATTTTGAGGGGAGTCAAAAAGAGTCACAATCTCCGAGCAGAGTTGTCGTTCGTTACACTCCCGATACATCTCTGCAACGGGCTGGGCGGCTGAATGACAAGAATCTTGTCAAACCCAGGAAAACGTGTATTATTACTGTTTAACTGTTTCATGTGTAACATAATAAAGTAGACAAAGAAATGATGATTCCGGTTACATTTGAAAGGCACTATAACTGATGAATTAACCCATATACAATGGAACTATTTTCTCAAGCTTCCTTACCAATGGCAGGAATTTTGTGCTAAAAATAGACTAGGTTTACAGTTTTGCTTTGATAAATCGTAGGTGTTGTTATATAATATCGTATCTACGGCTTGAATCAAGTCGTAGTTGCTAGATTTTATAACAACCCTTGCGAAATACAATTGTTTGTCCGAAATACGTCACGGTTAGCTGGATAAAATCGTTCCCTATCAGAATGAAGCGTACAGAAAATTTGAATGAATGACATCATTTTAAAAAAAGATAAATTATTATCGTTGGAAATTGATATTAAATTTTAAGCAACGTGAAGTATGATATATTTTTGACTTCGGAAAAGAAAAATTATTTGTTATTGTCATTTTGATGTGATAGAAAGTGAAGAGAGTGAAAGAGTCATTGTGCGGTAATGGGTTAAACCTTTCCCAAACAATGACGCTTTTTGGTGCCCCTCAAGCAGGGTGCCCAGCGACTCTAAGTGTCAAAAATATAGGTATGTCCCAAAATTATAGGTATTTATTAGCCAGAAATATAGGATAATATAGGTTGCCTTTACTATGAAGAAAACGCTACTTTAAATGTTTCTCTACCACAACTACCTTTCAGCTCTCTCTTGTCATTAAGATGAAAGGAGAAACAGACAAGGTGACCATTAGCTATTACTTTCTGTTCTCAATATTCAGTAACATTAAGGTGTTCCATAACACCATATCAAGATAAGAGAGCCAAGAAGGCCATTTATTGCTCACCTTAAAGAACATTGTGGCTTTGAGGAGATGATTGTATAATCTGTTTCATCCCAGACCCATAACTTCCTGCCAATTTTCACTACAGGAAGGCAATGTAAAAAGTTTTGGCAGAGATTCATGCTGCCATGATACATGCAAAATATTAACATAGGGTTTCTGACAAAATGATTTGTAACAAAAAAATTTGTCAGGGGAAATTTACCCCAGATTTCCTGATAAGTTCTCAATTTGAAATAGGGTATCCCACAACAATAAGTCAAATTTTATACTACAACGAAATTTTTAAGTCTTTTTTCATGGAGGGTCATGAGGCAATTCTACACATCAATTTCAGTCATTGATTGAATCATTCAGATGTAGAAGATAAATTTATGGCAAATTTCATGGAACCAAAAACTTTGAAGTGCTTTGGTACAAATTGGTAGAGGGGTCATTAAACAATTCTACACAGGAGGCAAAACAGTTAAGGAGTAGGAGATTGTGCAAAATTGCTTTCTATGTATCTTCGGAAATCTAATATCCTACAACATAGGGCCAAATTTCATTGCACCACAATAATTTGAAGGATATTGGTAAAGGGCCATGGGATGATTTAGGAGTAGAAGACAGTATAAGATTTTCTTCTTTGTCTCTAAATGAAGTCTGATACCGAGTACACAGGGCCAATTTTCATTGTACCACCATAATTAATTCTACACACCAAGTTTCATAGCTCTAGGCAAAACAGTCTACGAGAATATTGCACAAAATTTTCTTCTCTGTCCTTATATGTAATCCAATACTCAACAACATAGGGCCAGTTTCCATTGTAAAAAATAATTTGTAAAAACATGTATTTTGTAGAGGGTCCTAAGACAATATAACATACCAGTTTCAAAGCCATATGCCAAATAATTCAGAAGATTGTCCTCCTTTGTCCATATGAAATACGATACCACAGAACTAAGGTCCAATTTTCATGAAACCACAATAATATGAAGACTGTATTTCTGTAATGGGCCCTTGGATGATGCTACATACAACAATTCAAGACTCTAGGCTGTACGGCTGTGTCAGCGAGATGAAAACAAAATGTGTTTGAGAAAAATGAATTCCCCCAAAACGGCCAATGATAAAATTTTGGACAGACGGATGGAGAGATGGACACGGGTTAAACAATATTCCGCCCTGGGAGCATAATTAAAATATATCTACCTAAATTTGGCCTCTAAAGTCCAAATTTCTGAGCTTACAGACTATGAGATAACTTAAAGACAGAGAGTTGCACATAGTTTTGTATGTCAAAAGCAAAACTGCCTCATCTCTTTCAAGTTATATAATTTTTTCCCTGCATTTATGTAAAGAAATCAAAATTCACTTGCCAATAAGTAATATGCTTACATAGAATTATTTGAATACAACTTTACTGTTTGTAATGGAAACTTATCTACTAAGTAAAAGATGGCAAAAATACATGCAAGCTTCTTCAACAATGATAATAATAATGTTTGACAGGTCTTTCCCTGGCATTTCATTTTGAAAAGGACTCTATATATTGATACATAATTGTTCACTTCTTAACCATGACAGTTTTGCTTGTGACATGCAAAAAACTAAGTATTTAGCCTTTTAAATTCCCCTTGCACATGTACATAATTCACCTTTGTGCGAAAATACACCAGAGGAGTCCCGCATTCTACTCGGAAGAAGAAGCAATCTGTTTTTTTCTAAAAGTATTGTTTTAATTTTTGCTTACCCAAGACACAAAAAATAGGTATTTATAGGTATTTGTGGCAGAATGGGTGATATAGGTTTTTATAGGTAAGGTCCAAAAATATAGGATAATATAGGTATTTATAGGTATTTATAGGTTACTGGGCGCCCTGCTCAAGATAAAAACTTTGGAAAAACAATGTGGAAAAAAAAGATATTGCTTGAGGGTGTCAAATAGCGTCATCATGTTGTAATGGATAAATCAGTGAGCGCTGTGGCATCTGGTGGTCTTAGACAGAGCTACAGATAAGAGGAGGTGGGGGCTTTTTAAAATGCAATATTTCTTTGTCAAATCCTATGTTGTGGGTACCCATTGGAATTGTCATATCAAGATGATTCAAATGAGTCAGTACCCATGATATTGACACTGACAATATAGTGTTTGGATTTAAACTAACAAATTAAGAATGCCTTCACCCCAATCTTGTCCGTAGCTCTGGTCTAAGGCCCTGAGTGACTCAAGACTTGCAAATTTTAAACTAAATATTAGGAAAAAGACATGTTACCAATGTAGTACTTCAACCAACGAGCCCAGAACACAAGCCATACACTCAAACCATAATCCAAGTCTTCTCTGATGTAAATACGCTCTTTGATATTTTGATTTTTTGCTTTAAATAGCAAAAAAACAAAATATCAAAGAGCGTATTTACATCAGAAAAGACTCGGATTAACTCCAACCACTGAGCTAGCTGGACAACACCCTCTGAGTCTACATGAACATTACCACCCTCTTCATCGTCATAAACAATGCAGTAAACATGAGGAGATAAACATGTAACTGACATGGACCCATGACCCTTGCAACACTAGTCATTATGCTTTTAGCACAGACCTAAATGAGCAACTTAAGCCATGAGTCTACCCAAACAGTGAAACGTCATTATACTCCTCCCCTTCATTATTTCTTGCGAATCAGCCACTCCCCGGTCACTAGGACCACCAGGTGCTACCTAACAGTTCACAATGATTCTAATTCTAGTCCCCATTAAAGTAAATATAAGGATAAAAACATGTACTGACTGGCAACCAATTCTCGCCGTGTAGGAGTTCTTGCCAACTAACCCATTTTAAGGTAAAGACTGAAAAAAGTCCTTCCCCACATACAGGTTATGTTGACATCAATTTCTTTTATTCCGAAAATAAATCATATTGAATATCACAGCTTTTGATACGGTATTGTTGGCAAGAAATGGTACACAGTGAAAATTGGTCGCCAACCAGTGCTCAGCTAGGGACTCGAACCCACAGCATCCAGATCACTAATCCGAGTCTTCTCTGATGTAAATATGCTCTTTGATATTTTGATTTTTCGCTATTTACATCAGAGAGCGTTGCTCTTTGAAAACAGCGGAAAGTTCAGTAACGTTACAAGTAGTGAAGCTTTGTTTTTGTGTATCATATCGAATCACTCGGTAAAACACTGTAGGGTATAGATCAATAAATCATTTTTTGTCATACCTGACCAAAAATTTCATTTCAAATCGGCCTGCTGGATGAGTATAACCTTTGGTTTTGAATGGAAGGTCAAGGTAAACAAAGGCTGCTCAGGTGAGGGTTGTTGCAAAACATTGCCTATAAACCTTTTAGAAATACTTTTTGGTCGTAAATTTTTTAACATGTATGACAATAAATGGTTCATTGATCGAAATCATCAGGGGTTTTAACGATAGCGTTTAAGATCGGACGGTGAACGATGCGCAACAATTTGTTGAGAACTTCTTGATTTTTTAAAAGAGCAACGCTCTCTGATGTAAATAGCGAAACATCAAAATATCAAAGAGCGTATTTACATCAGAGAAGACTCGAATTACCAGATCACTAGTCCAACCTCTTAGCACTGAGCTAGCTGGGAAACCAAACATAACCACATGTAGGTACACTTATGCAATTAACAATATGTTACCTAACATTTGTACTGTAAGCTAAGATATGCAACCGTCATTAGAAAATGCGGATTTTATTCCAATAAAGTTTTGAAGCACACATGTGTTGCAAAAGTTGTTTATCTTCTCGAGACATTAGCTTGCATCTTCACCAAGTTTTCCGCTGCAACATTGTACAAGATGTGGTCAACTGACAATTAGAAATAATCATCATTAACTGAAGAAATAAAAGGCTAATTACCTTACGTGAAAAATCCCTGGGAGACTATTTAATTCATTAATATTGATGACAGCAAATTGGTTTCAGATTTTGTTGTCAGGTTGTCATGACCATTGCGCATGCGTCCCATGGTTTCCTGCGTAGTAGTTTCCGCTAAGTTCGGCGTGAATTGGGAACCAGCAATTTTAGATGAAGACGCACTTCCGTCGGAAATGTACTTTCGTTTTGAAAACAAAACAAAACACATGCGGCTTAGTGCTTTCGAAACCATTTTCCTGTATCTTAATGCAATCATGATCTATTCTGACTCTTTTTGCGATGGAAATACAAACGATGGTGTAAGTCCGACGTGTAAGATGTCCGAAACAGGAATAGAAGAATGCGAAAATTGGTCAGTCGTTTTATATGAGGAAAGTTCACTGCTACCAGTACACAAACAGGAACGTCGTTTTCAGTTTGTCGGTCATGACATCATAATAAAACAAGACTGGACAAAACTTGGTGTGGCAGCTGTTGTATGGGATGCAGTAAGTTTGTCATTTCACACACATTCATACCCCCCCCCCTTTCCCTACATCACTGTTCTGATGATTTCACTTCACTTCTCACAAAATCATAATGTGTTCACACAGTTTTCGAGACCAGATGTACTATGTACACAAGCTAATTCAAGCTTCTATAGGCCCTTTATTTCTTTTTTTTTTTTTTTGGAGAAGAGGTAGTAAGTTTTACCTCACTGCTACCCACTCCATACAGCTGGGTAGACTGGGGCTGACAATTAAATGTCTTGCCCAAAGACACACCTTACGCGAGTGGGGCTCGAACTCGTAACCACAGTGCTACAAGTCGAGTGCGCTAAACACTGTGCTACTCCGGCTGTCAAAGTGATCTAAGGATGCCAGCTGATAATTTGACAAGCAAATTCACTACATATTATGGTTGACAACTTCAGAGGGACGGGGGGGGGGGGGGGGGGGGGGGGGGGGGTTGATTATGTATTATCACACCAGAATAGTACTTATGTGGATAAAAACAGATGTTGATAAAGATTAAATTTATGCACAATTATAGCATTATTGCACAGAATACTTTGAGGCAAAGGGAGTTAATGGTGGTTATCAGCATTCTCTTCTTTTGCCCCAATGTTTTCCCTAATTAGAGTTTTCTCTGATGAAAATTCACTCTTTGATATTTGGATGTCATTAAACATCAACATCCAAATATCAAAGAGCGAATTTTCATCAGAGAAAACTCGGATTATGTTTTCCCAAGCCCTTTCTATTGCAGACAATTACTCTAGGACTTATATGCCAGTTGTGAAAAAACTAAATGCATTGATGTTTTCCCCTTCTTTCATTCAGGCAGAAGTGCTATGTGCATACCTTGAAGCCAATCCAGATCTTGTTATTGGGAAGAATATCATAGAGCTTGGTGCGGGAACAGGTCTTGTCGGAATAGTGGCAGCTCTATTGGGTGACTACATTTTTACCCATTCCCACACTGACAGTGTCACTTTTTGACGCCCCTTATGGAAAATGCTTTTCTACAATGTTTTCTACCCAAAAAGACAAGATGTGTTTGTGAAACACCAATGCCCCCCTGAAATGGCTAATATCCAAATTCAAACATGCTGCAGACGATAATTTGAAGTGAATATAATTTGAATTATTATGCCCCCGTATCGAAAGATCAGGGGGCATATTGTTATACTGTTGTCTAACTTGTCTGTCTGTTTGTCTGTCTGTCCATCAGTCAATCTGTCAGTCCTAAACTTACAGAGAAAAGTTAACATTTAAAGTCTAAAATTTTGTTGTCTGGTATTAAAATGGGTTTACCCTATTAGTGCCCAATATTCCATTCTTGTACTGCTTAACCCATTTAATCCATTACCACACAGTGACACCTTATGACTCCCTACGAGATAATGGCTTAGGAAAACATCGTTGAAAATGAAGAAATTGCTTGTGACAAGCAATTTCTTCATTTACCACAATGTTTTCTACCCAAAAAGATCAACAAATTTTAAATTTCTTTCACTTGAATTTGTCGTCTGTAACATCTTTGAATTTGGATCAGTCTAAATTTTTGCCATCTGGTAATGGGTTAACTATATAAGCAGGCAGTGCAGAATAAGGTCAGACTGCAAATATGTGCTGGCTGATTTTGTTCTATATTGCAAAAGCAGGATATAACAGAGATCAGCATGATAACTGCAATTTTAACCTTTTCCCAAACAAGACTTGGTTTTGATGTCCCTAATAGTATAGTCTTGGGAAAACATCGAGGCAAAAGAAGAAAATGATGGTAATCAGAATTTTCTCCTTTTGCCTCAACATTTTCTGTGCTACAGTATATCATACAACAATCATATTCTTATCAGCTTCCATTTTGTTGTTTACAGCAGCTTACAAATTAAGTGTCGAAATTAATGCCATTTGGGACAGGATTAAAGTATATTTGCTTTATTTCCCATAGGTGGACAAATCACAATAACAGACAGGGATATAGTTATGGACTTCTTACAATCAACAGTGGAACAAAATCTACCTACAGATATGTTACGAAAAACCAAAGTTCAAGAACTTGATTGGACAAACATTGAGAAATCTAATTTCGGAACTTACGATGTCATTCTAGGTGCTGATATAGTGTATATTGAAGAAGTTTTCGAGGACTTACTGAAAACTTTGATGAAGTTGAGCACTAAAGAGACTTTAATACTTTTATCATGTAGAATAAGATATGATCGCGATACTAACTTTCTGTCAAGACTTGAATCTCATTTTAGTGTGGAGAAGATTTTGTATGATTCTGAAAAAGATGTGAATATTTACAAAGCTATTAAAACATGAGAAACTGTTTTAGATGATTTTTCCTTGTGTCAAAGAAAAGAAACACAGACCAACCCGCAGGAATTAGTGCAGTATGAAAATACCATCCATCAATGTTTTCTATCCTTTCAGTCTTATCTTAAAACCCGCTCCCACATTTTGACAATTCTGGAGAATTGGATGGGAGTTTAACCCTTTCCCAAATAAGACCTGGTTTTGACGTCCCTAATAGAAAAGGCTTGGGAAAACGTTGAGACAAAAGAAGAAACTGCTGATGACCAGCAGTTTCTCCTTTTGTCTCAATATTTTCTATGTCACATTTTACTCAAATTCTATCTTTAACAACTTCCATATTGTCAGTTCTGGCAGTTTTTGAAGTGGATCACCCTAAAATGTCGCCATTTGGGAAAGGGTTCATTAAAGACTGGAGCACCTAACCATGGATTCCTATTGTTTCTCTCGCCAGTAGTAACACAACATCCTTTCCAAACCTCCAAATGCTTTCCCACATAGATATTTTACCATTATCCAATCATTGGTGAGAGAAAATTTGTCAGAAAGAATGTTTGCTGTGTCCCGAGATTGGACCAGGGACCTCATGAGTGAGAGTCCTATACGTTACCAACTGCCCTATGGCTGCGGCAGAAAGCCTGGAGCACTTAACAATGAACTCGTGTTGTTTCTCTCACCAGTAGAAACACAACATTCTATCCAAATCCCCAGCTGCTCTCCCACATAGATTTACCTCCAACTGATTTCCCATGTAGATATTTCATGATGATCCAACCATTAATGGGACACAAATGTCAGAAAGGATTAACCCTTTCCCAAACAAGACCAGGTTTTGACTTCCCTAATTGAAAGGGCTTGGGAAAACATTGAGACAAAAGAAGAAAATGCTGATAGCCAGCATTTTCTCCTTTTGCCTCAATATTTTCTAAGCCATTTAATACAAAAATCCTACATGTATCAACATCCATTTTGTTGTTGGCAGTAGCTTTTGAATTGAAACACCCTAAAATTTTGTCGTTTGGGAAATGGTTAAGAGCTGCATCTGGGGATGGAAACCGAGACTTCATGATTGAGAATCCGACATGCTATGAACAGTCTTTAACCCATTTCCAAATGGCAAAATTTTAGACTGGTCAAAATTCAAAGATGTTGCACAAGATGACAATATTTTAAATAAGAAAAAATTTAGAAATTTTTTGACTCTGTAGAAAATATTGACTCTGTAGAAAATATTGTGGGAAATGAAGAAATTGCGTGTCATTAGCAATTACTTCATTTTCCTTGTGTTTTCTAAAGCCATTATTTTGTGGGTAGTAAAAAGAGTCATTGCATGGGAATGGTGTGATGTTATTGATGGTTAGGGGTAATTGGTAAGAACTGAGAATAGAGTTCATTTCTTTAAAAAGAATCATTCTTTAATTCCAATTCATAACAAAAAAGATAAAAATAATTTCATACATTCATAATGAATATCGTCATTGTAAAAACTAGATGCCGAAGGGCAACATGTCGAGCCCGCTCATTTTGAAGAAAGAAGACCATACCTATGTCTACAGCTGTCATTACAATGGCGTTGTAAAAGTGGGGACAAAATAAGTTGGAATGATGGGGATCATGGTGAGACAGTTTATTGTTCACAAAATATTACATGTCTATGTATTTATAACGAGATACCAGAATGGATTAATTTGAGTATACATATGTGACCCGTCACGCTAAAAGGGACCTTATGCTAAGTCCATAAAACCAAATTCCGAGAAATATACCAGACCAAGCAGAAGTCCATCCGATGTCGTATTTGGAAAACGGAAATATTGTAAGGTAGAGAAAACATTCTAGATTCAGAAAATACTTAAACGTGAAAAGTTTCGACCCTAGTCAGGCTGCGCGGACTGCGCAGACGGACTAGGGTCGATACTTTTCACAAATCCGATAAGGTCCCCTTTAGCGCGACGGGTCACATATAAGGAAAATAAGCCATGCCCCCTGGCACCCATTTTTTGTACGGATCGGAATAATTTGAACATTCTGAGAAGTACGAAAATTAGCTGCACGTAGCTGTACGTGGCCATGTTTTTTACGGATTGAGATAATTTGAACAATCTTGGTAGAGGGCCATCCAAAGAATATTTGTGCCAAATTAGTTTGAAATCTGGGCTGTAGTTTTGGAGGAGATGAATTTCAAAGTTTGACTATATACATAAAAAATCAACTCATTTTTTACATTTGACCTCAAAGTTTGACCTTGACCTTTCATCTTGGAATCTGGTTCTTGCACGCGACACTCCATCTTACTGAGCTTGACATTTGTGCCAAGTTATTTCTGAATCCCTCCATCCATGGTGAAGTTATGGCCCGGACAAGCAAAAATCATCTCATTTTTGACATTTGACCTCCAAGTTTGACCTTGACCTTTGAGCTTGGAATCTGGTTTTTGCACGCGACACTCCGCCTTACTGAGCTTGACATTTGTGCCAAGTTATTTCTGAATCCCTCCATCCATGGTGAAGTTATGGCCCGGACAAGCAAAAATCATCTCATTTTTGACATTTGACCTCCAAGTTTGACCTTGACCTTTGAGCTTGGAATCTGGTTCTTGCACGCGACACTCTGCCTTACTGAGCTTGACATTTGTGCCAAGTTATTTCTGAATCCCTCCATCCATGGTGAAGTTATGGCCCGGACAAGCAAAAATCATCTCATTTTTGACATTTGACCTCCAAGTTTGACCTTGACCTTTGAGCTTGGAATCTGGTTCTTGCACGCAACACTCTGCCTTACTGAGCTTGACATTTGTGCCAAGTTATTTCTGAATCCCTCCATCCATGGTGAAGTTATGGCCCGGACAAGCAAAAATCTTCTCATTTTTGACATTTGACCTCCAAGTTTGACCTTGACCTTTGAGCTTGGAATCTGGTTCTTGCACGCGACACTCCGCCTTACTGAGCTTGACATTTGTGCCAAGTTATTTCTGAATCCCTCCATCCATGGTGAAGTTATGGCCCGGACAAGCTCCATCCGGACGGACGCACGCACTAACGCACGCACGCACTAACGCACGCACGCACTAACGCACATACACCGAACCGCCATTGTGACAACTATGTCGAGCTCACCGCAAGCGGGCTCGACAACAAAACTACGTATCTCGTTTTTGGAAAATTTTAAATGGGAGGGAAAAAAGAGTGATAACTTTTCCCAAACTTTAATGTTTTACTTGAAATTTG
This sequence comes from Fragum sueziense, assembly GCA_963680895.1. NCBI lineage: Eukaryota > Metazoa > Mollusca > Bivalvia > Cardiida > Cardiidae > Fragum > Fragum sueziense. The sequence goes on along the minus strand of OY804609.1, from coordinate 29,737,428 downwards.
GACGTATTGTTCACAAATAATGTGTCATTAATACTGATCAGTAAAAATTTCTCAAAACCTGCAAGAATTGTCTAAACTAGCCACACAAATTTGTACTTTGAAAATCGCAAGAATCGACAAACGAGGTTTTGCATTTACACGACGATATGTCTCTCAGTCTATCTTGACCCTTTCCGAAACAAGACCTGGTTTTGACATCCTTAATAGAAAGAGTTTGGGAAAACATTGAAGCAAAAGAAGAAAATGCTCATAATAATAATTTTCTCCTTTTGTTTTAATATTTTCTCTCCTAAATTGTACACAAAACTTATCTTTACCTTAATCCAATTGTCTTCTTCAGCAGCTTTCAAATAGAACTGCCCTAAACAGGTGTCAATTGGGAAAGGGCTAACAGATTTCCAGGCAATGATAAGTCTATTATGCACTGGTGGTGAACTCAACTAAAGCGAGGGACGTTTTTTCGCGATCAATGTATAATATTCCGTCGGTGTTGTTATAAAATATCGTAACTACGGCTTTATCGAAGCCGTAGTTACGAGATTCTATAACAATACCGACAGTTTGTCAATACAAGGTGGTAAACCCGGTCTGTTTTTAGAACAAGTTCATTGTCATTAGAGAAAAAAATCTATAAACTCGCATTAAAACCCAAAATATCTATACCTTGTTGTAGCGAAAATTGTTTTAGTTCACCACCAGTGTTATGGTTAAAGGGACCTCCTGGGAAGTACATAACGCCAAATTTTGATAAAAGAATCAGACTAAACAGACATCAAGCTTATGTCACAATTGGAAAATGAGCATAAAGTAAGATAGGATAAACAATCCAGACCCAGAAAATTATCTTAACGCTTTCCCAAACAACAAAATTTAAGGTGATCCACTTCAAAAACTGTCAAAAATGACAAAATGGATGTTATTAAAGATAGGATTTGAGTAAAATATGGCACAGAAAATATTGAGACAAAAGGAGAAACTGCTGGTTATCAGCAGTTTCTTCTTTAGTCTCAATGTTTTCCCAAGCCAATTTCATTAGGGACGTCAAAACCAGGTCTTGTATGGAAAAGGGTTAAGAGTGAAAAGTTTCCATCCAAGTTGGTCCATGCAGACAGACTAGGGTTGATGCTTTTCACATTTCCAAGAACAAAGCAACATATAAGTGATGGTGAACTTCACCATGAAAGCATTCTAACTTTGTTATTTGAATTCCAAACCCTATGTTGTGGGTACTCATTTGAGTCGTCTCAATGAGATGATTCCAATGAGTACCTACAACATAGGATTTGATGAACAATAAAAGAAATATTAAAATTTTGAAAATCCATCATTCCCTCTTATCTGTAGCTCTGTCGAGAAGGTCCATTTTTGTATGACAGGTCACAATTTTCTAACATTTTTCCACAAGATTATTATCGACCCAATTCATCTTTTCTAAGAGTAAATGCTTTCCAGTTTGAATCCTTTAAAAGACTTAATTGTCTGGAAATGGATAATTTACAAAGAATACAATAATATTATAAACATACAATCAGTAAAATTTTGATTTACAAAGGCTCCCCTGAAACACACCATTTTTAATCAATGAAACTTCAAAACTAAGACCCTATAATATAGCAATGACCTTCGCTGTTGAGTGGGGAACAATAGGTGACCCGAGCACCTAACCATGAACTCCTGTCGTTTCTCAAACCAGTACTACCACAACTTCCTTACAGAACCTCCAGTTGCCCATCCACATAGGTTAACAATTATCAAACCATTGGTTGGAGACAATTTTTGTCAGAAAGGATTTTTGCCACGGCTGGGGTTCCAACCCCAGACCTTTTGAGTAAGATGCACCATCAACTGCACAATGGCTACGGTCCAAAGCCAATGTAGAACAAGACCAGCCTACACAAATGTCTTCAAGTTATTCTGCCCAAACAAACTACAAAACAGAGACCCCTTTTAACCCTTTCCCAAAGAGCAAAATTTTAGGGTGATCCACTTCAGAAACTGCCACAAATGACAAAATGGATGTTATTAAAGATAAGATTTGTGTAAAATATGGCACAGAAAATATTGAGACAAAAGGAGAAACTGCTGGTTATCAGCAGTTTCTTCTTTTGTTTCAATGTTTTCCAAAGACTTTTCTATTAGAGACGTCAAAACCAGGTCTTGTTTGGGAAAGGGTTAATGATTATATTAGATATAGGTTTAGAGAACTTTGCAGGACAAAAAGAAAATGCTGATAAAATAATCAGCATTTTCTCCTTAAGGCTTTTCCGTCAAGGTTTATCTATACTATAATATCATTACATGCAGATTTCTACATATCAAAGGGTTCTGGAAAACATTCTGGAACATGAAGAAATTACGTGTGACAAGCAATTTCTTAATTTGACACAATGTTTTCTGCCCAAGAAGACAAACAAGTAAAAGTCCAATAACTTGAAATGGTCATCTGCAAAACCTGCGATTTTTGACCTGTCTAAATTTTGCCGTATGGTTATGGATTAAATTTCACTAAGCGGGAAAGGACTAGAATGTTGTCCTAGTGTAATGTTTGTTGGTGGCTCTTGTAGAAAGCTGTTCATTAATTCAGATCTTTTGCGGCAAGCTCTGTTAACCCATTACCAAACAACAAAATTTCGACTTGTCCAAATTCAAAGATGTTGCAGACGACAATTAAGACTGAATGAAAGAGTACATTATTTAATCATTTTGTATGGAAAATATTGTGGGAAATGAAGAAATTGCTTGTCACAATCAATTTCTCCATTTTCCACAATGTTTTCCACAGTCAGTTTCCTGTGGGGAGTCAAAAAGAGTCACTGTGTGGTAATGGGTTAAATGTCATTGACTTAGTGATATCATGTCTGATTGGTCGTGTTTGGGTCAGGCTCAGCATGTCCTAGTCGAATCAATTCTTCATTGATGTTCAGATCCTGTAAATAAACACACAGTGAAATTGATTAACCCCTTTCCCAAACAAGACCTGGTTTTGACGTCCCTATTAGAAAAGGCTTTGGAAAACATTGAAACAAAAGAAGAAACTGCTGATAACCAGCAGTTTCTCCTTTTGTCTCGATGTTTTCTGTGCTATATCATACACAACTTTTACCTTTTGCTACATTAGTTTAGTCGTCTGCAGCAGCTTTGAAATTGGATCACCCAAAATTTTGTCGTTTGGGAAAGGGTTAAAAGCATAAGCTCTTGGCCAGATTTTTCTCTATTATCTAAAATTTGACTTATGTCATTAATTAGCCTACTATTATAATAGATTATATGAATAAATGGGCAATGTGCCTGTGATTAAAGTGACATTTCAGAATTATTTTTACATAAATTTTACTTTTATTCTATCTGAAAGATCATGTTTTCTTACAAAAATTCTGAAAATATAAAGCCAAAATATTGAACTGTTTACGAGAAATATATATTTTTGTGATAAAATTAAACAAATTGTTGTGGACAACAGTTCAGATTTATATAGAATTTGTCATTTCTGTCTCAACTTTGAAGGCATATTTTTCGCTTATAAATAACAACTTCAAAAAACTGATAGCATTTCTACGCATTAGAATAAACAATCTTTGCATCAAGACATACTTTTAAAAAATGAAATAAATGTGAAATGTCACTTTAAAAGATCAACAGTAGGAAAGTGAAATTGATTTTGAAGTTTGTATGAATAGTAAAAGATGTCCATCTTACTTGTTCATTATTTGTATCTATCAATGTGAGGTATGGCATATTATCTACAATTTTCTCTAGTCGGGCTATCACAACCTTCCACTTTGCACAATATGTCAAACTTTCAAAACTTTCAAAGGCCTCTTCTGTCCATTCCTCAGACCCTGTAACAGAGACAAGATGTGTTTGTGAAAATTGAATGCGCCTGAAATTGCCAATTCTAAGTATTTGGACAGACAGACGGATTTGGATTTAATGGAGTTTTACGTCCCATTCAACTGCTAAGGTCATATGGAGACGGAACCTCAGTTTAAAGTCTCAACTGAAAGACAGGAGAGGTGAACCTGCGAACCCTGTGTTACAAATCCCGCGTGTTACTGAACAGACAGATGGCCAGACAGACGGACACAAGTAAAACATAATGCCACCGATCTTTTGATACGGGAGCATAAAAATCCCCCTCCTCAGCCTTCTTGTTCGTAATCTATGTGACCAGTCAAAATTTGACCACATAAGATTTTGTTTACAAAGTTGTAAATTTTAACCCTTTTCCAAACAGAAAAATTTTAGGGAGATCCACAACAAAAACTGCCACAAGTGACAAAATGAAGTTATTAAAGAAACAATTTGTGTAAAATATGACAAAGAAAATATTGAGACAAAAGGAGAAACTGCTGATTATCAGCAGTTTCCTCTTTTGTTTCAATGTTTTCCCAAGGCTTTTCTATATGAGGGACGTCAAAACCAGGTCTTGTTTGGGAGAGGGTTTTAATAACTTTCTGAAGACAAGCAATATGTTAACATAACCTCATCCTTTGATATCATACATAGATGATAACAAGAGTTGTCCGCGGACAACGTAGCTCGCCTATACGGGAGCTTATCACAAAAACAGCAATTTTTTTAAAAGTAGGTCAAACTCCAAGGTAAAGGTCACAAGGTCAAGGGCAATGGTCCCAAATGAAAGGTCTTGTCGAGATGTATTTATGTATGAAATATCAAGGCTGTATCTCTAATAGTGCCTGAGATATAGGCCAGGTTAAAGTTTTTCAAAAGTAGGTCAAACTCCAAGGTCAAGGTCACTAGGTCAAAGGTCATGGTCCCAAATGAAAGGTCTTGTCGAGATGTATCTATGTATGAAATATCAAGGCTGTATCTGTAATAGTGCCTGAGATATAGACCAGGTTAAAGTTTTTCAAGTGAAGACGCGACGCCGACGCCGACACTTGGGCTGTGACATTAGCTCCCCGGACATTAAGTCCCGGCTCGCTAAAAAGGAACTGTCAGATAATAGCACACTAGGGTTGGACAGTGCAACAAGGACTATTAAGTCAAAATGGTAAAAATAACGCTAAAATAAATGGCAAAGTAATGAATGTTTACCTATAGGCTGATGTTATTGTCACAACAACATGTTCAAAGCAAATTTCTTCATTTACCACATTTTCCAAAGCCATTATCTTATAGGGCACCATTAAGTGGGAATGGGTTAACCCTTTCCCAAACAGCAAAATTTTAGGAGTGGTCGAATTCAAAAGCTGCTGCATAGGACAAAATGGATGTTAATAAAGATCCGAATTTTAAATAATATAGTCAAGAAAATATTGAGGCAAAAGGAGAAATTGCTGTTTCTTCTTTTGTGTCAATGTTTTCCCAAGCCTTTAATATTTCATTTAGGACATCAAAATCAGGCCCCGGATTCTCGAAAAAAAACCTTAAGTATATTCTCATGATAACATGCTCAACTTCAAAGGGATATTCTCCAACGTTGAAGGGTATTCGATTGAAGTTCACGTGGATTTCGTGCGATTTCAGCACGGTGCTCAGATTTGAGCATGAGAACATACTTAAGTTTTTTCGAGAAACCGGGTCCCGATTTTATTTAGGAAAGGGTTATGTAAGACTTGATATTATATCATGAAATGTGTGTTATACTCAGAAATAGACTGGAAAATATACCTTTAGGTTTTACACCAGCTAGTCTACATTCTACAGCTTGACTAGGTAGAGACAGCATATCCAGACTGAAACACAAAATGGAATATATTACCGTAATTATTCTAATAAACGCTTTAGACATTTATTAGAAATGTGGTCGTTGGAAAAGTAGGGGTGGGCGTTTATTAGAGGTATTCTAATATTTTTTTAGTAAAAATTTGCGAATCAAATGTCAATTCATGGACTCGAAGTTCAGTAAGTCAAATTTGGCAAAGTTTTGTTGTACGGACTGCAAAATATGATTTTTCAATAAAACTCCTTCCATGCAAACAGATTGAAGGCTGGACATCCTCTCTTTCATTGGTTTGGAAAAGATCTTCGTTTATGACTTACATTATTTTAATCTTTAATAGGGGGATGGGCGTTTATTAGAATCACCCTTTTTTGCTAAAATTGTGCCTGAAATAAGCAGATTATCATCCTAGATTTGGGGGGGTGGGCGTTTATTAGAGTATGGGCTTTTATTAGAATAATTACAGTATATGTGACCCATCATGCTAAAAGGGACCTTATCCGAACTCCAAAAATCCAAATTTTGAAAAACTTGTCACGCTCAGCACAGGTCAACCACATCCTGTATGCGAAAAATCACCATACAGTAAGATTCCGGATTTAGAAAATTACATAAAAGTGAAAAGTGTCGGCCCTAGTCTGGCTGCGCGGACTGCGCAGACTGACTAGGGTCGATATTTTTCACACTTCTTATAAGGTCCCTTTTAGCGTGATGGATCACATATTCAGGGATTATTTGGGGGCAATATTTCATGCAAATTCTCTCATTTTTCTGACTGAAATCTCATTCAAATTTCCTCAAGAGAGAAAAAATCTCACAGAAAAATGTAAAATAGTAAGAAATTTGGTAAAAACTCTCACTGAAAATTCATTTTCTCTCGTAAGTTTTGGCTGAATAAGACATTTCCTCTCAAGCAATTCCAGAACCAGAATTATCCCTGCATATTTGATATGAAATCTAAATCAGTGTCATAAACAATTGAACTAGAGCTTCGTAGAGCAACACATTTACTTTAGAGAGGGGCATGTTGGTGAAATTGGAACTTCTTTTACAATTCAATGGCAGATACTTCAAGAACGACAAGTTCAAAAGTAGCATGCACAACTAGGTACTACGGCGATTCATTGTGGCAAGTTTGATCAAATTCTGATAAAAACTGTAGAAGTTGCTCACACTAGAAATTGGTGACAGACAGACAGAGGAGCTGTTCACCCATTACCAAACGGCAAAATTTTAAGCTTATCCAAATTCAAAGATGTTGCAGACGACAATTTCAAGTGAATGGAATTTTAACGTTTTTGGTATTCCTGGGTAGAAAATACTGTGGGAAATGAAGAAATTGCTTGTCACAAGCAATTTCTTCATTTTCCACAGCTTTTTCTAAAGCTATTTCTACTAAGGGCGTCAAAAGGCGTCATTGTGTGGGAATGGGTTAAAAGCTGAGAATGTAAGAACCCATCAGATTCAAGGCATTATTGAAATGTATATTAGTTAGATATATAGATCTGCTGAATAAAGTTTTATACCTTACTCAACTGGTTAGGTCACATAGTGGAAATGCCTTGTTGAAAGTAGCATAATGGAAAATGTAATTAACCCATTACCAGGCAATAAAATTCTAGACTGGTCCAAATTCAAAAATGTTGCAGACCAACAACTTTAAGTGAATGAAATTCTACAAGTATTGGTCTTTTGGGGTAGAACATATTGTGGGAAATGGAGAAATTGCTTGTCACAAGCAATTTCTTCATTTTCCACAAAGATTTTCAAAAGCCTTTATCTTTTGGGGAGTCAAAAAGAGTTAATGTGTGGTAATGGGTTAAAATATGAAAAATACGAAATTGAAAAAAAATGTTACAAACCTGCCAGTTTTACATTCAGACACATCATAATATGAACTATCTCCATAATCAATATAAAACAGGTCCAGTTGTGTCCCCTTGATCTCCATGACTTTAGCCCTATACCATGTGTTGTCATTTTCAAAGGGAGCTGCTACTATGTCACCAACTTTTACTTTGTCTATTGTCAATTCCTGAAATGGCAGATTATAAGAGTTAACCCATGAATAACATATTTTGTATCAAACACACATACAGAAAGAAAACAATTGAGTTTGAGTTTATTGGGGTTTTACACCGTTTTCAACTACCAGGGTCATATCGCGGCGGCTGGAGCACCTACCCATGGATTCCTGTTGTTTCTCAAACCAGTACTACCACAACACCCTTACCGAGCCTCCAGCTGCTCGCCCACTTAGGTTAACGATTTCAAACCCATTGGTGGGTGACAATTTTGTCAGAAAGGGTATTAGCCGTGGCCGGGTATCGAACCCGGGACCTCTCGAATGAGGGTCAGATGCGCTACCAACTGCGCTAAGGCCGCGGCCAGAGAAAGAAAACAAGCAAGCAGTTCAACAGTCAAGTTTTCCAATAATAGAAAATATCTTTATCCTTAGAATTCAAAGAGATATCATTTTTCCAGATGATTATGAATTTTAAAATGTCATAATTTCAGTCTCAATATTCTGCTAGTCAACATTTATGTTGTTTGGTATTAAAAACCCTTTCCGAAATGCCAAAAATACACAGTAATCTAATTTGAAAGCTGCTGCAGAGTGCAGACAACAAAATTGATGTTGATAAACGCAGGATTTGAGTACAATTGAGAACAGAAAACAAAGAAGGAAAAGATGTTTCTTTCTATGTTTTCTGATCCTCTCTCCTCCAGAGATGTCAAAAGCCAGTCTTGTTTGGGAAAAAGTCAACCAACATACCTCTCCATCATTTTGGAAATCTCTCGTCATATCTGCTGAGAGCTGATCTAGCTTAAGTGTCGAAATAGTTTTGGAAAGAGATAGTATTACAAAAGAAGATGTTACAAATTAGAAAACATCAAGAGAAAAGACGAAAATGCCGGGTATCATCATTTTCTTCTTTTTTCTCTATGTTTTCCAAAGTTTTTTCTCTGTAACACTTTCTCAACAACACAAATTTAGGGTGGTTCAAGTTCCAAGGTGTTGCAGTTGGCAAAATAAATGTCACGAAAATAATATTATCTGAATGACATGGCATGGAAAGTTTTGAGAAAAAGGGATAAAATGATGATCTATCTTCAGCATTTCTTCTCTTCCCTCAATGCTTTCAAATGCCTTCTCTAGCATAAACTTCAAAGGCAAGTCTTATTTGAAAAAGGGAAAGGAACTTTCAATTTTGGTCTGTTAAAAGAATTATCTCACCTCTCCATCATTTTGGAAATATCTGGTCATATCCGCTGACAGCTGATCTAATTTCAACGTCGTGCTGTTTACGATCTGTACCCAAAATATGCTGGGATCTGCCACAGCCGAAACCCAAACATCAACAAACGGTCTGTTACTGGGAAATTCTGTGTATTCTAAAATCTGTTGCCTAGCAACACCGTTGTTGGGCAAAACTGGCTCTGTGCTCCATTCTTCATGTAATGATGAAACTGAAAATAAAAGCATTTTTCTGCTCTTTAACCCTTTCCCAAACGACATTTTTTTGTGGTGGTCCTATTCGAAAGCTGCTGCAGATGATAATACAATGTATTGGTGTTGTTAAAGATAGTATTTGTGTAGAAATAAGCTAAAAAAATACTGAGACAAAAGGAGAAACTGCTGGTTATCAGCAGTTTCTTCTTTTGTCTCAATGTTTTCCCAAGCCTTTTCTATTAGGGACGTCAAAACCAGGTCTTGTTTGGGAAAGGGTTATAAGATTTTTTTTCAACTTCCCTTTCCTTTGCAGCAAAAATGTAACTTAATAGAAAGCCAACAAATACCTTACTGACAATAGTACATCGTCGCTTTTCTACCAAAACCTCGTATCTGCAGCTTAAAACAAGCTGCAGATACAAGGTTTTCGTAGAAAAGCGATGACATGTACATTTTCTTCTTTCTTCTATATGCCTTTAAGTTTTTCTCTGGTTAGAGCCTTGAAATTACAAGTTATTTTGGAGCAAAGAAGCCAGACCAACAGTGACTGGAATTTTAAAGATATTGATATTATCAATTATGGTTACTGCATGAAAATAACCTAAATTCCTGCAGTTTGAAGAAGTGATACAAATAGCCAGGATGTTGGAAAAGGCCACACTAGCATTTTCAAAGACCCCCTTGTTTTCAGACCATTAATCCATTCCCAAACGGCAACATTTTAGACGGTTCCCAATTCAAAGATGTTGCAGACAACAATATTAAGCGAATAAAATTATACAGTCTCTGGTCATTCTGGGTAGAAAACAATCTGGGAAATGAAGAAATTGTTTGGCACAAGTAATTTCTCCATTTTCCACAATGTTTTCCAAAGACTTTACCTTAGGGGGCATCAAAAAGTGCCAATGTGTGGAAATGGGTTGACTGGCTTTTAGACTGTGTTTATATCCAGGCGAGGCTGATCTGAAACATGTTATTTTCAAAAGAAATTTAAGATCTTGTTTCAAACATTTACAATCTTGATTGACACGTGGATTCATGTGATTATGTTTGGAATCCTTGGTTTAATTCTGCTGTTCTCTATTGGAGGCCGGCACAGATTGATTAATTTGATTGATTAATTGATTTACTGACTAATTGATTGGTTCAAATGATTACCATCTTGATTGACATGTGAGGTCATGTGATTATGTTTGGAATCCTTGGTTTTATTCCTCTGTTCTCTATTGGAGGCTGATACTGACGTCCTCGCTCTAAATTCTTCTTCTTCATCTAACTTTTCTTGTATCAAACTCTGTAATGTAGAAATAGTATTGTCGATTCTCAACAAAAACCTTGTAACTGCAGCTTGTTTTAGGCTGCAGTTACAAGATTTTTGTTGAAAAGCAGCAATATACATCTCAATTGACCTATTACCAGACAGCAAAATTTTAGACTGGTCTAAATTCAGCAGACGACAATTTAAACTGAATGAAGAAACAATGTTGTCGCTTTTCAACAAAAACCTTGTAACTGCAGCTTGCGTTAAGCTACAGTAATGAGATTTTTGTTGAAAAGCAGCAATATACATAATAACCCATTACCAAACGGCAAAAATTTAGACTGCGCTAAATTCAGAGAAGTTGCAGACGACAACTGAATGAATTTCAACATTTTGTAGTATTTTTGTATGGAAAACATTACGGGAAATGAAGAAATTGCTTGTCACAAACAATGATTACTAAATTGAGTATTTATTTTATTGTGGCTTTGATTGTTTTTCAAACTTATCAATGATACATACAGTAACATACCCTGGCTATTACAATCTGCTGTTTAGTTCCATGTATTGTGATCAACCTTGGTTTATCTCTATAACTATCCCTGGTCCTATCTACATAGATTTTAGTGTTTGAGGCCCTCGACATCTGTCTAATGTTTTCTCCATTTCTACCTAAAACAGCAAAATTTATCCATAAAACATTTCATACCCTGGCTATTTCAATCTGCTGTTTAACCCTTTCCCAAACGGCAAAAATTTAGGGTGATCCACTTTAAAAATCGCTACTAAGGACAAAATAGATGTTATCAAAGATAGGATTCGAGTAAAATTTGACATAGAAAATATTGAGACAAAAGGAGAAACTGCTGGTTATCAGCAGTTTCTTCTTTTGTCTCAATGTTTTTCCCAAGTCATTTTAATTAGAGACGTCAAAAGCAGGTCTTGTTTGGGATGTTTGGGAAAGGGTTAATTACATGTATTGTGATCAACCTTGGTTTATCTCTATAACTATCCCTGGTCCTATCTACATAGATTTTGGTGTTTGAGGCTCGTGACATCTGCCTTATGTTCTCTCCATTTCTACCTAGAATAGCAAAATTTATCTATAAAACATTTCATACTCTAGCTATTACAATCTGCTGTTTAGTTCCATGTATTGTGATTAGCCTTGGTTTATCTGTATAACTATCCCTGGTCCTATCTACGTAGATTTTGGTATTTGAGGCCCTCGACATATATAATTCTGCCTTATATTTTCTCCATTTCTACCTAAAACGGCAAAATTTATCTATAAAACATTTCATACCCTGGCTATTACAATTTGTTGTTTAGTTCCGTGTATTGTGATCAACCTTGGTTTGTCTCTGTAACTGTCCCTGGTCCGATCTACATAGATTTTGGTGTTCGAGGCTCGAGACATTTGTCTTATGTTCTCTCCATTTCTACCTAAAACAGAAAAATTTATCTATAAAACATTTCATACCCTGGCTATTTCAATCTACTGTTTAACCCTTTCCCAAACGGCAAAAAATTAGGGTCATCCACTTTAAAAATGGCTACTAAGGACAAAATAGATGTTATCAAAGATAGGATTCGAGTAAAATTTGACATAGAAAATATTGAGACAAAAGGAGAAACTGCTGGTTATCAGCAGTTTCTTCTTTTGTCTCAATGTTTTCCCCAAGTCATTTTAATTAGAGACGTCAAAAGCAGGTCTTGTTTGGGATGTTTGGGAAAGGGTTAATTACATGTATTGTGATCAACCTTGGTTTATCTCTATAACTATCCCTGGTCCTATCTACATAGATTTTGGTGTTTGAGGCTCGTGACATCTGTCTTATGTTTTCTCCATTTCTACCTAAAACAGCAAAACTTATCTATAAAACATTTCATACCCTGGCTATTACAATCTGTTGTTTAGTTCCATGTATTGTCATTAGCCTAGGTTTGTCTATCCCTGGTCCTATCTACATAGATTTTGGTGTTTGAGGCTCGTGACATCTGCCTTATGTTTTCTCCATTTCTACCTAGAATAGCAAAATTGATTCCACATATCAAATTACAACTAACGGTATATTGAACTAGTCCAAATTTGAATTTGAAACCAAGATATTGTCAAAATCAAAAGTTAATTTAGAAAGGTCAAAATTGATGTTTGCCCCATGACAAACTATTTTCTGCAACTATTGAAGAAATCTGACCTAATCTTGATTCACTATTGTCGTCTTTTCTCTATTTACAAAAACTTGGTACTGATAATGTTTACGAACGTCAACCCCTTTTTTGTCATTTGCAGCATCTGTCAGATTGGAACAGTCAGAATTTTTGCTGTTAGATGAAAGGATTTAACATGTTACCAATAATTCTTCCAAGAGTATAACCCGGCACCATCATTTCTTCTTGTACCAACACAGGTAGATCAGCGAGGGCTTTCCTGACCAGACACTCAGCAGACTGAGCTGTCTCAGACGTTCCTCTGATGATCAATGTTCGATCCCCGTCTTCCGTTTCTTTTGAGTCATCTTTGAAGTTCATCCGGGCTCCACTCGATTCTTGTAGCTGTAAAGTAAGGTGAAACAAACCATTCAGCAAATGATAATATATTAACCCTTTCCCAAACAAGACCTGGTTTTGACGTCCCTGGTAGAAATGCTTGGGAAAACATTGAGGCAAAAGAAGAACATGCTGTGCTGAGAATCAGCACTTTGTCCTTTTGCCTCAATTTTTCTGGGCTAAATTGTCCACACATTCTTTTTTATTGGTGTTCTTTTTGTCACTTTTAGCAGCTTTCGATTTGGAGCAGTCTAAAATTTTGTCGTTTGGGAAAGGATTAAACTAATTCAAATGAATGTTTATTAGAATATGTTGTAGAAAACAAACCAGTTCGGATCTAGAAAAAGTTCCTAATAGCACTTGAGACCAGCACTGACCCTTTCAGCCTACTCCTACACATAGTATGGCTGGGATCCATATAACTGCATTCTCTTACAGCTTCTTCATAACCTGTGGCAACAGTAGGAGAGCAATCAGAACTCAATGAAACTGCAGATTACCTTTATAGGTTCTTCTAGTTTTAACTAAATGCTCTACTTTTTTAATGTTTGCCCTTTACTAAGGAGTAACACTGACTCAAAAAAAGTTCGAGCCACTGCTTGAGCTACTTTGAAAACTCTTGAGCCACATAAGGCTTAGCACTCAATTATGACACCCACAAATTTTCTCAGAATGGGAAATTCAATGACAGTTTGTCTTGATGTCGCATGCTTCTTGAAATGTTTATAGAAATTTATATTAAAAACTCACCCTTTTTAATTTTGGCTCCTTGGCGCCCTATAAAAAGGCTATAATTGCCCCTACAGCTTT